>OZ025248.1:29940463-30182918 GCA_964019135.1 Arenicola marina
GTTGGACAGACAACACTGAACAAACAGATGGACTGCGGAAACGGGAAAGATGGGGCAGGATGGCGGGGGAGGGGGGGGGGTGAGGTTGATGGTTGAGAGTCAAATATATGGATACTGCACGCCACAAATTCACCCCCCTTTGGAGACATAACTGGTGAAGCGCGACAGGACTCGTTGTAAAATCCATTGCTTATTGCAATGGCGCGCCAGTCGAGGGGGAGTTTATTAAGAGTCGTTGCCAGGCAGCCATCAAGTCGTCTGACCCTTACACGGCAGTGGATAACCCTGATACCGCCCGGCTCGTGACGCTCATAGATTGTGACTCCGAAACCTCGGCGGATGTGGTTGGCCAGACGAGCGGCATTCATTGGCTGTGGATCTGGCTGGATCAAAGGAGGGTGGGTGGGGGGGGGGGCAATCAGATCCTCGCGCAGGTTTATGTTGAAATTGTTGTTTTACAGACTCAACGAGATATAAAACAAACGCATCAGAATTTTGAGAAACTTGTAATCTTGATTCTAAAATGTAAAAAATCAAAGATGGAGCATGTAAGTATACTGCTTCAAGCCTTCGCCAGTAACCTGTCGCGTGGCACGGCTGAAGACCAAAACTTTCCTGGTGTTCGGTTGCTTACCCATCCCACGTACTGCCTGCGGACATACAAAATATGTCTAATAAGTAAGCAGGTAACGAACCAGTCGAACTGTTATTGTCTTGCTCTCAACGCTAGGTGTATCTAGCCCCCTCGGGATATGCACACCGCAGACATAGCGTTCGATTTGGGAAGATTGCCAGATCATAATTCATAGTGTCATGTCTTCCAGCCTAGCATGATGATAAGGGCGGATGGATTAAATACAAGTCATATGTAACAACGATTTTATGTTAAGGTCTATTAATAAATGACTTATGAAAAGCAATACCTATTGGCATTTTGCATATGATAAATAGCTTGAAGCACAGCTTGACCACATTAAAATTTCTGCATTTTAGCAGTGCCATGTCTTATCAGCACAAAATATCTTTAATTGATCCTGCTTTAAATGTAAGCAATGATATGTCTGTTGTGAGGGCGTCTAAAGGCCCCAACAAAATACAAAGACATAGTTTCATCAAAGAAAAGGGAGAGATGGACGGGTTTTGTCGCACGTTTAGCGTCACCAACGTCCACAGCAAAGAGAAGGAACGGCCAGCCCGACTGAACATATGAATAGGCGGGCTCAGGGCTGTGATTGGGCAATGCAATTTTATCTAACCACCGACACAACCGATCACAGCCAATAACTTGGCCACACCGACCGCTAACAATAAAAGAGCTTACATAGTAACCTTTGGAAATCTGTAGCTGCATTCGTTACATTGCTGCTTCCCAAAAACAATGTTACTGGCTTTCACATCAACTTCCAACATATAATGAATAGTGTTTATATGGCAAGTATGTTCGGAAAAGTCGTTTATTTATAAGTTAGGTAACTGTACAAGCTCAATTACTTGAGAAAAAAAGCAAAGCAAAGGTGAATTGCTTTAAAAAAAGTTAACGTTTCAACATTACGGTTGTCTCCTTCCGTGCTGATACTCTGCTGGTTACGCAAAAATCTGCGCCTACAAATGGACCCCACTTCCATTAATTTTGTGTTTCCTGGAGTTCAGGAATCCCTCGCCGAGTAATCGGGAAACAATTTCCTTCTTACCCTGGTTGTTTTTTCATCTTTTCCTAGGCGGTGGGCTATCGTAATATATTAATCCCTCTTCTTTTTGATTACCTGCCCTTTCGCGAAACGTCGCGTCACATATTAGTTCATTTCCCTCTGGTGCCGGGCCCCGTCCGTACTCCCCCCCCCCACCCCCGCCCCCAGCGACCACTAATGCCCACCCCCGCGACTTTCTTGGTCCACCCTGCCTTAATTCAGCCTCTTAGACTCACTTCCTGCTTTGGGTACCGCTTGTGGGTGGAGACCCAGGATGTGTCTTGTCGTAAAGGGATGGTGCCCGTGTCGGTAGGCGGTGATGCTCCTGATGTTCCGTCCGTGATCGTGGAGGGGTGGGTAGGGTCGGTGGGGCGGGGGGGGGGGGGGTGGAGAGGGTTGACCTTTCCCGTGTCCGGGGTGTGCCCGGCGTGAGGCTGGCCAGAGGGGGCTCGTCCGTCTCCGTCACCCCAAACCTGTCGCTTCCTGTCAGGCTTTAGCCAACTGAAAATCGCCATTTGACAGAGCTCAGGCGCCGTCGTCGATCAACGGGGGGGAAGGGTGTCCAGACTGGCAAGGGGTCCGCTCCACCTGCCGGCGGGGAGGAGTGGGGGGGGGGGAGGAGGGGGGAGGGGGAGGTAGGGCCGAGGGGCTGCCCGGCCACCGGGGCACCCACGCACGACTGACCAGTCCCCCCACCAAGGGAGCCAGATGTCGGAACTAAAACGTAACCATAGCGACCTCCCAACATACCATCCCCCCACCATCCCCACCGCCCTCTCCGTCCTTTTCCCAGGAGTTACTTCTATCCTCGGATTCGGAAATCATGGGGCTGGCCACTGAGACGGTCCGGCCATTAACTGACCCCTCCCCAATCCACTGCCTCCGTATCGCTCCCCATCCCTCCCACATCCATCCCCCATTCCTCTTCTTCCCCGAAACTACTCCCACTCCTATTTGTCTCGATCACCCCGCCCACCTGCTAGCTATAGCCATCACCCCCTCCCCCTACCCCCACCCGCCCTCTCCCTCTCCGTCTCCCTCCCGGTCACGCTCTCTCCCAAAGTCGCACGGGACCCTTAACCCTGAACCCCCCCCTCCTCCCTCACCCCCCCCCCTCTCCTTCACCTACTTGGATGACCCGTCTGACCACATCCGTTCAGCCTCGCCCTGGAAGCGACAATCGCCAGGCGCCAGGGGAGACAAGCTTGCGCCGGTGATATATTGCAAATGGCGGTCCCACCCCGCGTCAGAGAGCGGTAAACCATGGCGACAGCTGTGTGACATGTCACCCGGCCCGGGTCCCGAGGTCGGGGGCGGGGTGGGCGGGTCGAGGGGCGGAGGGCGGGGGGCGAACTCGCCCGCCAGGGGGCGCGCAACAATTTCAAAATTCTATATTTCCTATAATTTGTACTGTAGTGACAGTAGGACGCCCGCCACGTTCTGTGTATAAATCCCGATTTGTGGCGGAAGTATTTACTGCCATAGGGCTTGCCACAAACACTATTTTAATGTATATATACCGGAAGCGACTTGTCTATGAGAAGACGGCTGAGAGGCACAGACCCTGAGGGGCGTCTCTCTGCCGCAGACCTCCATTCCACATCATTGCAGATGGAGGCTGTGACGGAGAACGATCGACGAGAGACTAAACGCCGAAAGCTAAGCAAATATCGAGCGGAACATCAGTATGGTTACCGACTCGCAAGAGAATAGTATGGGATATGGAATAAAAGTTACCACAAAGATGAAGGTTGGCTGATCGTACTTTCAGGAGGCGTCACCATTCGTCTAATGGGGTCAATAGGAGAAGGAAGGGAAGAGCGGAGCCGGGTCCCCGGGGTTAACCCCCACTACTCTTTGCAAAGAATGACATGGGATCTTTATCTTGCGACCACACAGACATGGCCACAGCGGGGCTCGTACCATCGATCCACGTGACGTTAGGCTCTCATGTGGCCAGAGCGCTCAATGCGGGGCGGCCTTTCATAGAGCATAGAGACCAAGGGATTAAAAAAAATATATAAATAAACATCGACATGGGAGTATAATACGACAGGGGCGTAAACATCGACATGGGAGTCAACATCGACATGTGCGCAAACATCGACATGGGAGTAAACATCGACATGGGCGCAAACATCGACATGGGAGTAAACATCGACATGGGAGAAAATATCGACATGGGAGTAAACAACGACATGGGAGTAAGTATCGACAGGGCAATAAACATCGACATGATCGAAAACATCGAGATGGGAGTAAACATCGACATGAGCGCAAACATCGACATGTGCGCAAACATCGACATGGGCGCAAACATCGACATGGAAGTAAACATCAACATGGGAGTAAGTATCGACAGGGCAGTAAACATCGACATGGGAGTAAACATCGACATGAGAGTAAGCATCGACATGGGGGTAAAAACCGACATTAAGTAAACGCTGACGAGTAAACATCTACATAGGAGTAAATATCGACGTAGGAATAACGACCGATAAGGGGGAAAAGATATAGGAGTCAACATCGGCAAGGGAGAGAACATCATAACTTACTAGACACGTAGCTCGGGATCGTGGGTAAATGTACCCTACAAACAAGAAAACTAACGTACACGTACCGAGTCACATGCTTAGTGATTGTTAGATGAAATGATATGTGAGCAGATGCATTAGAAGATCACATAATGTCATTTTATAAGTTGGGGCCTTGATGCCATGCGATTGTGCGTGGCAGAATGGACCAACTTAAGTGGCCTTAGTACAATTAGGTAGTTGCAGTTAGACTCTTCAGCTAGGCGCTGGTCAGAATTCTTCAGTCGTAGCCAACGAGAAGAATCAGAAACATGTCTACCGTCTTTTGGAAGAAGCCCCCTCCCCCCACCGACTCTTCCCAAGGGGATCAAGTATCTTGGACTAAACAGCTCAATGTCAGGACTGTAATACTGCATCAGCATGTTTTATCAAAGACAGCAACAACTTGGACTTCGAGGAAGTAATAAACTCCCGCTAGGCGATACGCTATCGGGGCTCAGGCAGTTGTTTTTGTTACTCGCATAACGCGTTCAAACGCGAAACGTGTAGTAATACAATAGATTTACCACCGAGAAGACGCGGACGATTAACGACCCACACGATCAGTTGACTTTCTCGTCTACTTTCCCACAAATCCACTGCACAAAAACTCCCGGAGGATGAACTTTTGGATAGCACTGTAAACTCGGTCGAAAGTCACGTGTTATCGCAAGAGGTCAGTGCGCCTGCGCCATCAGCTCGTGTCGACAGCCGGAGGTGATGTTTATTGTGAGTGGTACCATGTTTCGTCTCCCCCTGAAGATCGTTAGAACGTCTTCACGACGTTCGTCACAAGTTCATATATGACTTTAAGCTTGCTGTATAAACATTAACCTCCGATGGTCAAGCTTTTCATGTGGCAAAAATTCATAAAAGATCGTAAAATGAAGCAGCATATATTGGAGTTTTCCTGTTTGTTGAGGAGGCCATCGTGGACGGCCCCCACCCCCTTGTTCCCGACTCCTGGATCCGCCCTCGGTACATTATGACATTGAAGAAAAACCGAGTGAGTTGTGCGTGAGCTATGGTGAAATAAGTGTTTGTAGACACTGTGGACTATTGTGGAATAACGTTTCCCTGCACTGACGAGGATCGCCCCGTTTGGAATGCGGCCACCATGGAAGCGAAGCAGCCGCCAAACAATGAGAGCTGGAGCCACTGGGGCTTTTGGGGGGGTGGGTGGGGCACCCGGAGGTGGGTCGGGTTGGTGGTGGGTGGGGCACTCTGAAGTGGGCGGGGCTTCCCAAAGTCTCACTTCACCCAGCGGCGCCGCACCAGTGATAACAACAACGTTGCTTACATGTGCCAAACCCGTTTTAGTGTTTTTATCACTTTCTGTTTTGACATGTTACGACTGGCCGCAAGAAGAAGCCTACGAGCCACCTGGGGCAAGCGAGTTACTGGTAGGCTTTTAGCCATTGTACCTGATGGGCTGCTGATCTAGAGGACTCCGACAGGCAGGTGTCTGTTTTGCCGGGCGGGTGGTCGGCGTTTATAAGGCTGTCGAAGCAACCACAATAACACATCTTGTCCCCTGTGTTTTTGTTACACTATATAGCAGCTGGATGCTGACGTAGAGTATGGCGAGAGGAGCACCAGATATACAATGTAGCTAGAGAGTGAAACTGAATGACGGCAGGGCTCAGAGCTAATGTGAAGACTCTGAAAAGGTATCTGGACATGAAGCCAGCAGACATAGTGCCAATAGACATAACGCCAACATACCTAAAACCAATGAACATAATGGCAAAAGACATAATGCCATGGACCTAAAACTAATGAACATAATGCCAAAAGTCATAACGCCAACAGACATAACGCCAACAGACATAACGCCAACAGACATAACGCCAACAGACATAACGCCAACAGACATAACGCCAACAGATATAACGCCAACAGACATAACGCCAACAGACATAATGCCAACAGACATAATACCAACAGACATAATGCCAACAGACATAATACCAACAGACATAACGCCAACAGACATAATGCCAACAGACATAATACCAACAGACATAATGCCAACAGACATAACGCCAACAGACATAACGCCAACAGACATAACGCCAACAGACATAACGCCAACAGACATAACGCCAACAGACATAACGCCAACAGACCTAAAGCCATGGACCTGAAGCCAACAGACATAATGCGATGGAGCTAAAACTAATGAACATAATGCCAAAAGACATAGTGCCAACAGACATAATGCCATGGACCTAAAACCAATGAACAAAGTGCCAAATGACATAATGCCAACAGACATAATGCCAACAGACATAATGCCAACATAGATAATGCCAACAGACATAATGCCAACAGAAATAACGCCAACAGACATAGTGCCAACAGACATAACGCCAACAGACATAACGCCAACAGACATAACGCCAACAGATATAACGCCAACAGACATAACGCCAACAGACATAATGCCAACAGACATAATACCAACAGACATAATGCCAACAGACATAATACCAACAGACATAACGCCAACAGACATAATGCCAACAGACATAATACCAACAGACATAATGCCAACAGACATAACGCCAACAGACATAACGCCAACAGACATAACGCCAACAGACATAACGCCAACAGACATAACGCCAACAGACCTAAAGCCATGGACCTGAAGCCAACAGACATAATGCGATGGAGCTAAAACTAATGAACATAATGCCAAAAGACATAGTGCCAACAGACATAATGCCATGGACCTAAAACCAATGAACAAAGTGCCAAATGACATAATGCCAACAGACATAATGCCAACAGACATAATGCCAACATAGATAATGCCAACAGACATAATGCCAACAGAAATAACGCCAACAGACATAATGCAAACAGACATAAAGCCAACAGACATAACGCCAACAGACATAACGCCAACAGACATAACGCCAACAGACATAACGCCAACAGACATAACGTCGCAGGTCATAATGCTCATTCCGTCTTGTTTGCCTTCTCCTTTCTACTCCTTCCTCATCTTCATGCCATGTTTCTCCATATCTTTCCCTTTGTATTGATTATCAAATGTGTCCTATATTTCCTATTTCTTTCCCTCGCGTGACTACTCCATCTTAATTGTGACCGCTTATTGGCTTATTCTTTGGGTTCTCGTCTGTGACCTCTCCTCTTTGTTTCATCTTTGGTCCATTCCTTGCTTCCCTGTTCTCCTTCTAACTGGTCGTCTTGTTAAGGTTTCTTCCATATACCACCTCTTTATCCCACCATTACATTTCCGCATCTAACTTTCATAATGTTCGTCTCAAATTTGATGCCATGTCTTTCCACAATGCTCTTCGTGCCTCTTGCCCTTTGGCCTGTACATACCATTCATCCTATCCCTACTGCCGGGCTTTACCTCGCCGCACCAACGGTCTCTCCCAATACCCCTCTTTCCGCCGCCCCGCATCCCGCCCCCTCAACCCCCCCCCCCCCCCACCTCCGCCCAGTGCCCCAAACCCCCCTTCCCCATTATGGTTCTCCACTACCACAATGAGGATTGGGGATTTAAAAATGCGCCGTCTCGATTTCTGATTAGCTCTAATGCGAGCGATTAATACCAATCTGCTGATTGCCTGCCAAGAACGGGTTTAAACTGGCCACGCCTCGTGGGGGGTAGCTGTGGGGACGGTTGGACAGGGGTTCGTAGACTCAGCCTTCCCCCGTCCCGCCTCACGCCCCGCCCCGCCCACCTACCTCACCCCTCCCCACCCTCCCTGCCCGTTGGTTCCTCGCCATCGGGCAGCCAGCAAACGGACATCCCAGAGACCCAAAGCTTCTGCCATATGTAAATATGATGCATTTGCTCTTCGCGCGATCCATAAGCTACCTATTGATCCACTCTCCCGCCGATAGAGGGCTCTTCAATCGCCACGTCTTAGCTTTTCATTTGGCTCGCCAATGTTTCTTCACAGCTCTGGGGGTCCACGGCGTGACCATGACTGGAATGTGTCGATCGGGGGCCCTCTGAGGGTCGGTCTGGGGAGGGTGTGTGTTGGGGGGGGGGGCTAGGAGGGGTGAGCATAGGAGGGGTGAGGGGCGGGGGACGGGGTGGTACGGGGGATGGGGATGAATAAGGGGTTGACTGTCGGTGTGGGAGTAGGGGGTGAGTTAGCTCGAGGGAGGACGTAAACCTATCGCAGTGACTATACGTACGGAATTATGGGTCGTGTCCGGGGAGGGATGGGTGAAGGGTAGATGGGGGGGGGGGGGTAGAGGGTGGTGCTCGAGAACAGATGTAGGGGTGGGTGGGGGCAAAACCAGCGGATATAGTATGTACATAAGGACACTGGTGCCATGGTGAGTGGTCAGTCGCGGTCGATATAACCTCTTGATCACGATTGGGACGGGTGGAGAGACAAAAGGCTAACATTGAGATGTTCTTGTATTATTAGGCCCAAAACTCTTTTGTATTGATAGTTATAATTGCAATTACTACATTTACTTATTTTATCCATGGTATTGCGGTCATCAACAGTTTCCAATAGTGTAGAGACTAGAGAGTCCCTCGCCCATGGAACCATTGGGAGGGGACGCCCCGGTGGGGAAGAGGGTGGTACGGGTGGGGAGAGTTGGCCAGTGGTGTATGATACCAGCATGGCAACGGGTGAGGGTGATATGGGTGTATGACACCATCGACAGACCGGGAGAAGAGGGCAGGGGGGGCGGGGGGGGGGGGGGGGCAGTGATGTATGCACAACTGTGTGGTAAACGGACGAAGAGGAATGAACAAAATAGACGGCATTCACGGGTTGGGAGCGAAATGACTGTGAGAGAGGTTAAAAAAAAAAAAAAAAATATATTAATTATAGTATTTCATGGCAGCAAATGACGCATCAAGTGGTTCTTTGGGTATATATGTATCTACATAGATATTGTAGAGATGTGGAGGCAGTCAAATTGGGAAAGTAGGGGCAGAATGGGTGTCGGGGGGGTGGGAGCGTGGGGGTGGGAATGTAATAGTCCTGGGGAGGGGGGGGGGTCGGAGTTACAGAGACAATGATCAGATGAAGAGGGAGCAGGCAGTAAGGGGAGAACAGGATGCAAGGCATTCCCTGGCAGAGGGACAGTGGGTGGGGGTGGGGGCGTAGCGAGGACAAGGGGTCACGGGGTATTTCTATGTGGTGCAAAGCGTTGCTGGGTGGTCTATGGATTAGGGTAGAGCGAGTGGTTGACAGTGGGTGGAGGGTTGATAGGGGTGAGGATGGGGATGGGAGGTGGAGGGTGGGGGGTGAGAGGGATACACGACGCCCCGTCTGGGTGAAAAGGGGGCGGCCGGAAGTCGAGCGGAGGGCGGAAGGCGGGGAGGCAATCGGGTCAGCTCCCCATACCCACTCCCTTCCTCCCCCCTTCCTCCACCCTCCACCCCCACTCCTCCTCCACCCCCCCCCCCCCACTCCTTACCTACTCCCCACACGTCCTTACTGACGAACCCAGATCAATGGCCAATTTGTAATTCACGCAACAAGGCACATTCGATCGCCACCGCTTTGTTGCTTCCTCTCATTGCCACGCCCCCATCCCTCCTCACCCCCCTCACCCCCCACCTCCTTACAACCCACTGCGACCCCCCCCCCCCTTACTCTCGACCCAATCGTCACACGCTGCTCTCCTATCCCGCCAAACAACTCCCTTCCCGCTCCGGCACCCCGCCCCCTTCCGCCACCTGCACCCCTCCCCCCCCCCCATCATGTCGCCATTTACTCGGCACCAGCCACGCGTAGCCTGGGTCACACACCCTCCGCCGCCCCCCCCTACCCCTAACAAACCCCAATCTGCCACCCCCGCGAAGCTGGCACCCTGCTGATGGTTGCCGCTTCCTCACTATGGAAATAGCCCGTTTTGTAGTTGTTGTTTTTTTCACCACTGTTATGTTATTCACTCAGGTAGGCTGGGGGGTAGGGGTGAGAGAGGGGTGGGGGTGGGGGTATAGCAGCAGTAGGTGTGGCCTCCGACACGACGAGAGTAGCCGTCGACGTCCCGGAAGCCGCTTCCGTGTACTGATTTAATCAATTAGCTCCCGCCTCGCAAGTTGCCCTTGGCTATTGTGGGTCTTTTTTAAACAACGTAACGACCTTCCAGGTTCTCTTTCACATTTTCGCCGCCGAGCCTTCACAAACTAAGCCCTATACATGCAAATGGGTGACGAATCGAAGCACTGTTACATTTAATTGAGTTTATATATTAGGTCAGTCGTCAATATTCTGCCAGCCAGGGCCATTTGTGAGTTACGTACTCTTCTTGCGTGGGGAGAGATGTGTTTTCAAAGGGGTGCGGGCCACAGCCTCAGCGGACAATGTCCCCGTCGCCACAGTCCAATAACTCGCATAATAAAAGACATTTGGGCAACAAAGTCGATTATTGTGCCACCTATACAATGCATTTCTAAATACGTTTTTATCTTTTGTGAAATATTTATATAGTTATATATAGAATAATATTTCGTTCTAACATATATAAACCTTTTTTCAGTGGCAAAATCGCTGCTTGAGCAGCGTTGACAAAGTCAAAACCCACTCGCCATAATAAGTTTACAGTAACACAGACGACTCATGTAGGACGGCTACGACGAAGCTTATCTTTAATATTTAACTGATATAGTTAATTTCAAGTACCTCAATTTACCATAGGGTCTTGTTAATTCAGTCAGGTAATGCAATTGGGGCGACTAATGTGAATGTAATCCTAAATGAGATGAGAACTTTAAATTCTTATTTCGATATATCGCTTTTAATGGCATAAACCTTCGGTTGTTGAAAGCATTCAATTTTATGGAAATAAATAGGTGATTGATGAAAACCAGAATCAAGGTGCACTATCTATTTAAATATAGCGTTATCAGTTACACACGCACGCGGCCATCTTGTCATAGCCTCCCGCGCTCGTGGCGGTCGTATTCAAAATCAGATTGTGAGCCAACGTCACATCCCAAGAAGAATTGTGTCAACATTAAGTATAATCTATGACATTGCAGTCCCGGGGTGTCATTTCACAGCTACCGACGCGCAGCCTGGGGTGTCATCTACCTTACCAGATCCAATTCGATATGGTATGATAGTACATGTTGTAGCAATAGATGTGGCATATACATTGGTAGTTCAATCTCCGAAACCCATTGGTTCCGCAAGCTCCGCCATCTAGCTTTCGGAGATGGAACTAATACATTGGCTACGGCGCTATAACTGTAAAACGTGACAACCTCATATCATACGCAAGCCCCAGGGACCGTATTCATAAACGTCGGACTGCTCAAAGCCACTTACTCTAGTAACTCCACTCTACTAACAGGGGCCGGCCCGATAGCTCAGTGGGCTAGAGCGCTCGCATTGAGCTGAGAGCCTAACGGCAAGTGGACCGACGGTTCGAGCCCTGCTGTGGCCATGTCTGTGTGGTCGCAGGATAAAGATCCCATGTCTTTCTTCGCAAAGAGTAGGGGGTTACCCCCGGAGACATGGCTCCACTCTCCCTTCCTCCTCCCATTGACGCGATATGACCAAAAGTGGTTAACGCGTCCGGAATAACCAACTAACCACTCTACTAACATTTGTTGAGCGATTATCGGGTTCAAAATACAAAAGTATTGACCCAAGACGTGGATTGTCTTAATTAAGAAAGTGCTAAAATTACATTGAATATGATTTCTTGATAATGAGCACAAGTACGACGTGGTGGAGGTAATTAGCTACGTGTGTTTTATGAATACGGCCCACAGCGCGGAGGAAACACCGGAGGTGTAAGACATACTCCCCGAAACAAGGCCATAGTTGAGAGACAACATTACCCATTGAAGTGTGTGTCCCTCCTTTCAATCTTGCCTTCGTGTGAATACCTATTGCTATAAAGCTATATTGCACCATGAAACCTTCCTGAACAACAAAATGAGGTTATTGTTTACGAAACGACTACGTTTTCCCTCCGCAATCGTGAGTGATAGTCTAAGTCATCACGCTGTGCAGTAAATGCCGCATCATGGGCAGGAAGGGACACTCGCAAGGAGAGGTTAAGCCTCGAGCTTCCTTGGCTTGCCACGAGTCGGTCGCAGGACCCCGGACCTGTCTCCGTAGTGCTGGCATCATACATTCCGTGAAGGGGACCTTAATTAATGTCATCGTTAAGTTGATTGCATTACTCAATGTTGTCACTATGTCACACCAGGGGTCTATTTCCCGAACGCGGTGTGTCCGCCCACGGGGCTTAGTCGTAATACTCGCAATACACTTGGTTGCTTGGTTATTCAGGACGCTTTAACCACGTTTGGTCATATCGCGTCAATGGGAGAAGAAAGGGAGAGTGGAGCCATGTCCCCGGCGGTAACCCCCTACTCTTTACGAAGAACGACATGGGATCTTTATCCTGCGACCACACAGACATGGCCACAGCAGGGCTCCAACCACCGACCCACGTGCCGTTAGGCTCTCAGGTGACCAGAGCACTCAATGCGAGCGCTCTAGCCCACTGAGCAGTCGCGCCGGCCCCTGATATGAATCAAGGGATGTGCATGTCCGTTGTTGCTTGGTATCGCAGTGGTCAATATGTACATGGGCCTCATGGTTGTAAACGTCCTGGGATAGCGGAAACCAGAAGTAACAAGTGATGAGTCATATATCTATCTTTAATATACAGCATATGGCGTCTTCCATAAGTTATGTACATTTATTCCACTACTCATGACTTTGAAAACCAACAAAACTTTCCCGCCGATGTGGTACGAATAGGTGGTTTTTAACACCTGACTTCAATAAATAATAGAGATTGTTGATAAGGACAGTCAGCCAATGTGTCCAGAACGTTTCTTCAAAAGATTCGGAAAATCATAATTTAGTGAAATATTGTTTTGAGTGCATATGATTTGTGTGCATGCTTTCGATCCAAGAAAGTAACGTTAACACGGCAACATCGCATGGTCTTGATCTGTCAGGGTATCTGAGCGGTCTTCCAGGGTATGCGAGCGGTCTCCCAGGGTATCCGGGTGGTCTCCCAGGGTATCCAAGCGGTCTCCTAGGGTATCCGAGCGGTATCCAGGGCTATCCGCGTGGTCATTCCAACAGGGTGCCCGTTAAGGTGCTGAAAGGAATCAATTAAAGGCGGCTTGAGTGGGGAGGAGAGACCCTTCAGGTTGGGGCCCCCGACCCCACCGGGCAGCTGCTGTCCCCCTAATCATTGCCGGGACTCCCGCGCCCCTCACAAAGCCACCCCACCCCTGGCCCCTGCCTGACCCTCTCCGCCTCCTCCTCCTTCTCTTTACGCTCGTTTCTCCCACGATTCTAACAAGGGGGCCATCTAAGAACCTTTCGCTCACCGTCTGTGTCCACGCGACACGTCGTCCCTTGTGTTCCCTCATCCGCCAACCCCCCCCCCCCCCCCCACCGAACCGCAGGATATAAACACAACTAGCCTCTCGACGCAGGAATATATTCGCACTCCCTCCTACTAGACCACCCCCCCCCCCTTCCCCACCTACCCAGTAATCAAGTCGTCCGTGCGATGAGTGCAATGCCCGTCCTCCCACCCCCAACCTCCTCCCATCCCACAACCACGTCCTTCCACCCCCAACCACATCCTTACGCCCCCCCCCCAAACCACGTCCTTCAATCACCCCAGCCTCCTCCTCTCATGCCCAACTACGTCCCCCCATCATCCCCCACCATAGCCCGATCGAGGCGTCGCGCAGGCTGGGAATGGACAGAGATCGGTCGGTGACAGACA
Source organism: Arenicola marina (assembly GCA_964019135.1). Taxonomy (NCBI): domain Eukaryota; kingdom Metazoa; phylum Annelida; class Polychaeta; family Arenicolidae; genus Arenicola; species Arenicola marina. The sequence goes on from OZ025248.1 coordinate 29,954,463, forward strand.
AGTGGGTCAGTTAGGCGGGGAGGTCGACAAGCAATCTGCGGTCTTTACCGGCCGCCCGGCATCTCGAAATTCACCATGGATTCACCTTCATCTGCAGCGCATCTGCAGCTCAGTAATGGGCGATTCCAATGATCATCCTTTCTGCCACACTCACAGGCACCTCCATGGATTCACCTCCCTACCACACTCACAGACACCTTCATGGATTCACCTCCCTACCACACTCACAGACACCTCCATGGATTCACCTCCCTACCACACTCACAGACACCGCCATGGATTCACCTCCCTACCACACTCACAGGCACCTCCATGGATTCACCTCCCTACCACACTCACAGACACCTCCAGGGATTCACCCCCCTACCACACTCACAGACACCTCCATGGATTCACCTCCCTACCACACTCACAGACACATCCATGGATTCACCTCCCTACCACACTCACAGACACCTCCATGGATTCACCTCCCTACCACACTCACAGACACCTCCATGGATTCACCTCCCTACCACACTCACAGACACCTCCATGAAACACCTCCCTACCACACTCAGAGGCACCTCCATGGATTCACCTCCCTACCACACTCACAGACACCTTCATGGATTCACCTCCCTACCACACTCACAGACACCTCCATGGATTCACCTCCCTACCACACTCACAGACACCTCCATGGATTCACCTCCCTACCACACTCACAGACACCTCCATGGATTCACCTTCCTACCACACTCACAGACACCTCCATGGATTCACCTCCCTACCACACTCACAGACACCTCCATGGGTTCACCTCCCTACCACACTCACAGACACCTCCATGGATTCACCTCCCTACCACACTCACAGACACCTCCATGGATTCACCTCCCTACCACACTCACAGACACCTCCATGGATTCACCTCCCTACCACACTCACAGACACTTCCATGGATTCACCTCCCTACCACACTCACAGGCACCTCCATGGATTCACCTCCCTACCACACTCACAGTCACTTCCATGGATTCACCTCCCTACCACACTCACAGACACCTCCATGGATTCACCTCCCTACCACACTCACAGACACCTCCATGGATTCACCTTCCTACAACACTCACAGACACCTCCATGGATTCACCTCCCTACAACACTCACAGACACCTCCATGGATTCACCTCCCTACCACACTCACAGACACCTCCATGGATTCAACTCCCTACCACACTCACAGACACCTCCATGGATTCACCTCCCTCCCACACTCACAGACACCTCCATGGATTCACCTCCCTACCACACTCACAGACACCTCCATGGATTCATGCCCCTACCACACTCACAGACACCTCCATGGATTCACCTCCCTACCACACTCACAGACACCTCCATGGGTTCACCTCCCTACCACACTCACAGACACCTCCATGGATTCACCTCCCTACCACACTCACAGACACCTCCATGGATTCACCTCCCTACCACACTCACAGACACCTCCATGGATTCACCTCCCTACCACACTCACAGACACTTCCATGGATTCACCTCCCTACCACACTCACAGGCACCTCCATGGATTCACCTCCCTACCACACTCACAGTCACTTCCATGGATTCACCTCCCTACCACACTCACAGACACCTCCATGGATTCACCTCCCTACCACACTCACAGACACCTCCATGGATTCACCTTCCTACCACACTCACAGACACCTCCATGGATTCACCTCCCTACCACACTCACAGACACCTCCATGGATTCACCTCCCTACCACACGCACAGACACCTCCATGGATTCAACTCCCTACCACACTCACAGACACCTCCATGGATTCACCTCCCTCCCACACTCACAGACACCTCCATGGATTCACCTCCCTACCACACTCACAGACACCTCCATGGATTCATGCCCCTACCACACTCACAGACACCTCCATGGATTCACCTCCCTACCACACACAGACACCTCCATGGATTCACCTTCCTACCACACTCACAGACACCTCCATGGATTCACCTCCCTGCCACACTCACAGACACCTCCATGGATTCACCTTCCTACCACACTCACAGACACCTCCATGGATTCACCTCCCTACCACACTCACAGACACCTCCATGGGTTCACCTACCTACCACACTCACAGACACCTCCATGGATTCACCTCCCTACCACACTCACAGACACCTCCATGGATTCACCTCCCTACCACACTCACAGACACCTCCATGGATTCACCTCCCTACCACGCTCACAGACACCTCCATGGATTTACCTCCCTACCACACTCACAGACACCTCCATGGATTCACCTCCCTACCACACTCACAGGCACCTCCATGGATTCACCTCCCTACCACACTCACAGTCACTTCCATGGATACACCTCTCTACCCCACTCACAGACACCTCCATGGATTCACCTCCCTACCACACTCACAGACACCTCCATGGATTCACCTCCCTACCACACTCACAGACACCTCCATCGATTCACCTCCCTACCACACTCACAGGCACCTCCATAGATTCACCTCCCTACCACACTCACAGACACCTTCATGGATTCACCTCCCTACCACACTCACAGACACCTCCATGGATTCACCTCCCTACCACACTCACAGACACCTCCATGGATTCACCTCCCTACCACACTCACAGACACCTCCATGGATTCACCTTCCTACCACACTCACAGACACCTCCATGGATTCGCCTCCCTACCACACTCACAGACACCTCCATGGGTTCACCTCCCTACCACATTCACAGACACCTCCATGGATTCACCTCCCTACCACACTCACAGACACCTCCATGGATTCACCTCCCTACCACACTCACAAACACCTCCATGGATTCACCTCCCTACCACACTCACAGACACCTCCATGGATTCACCTCCCTATCACACTCACAGACACCTCCATGGATTCACCTCCCTACCACACTCACAGACGCCTCCATGGATTCACCTTCCTACCACACTTACAGACACCTCCATGGATTCACCTCCCTACCACACGCACAGACGCCTCCATGGATTCACCTCCCTACCACACTCACAGACACCTCCATGGATTCACCTTCCTACCACACTCAAAGACACCTCCATGGATTCACCTCCCTACCACACGCACAGACACCTCCATGGGTTCACCTCCCTACCACACTCACAGACACATCCATGGATTCACCTCCCTACCACACTCACAGACACCTTCATAGATTCACCTCCCTACCACACTCACAGACACCTCCATGGATTTACCTCCCTACCACACTCACAGACACCTCCATGGATTCACCTCCCTACCACACTCACAGACACCTCCATGGATTCACCTCCCTACCACACTCACAGACACCTCCATGGATTCACCTCCCTACCACACTCACAGACACCTTCATGGGTTCACCTCCCTACCACACTCACAGACACATCCATGGATTCACCTCCCTACCACACTCACAGACACCTTCATGGATTCACCTCCCTACCACACTCACAGACACCTCCATGGATTCACCTCCCTCCCACACTCACAGACACCTCCATGGATTCACCTCCCTACCACACTCACAGACACCTCCATGGAGTCACCTCCCTACCACACTCACAGGCACCTCCATGGATTCACCTCCCTACCACACTCACAGACACCTCCATGGATTCACCTCCCTACCACACTCACAGACAACTCCATGGATTCACCGCCCTACCACACTCACAGACACCTCCATGGATTCATCTCCCTACCACACTCACAGAAACCTCCATGGATTCACCTTCCTACCACACTCACAGACACCTCCATGGATTCACCTCCCTACCACACTCACAGACACCTCCATGGATTCACCTCCCTATCACACTCACAGACACCTCCATGGATTCACCTCCCTACCACACTCACAGATACCTCCATGGATTCACCTCCCTACCACACTCACAGACACCCCCATGAATTCAACTCCCTACCACACTCACAGACACCTCCATGGATTCACCTCCCTCCCACACTCACAGACACCTCCATGGATTCACCTCCCTGCCACACTCACAGACACCTCCATGGATTCACCTCCCTACCACACTCACAGACACCTCCATGGATTCACCTCCCTACCACACTCACAGACACCTCCATGGATTCAACTCCCTACCACACTCACAGACACCTCCATGGATTCAACTCCCTACCACACTCACAGACACCTCCATGGATTCACCTCCCTACCACACTCACAGACACCTCCATGGATTCACCTCCTTACCACACTCACAGACACCTCCATCGATTCACCTCCCTACCACACTCACAGGTACCTCCATCGATTCACCTCCCTACCACACTCACAGGTACCTCCATGGATCCACCTCCCTACCACACTCACAGACACCTCCAGGGATTCACCTCCCTACCACACTCACAGACACCTCCATGGATTCAACTCCCTACCACACTCACAGACACCTCCATGGATTCACCTCCCTACCACACTCACAGACACCGCCATGGGTTCACCTCCCTACCACACTCACAGACACCTCCATGGATTCACCTCCCTACCACACTCACAGACACCTCCATGGATTCAACTCCCTACCACACTCACAGACACCTCCATGGATTCACCTCCCTACCACACTCACAGACACCTCCATGGATTCACCTCCCTACCACACTCACAGACACCTCCATGGATTCACCTCCCTACCACACTCACAGACACCTCCATGGATTCACCTCCCTACCACACTCACAGACACCTCCATGGATTCACCTCCCTACCACACTCACAGACACCTCCATGGATTCACCTCCCTACCACACACACAGACACCTCCATGGATTCACCTTCCTACCACACTCACAGACACCTCCATGGATTCACCTCCCTGCCACACTCACAGACACCTCCATGGATTCACCTCCCTACCCCACGCACAGACACCTCCATGGATTCAGCTCCCTACCACACTCACAGATACCTCCATGGATTCACCTCCCTACCACACTCACAGGCTCCTCCATGGATTCAACTCCCTACCAAACTCAGATACACCTCCATGGATTCACCTCCCTACCACACTCACAGACACCTCCATGGATTCACCTCCCTACCACACTCACAGACACCTTCATGGATTCATGCCCCTACCACACTCACAGACGCCTCCATGGATTCAACTCCCTACTACACTCACAGACACCTCCATGGATTCACCTCCCTACCACACTCACAGACACCTCCATGGATTCACCCCCCTACCACACTCACAGACACCTCCATGGATTCACCTCCCTACCACACTCACAGACACCTCCATGGATTCACCTCCCTGCCACACACACAGATACCTCCATGGATTCACCTCCCTACCACACTCACAGACACCTCCATGGATTCACCTCCCTACCACACTCACAGACCCCTCCATGGATTCACCTCCCTACCACACTCACAGGCACCTCCATGGATTCACCTCCCTACCACACTCACAGGCGACTCCACGGATTCACCCCCCTACCACACTCACATACACCTCCAGGGATTCACCTCCCTACCACACCCACAGACACCTCCATGGATTCACCTCCCTACCACACTCCCAGGCACCTCCATGGATTCACCTCCCTACCACACTCACAGACACCTCCATGGATTCACCTCCCTACCACACTCACAGACACCGCCATGGGTTCACCTCTCTACCACACTCACAGACACCTCCATGGATTCACCTCCCTACCACACTCACAGACACCTCCATGGATTCACCTCCCTACCACACTCACAGACACCTCCATGAATTCACCTCCCTACCACACTCACAGACACCTCCATGGATTCACCTCCCTACCACACTCACAGACACCTCCATGGATTCACCTCCCTACCACACTCACAGACACCTCCATGGATTCACCTCCCTACCACACACACAGACACCTCCATGGATTCACCTTCCTACCACACTCACAGACACCTCCATGGATTCACCTCCCTGCCACACTCACAGACACGTCCATGGATTCACCTCCCTACCACACGCACAGACACCTCCATGGATTCAGCTCCCTACCACACTCACAGATACCTCCATGGATTCACCTCCCTACCACACTCACAGACACCTCCATGGATTCAACTCCCTACCACACTCACATACACCTCCATGGATTCACCTCCCTACCACACTCACAGACACCTCCATGGATTCACCTCCCTACCACACTCACAGACACCTCCATGGATTCATGCCCCTACCACACTCACAGACGCCTCCATGGATTCAACTCCCTACCACACTCGCAGACACCTCCATGGATTCACCTCCCTACCACACTCACAGACACCTCCATGGATTCACCCCCCTACCACACTCACAGACACCTCCATGGATTCACCCCCTACCACACACACAGACACCTCCATGGATTCACTTCCCTACCACACTCACAGACACCTCCATGGATTCACCTCCCTACCACACTCGCAGACACCTCCATGGATTCACCTCCCTACCACACTCACAGACACCTCCATGGGTTCACCTCCCTACCACACTCACAGACACCTCCATGGATTCACCCCCCTACCACACGCACAGACACCTCCATGGATTCACCCCCCTACCACACTCACAGGCACCTCCATGGATTCACCTCCCTACCACACTCACAGACACCTCCATGGATTCACCTCCCTACCACACTCACAGGCACCTCCATGGATTCATCTCCCTACCACACGCACAGATACCTCCATAGATTCACCTCCCTACCACACTCACAGACACTTCCATGGATTCACCTCCCTACCACACTCACAGACCCCTCCATGGATTCACCTCCCTACCACACTCACAGGCACCTCCATGGATTCACCTCCCTACCACACTCACAGGCGACTCCACGGATTCACCCCCCTACCACACTCACATACACCTCCATGGATTCACCTCCCTACCACACCCACAGACACCTCCATGGATTCACCTCCCTACCACACTCACAGGCACCTCCATGGATTCACCTCCCTACCACACTCACAGACACCTCCATGGATTCACCTCCCTACCACACTCACAGACACCTCCATGGGTTCACCTCCCTACCACACTCACAGACACCTCCATGGATTCACCCCCCTACCACACGCACAGACACCTCCATGGATTCACCCCCCTACCACACTCACAGGCACCTCCATGGATTCACCTCCCTACCACACTCACAGACACCTCCATGGATTCACCTCCCTACCACACTCACAGGCACCTCCATGGATTCACCTCCCTCCCACACTCACAGACACCTCCATGGATTCACCTCCCTACCACACGCACAGACACCTCCATGGATTCACCTTCCTACCACACTCACAGACACCTCCATGGATTCACCTCCCTACCACACTCACAGACCCCTCCATGGATTCACCTCCCTACCACACTCACAGGCACCTCCATGGATTCACCTCCCTACCACACTCACAGGCGACTCCACGGATTCACCCCCCTACCACACTCACATACACCTCCAGGGATTCACCTCCCTACCACCCCCACAGACACCTCCATGGATTCACCTCCCTACCACACTCACAGGCACCTCCATGGATTCACCTCCCTACCACACTCACAGGCACCTCCATGGATTCACCTCCCTACCACACTCACAGACACCTCCATGGATTCACCTCCCCACCACACGCACAGACACCTCCATGGATTCACCTCCCTACCACACTCACAGACACCTCCATGGATTCACCTCCCTACCACACTCACAGGCACCTCCATGGATTCACCTCCCTACCACACTCACAGACACCTCCATGGATTCAACCCCCTACCACACTCACATACGCCTCCATGGATTCACCCCCCTACCACACTCACAGACACCACCATGGATTCACCCCCCTACCACTCTCACAGACACCTCCATGGATTCACCTCCCTACCACACTCACAGGCACCTCCATGGATTCACCTCCCTGCCACACTCACAGACACCTCCATGGATTCACCTCTCTACCACACTCACAGGCGACTCCATGGATTCACCTCCCTACCACACTCACAGACACCTCCATGGATTCACCCCCCTACCACACTCACAGACACCTCCATGGATTCACCTCCCTACCACACTCACAGACACCTCCATGGATTCACCCCCCTACCACACTCACAGGCACCTCCATGGATTCACCTCCCTACCACACTCACAGGCGACTCCATGGATTCACCTCCCTACCACACTCACAGACACCTCCATGGATTCACCCCCCTACCACACTCACAGACACCTCCATGAATTCACCTCCCTACCACACTCACAGGAGACTCCAAGGATTCACCTCCCTACCACACTCACAGACACCTCCATGGATTCACCTCCCTACCACACTCACAGACACCTCCATGGATTCACCCCCCTACCACACTCACAGACACCTCCATGGATTCACCTCCCTACCACACTCACAGGAGACTCCAAGGATTCACCTCCCTACCACACTCACAGACACCTCCATGGATTCACCTCCCTACCACACTCACAGACACCTCCATGGATTCACCTCCCTACCACACTCACAGACACCTCCATGAATTGACCTCCCTACCACACTCACAGACACCTCCATGGATTCACCTCCCTACCACACTCACAGACACCTCCATGGATTCACCTCCCTACCACACTCACAGACACCTCCACGGATTCACCTCCCTACCACACTCACAGACACCTCCATGGATTCACCTGCCTACCACATTCACAGACACCTCCATGGATTCACCTCCCTACCACAACCAATAATTACTTTTGCGCCGGAAATGAGCGGAGTGAAATATCTATCCGTCCTGCTTGTTATTTTTCTTTTGCTGATTCTCGCACTTTAGTCTGCTCGCCGCAGTATCTATAGATGTTGATTTTTCTACCCAATTGGCAATCCATAGCCCCCCCCCCCCTCTTTCTCTCCCTTACCCGCACGCAATTAATAATCTATCCCTGTCTTTTCACATTCTGCCCTTTAAACCTAATATCAATCTGGCTTGATGTATCGCGAGGCGGTGAAGGGGCTTATGCACGTGGATGCCAACCGTTGTAAGGTAATAACACTATTCATAGTCCCTTGCTGCATGCGGAACCCTGTCCGTGTCATTCAACATACACATTATAGCATTAGTCCGCTGCTGAAGTACCAAAATCCTGCGACAGATCTGATGTAGTGCTCACCTTTTTTTGGAATGATCAATTTTGAACCTGTTACATTTTTTTGTAGGTTTTGTTGTCGATTCCGGGGATTGCGTCCTCGCGGAAAAATGACCTCTGCTACACACCCGCGTGAATCCTCCTTGTCCTTGCCACGAGCGATTCACAATATCGTTATTTTTAATACGTCATCATCATAGTAATGAAACTCGACGACCCGCGTTTTTGCTTCTCTCCGAGCTGACGATTTCACCGGATGCTGCGTGTCAATCTGTCGACACAAATTATACAGTCTGACTTAGTGCTGTCGTGGCACGTGCGTGTTCTTTCGCAATGCTTGATTGAAATCACAGCTGTTCTTACTGCTTTTATATATATAAGAAGTGTTTGCCACGTTAAAACGTATCTATATAGGGAGTAGTCGATTATCGATCGAACTATATGTCTCACGGTGTTTAGTCCTACATTGTGTATGAACCAATCGGTGACTAGCTCTTCCCGTTTCCGGTCAGAGTCAGAACAAGGTGGACGTTTTTATTTCCCTGTTTTTCATTTCAATCTGTGATAATCAGTGTTTTTTTCTACTTCCCACTCACCATCCCTGTAATCGCGGTTCCATATGCAGTATTTGTCCATGAAATCTGCTTGTTGATGTGTATCTTACCTTTAAGCTTGCCACTATATGCTGCTCGTGGCCTTTTGAACCCCATCTTTGATGAGGTCAATTTCATTGTTAACCATCAATAAACATTTTATTGGCCTTTTCCACCATACATATGCTTGTAATTCTTTTCCCGATCTAACTAGCTTCGGTCATGTGGTATTCCAACGCACAACACGTACACATAAAAACATGTATGTATGCTTACCTCGATGCCAGTACTAACAGTAAAAACACGGCAGGTAGGTGCACCACGTGTGGCTCCCCAAAGCAGACAGCAATGATGACTAAAATACCTAGGCTCTCGTACATATATATACATTACCGTGTAAATGTGTTTTAAATATATGAATATGATATATTTGGACGGGTTCTTAATTGCAGGCGCCGGACTTGCACTACACCCCCCACCCCCCACCCTATCACCACCCCCACCGGATTGGCTGCCACACTTGGGGTGCGGTGACCCGGGGAGCTACCCGGGAGCAAGGTCACCTTTCCCAGAAAGGCAGATCCAGTTAAGCCACCGACACTGACGCCGGGTTGATCTGCGGGATTCCTACCAAATCAGGACCTCAGCGTTGCATCGCTTTGCCGTCCTAGGCCTATGTGCCCACCCGACCCAACCCCCCTGTCCTCCACACGCCTCTCACGCCCCACATATGCTCCAGTATCCCTCTCGCAATTCATTTACCCCAACGACCCCCACCCTCACCCACACACACGCCCCACCCAGGCGGTTGCCGCTGCAGACATAACAATTCTCTTGTTGATGTCCCATTCCTCCCAGACTTGAAGGAAGACTACCATGTCCCCCCTCCCCCCCCCCCACTCCCTCATTGCCACGACTCCGCCTTCCCTCTTCCCCCTTCTCCCCCTTCTCCCACCGTCCCCTTTCATTCCCATCGGCCGTCTGTTTTTGTTACACCCCCCCCTCCCCCTACTTACCCCATTGGCTTCCTGGCGAGGCGTGGTGATTACGGCCATCGGCATTCACTGATAGCTTCTCATAATATAATGTCATTGCGTTTAAATTCCACCACATTGGATCATTGCGCTAAGCGAGCAACACGCCTGTCGGGGCGGTCTACCATAACGTCACCATAACCCCCACCCCCATACACCCCCCCCCCCATCCCCGCCCCCACACTGCAGTCGCCATCATGGGAACGCCCAGCCTCTCTTCAGCTTCTATCATAACCCCGTCTCCTCTCTCTCGTCCCCTCTTCACATCCCCCACCTCCCTCCGCTACTCCCCCCCCCCCCACCACCACCTACCCCTACCTCCTAGCACTTCCGGCCCACATCGTTACGATGATGCAGCACCGTATGCCTTTGGTGATCAGCACTGCCATCGATTGGCTCTGATACCAGCCATGGTGGCAGTGATTGCCAGGCGGCAGAGAGAGAGAGAGAGAGAGGATGGGGGGGGGTGGCGAGACGGCGGGGTAGGGAGAGAAACGAAGCTGGGCGATGAGGGATATCGGAGAACAGGGGAGACAGAGTGAGGCGGGAAGGGGGCATGGGAAGCCGAGGACGGGTGGTGGTGGGGGGTGGGGGGGGGGGGGTGGCCACGTGGCATATCTCGCTCATATCGCCCCAGCTATCATAGCAGTTTGGCGATGAGCAGAACATTAAGCACCACGCTTGGATCACACTTACGCCTCATAAGCTATTACACATAACACCTTCAGACGCGCTCCTCCACCAGTCATAGGGCTGTACAGTTCTCGCGGGTTCTATTTCCGGTTTAGGTCTTTTGGGGACCAACAAAAAAACACGTGCTCTTAGAACGAGTGCGCATCACGCTGGTGCCTTGCTGCAACTGCGTGACTCGCACTCATTGTAGTCAACGTTTTAGTGTTGGGAACCGGCCGGCTGCGCGGTTTGTGCGTGAAGAATCGAGTGGGTCTGAAACTATTTTTTGTTTGCTTTGGTCCAGGCATGGCTAACTATAAAATCATAATATAATTAAAGATAAGACATTTATCTCTCCATAATGCATGTGGTCCGTTCGATGAGACTGTTAGAAGCGTTGTATTTTGTACCAAATCATCGATGTTTACAGTTCTACGACAAACGAAGCACTTTGTCCTCACCTGCTCAGTCCATATAAGGAGCGTTGTTACGTAACCATAGATACCGCGCGCAGACACGCGCGTCATGATGATTATTACGTCATACGACATGGAAAACCCCGCGCAGCATGTTAGATCGCCTGACACTGAGAGTCACTCATGAGACAACCGCATTCTGGTTTATCAACTGCCTAACCGCTCATAGATTACATAAGTCTACTCGGATGGTTATAATTCGGATATGCACATAACTTCAGTGGTTATTTGTGCTTCCAAGGACAGCTTTAGCCGATCTTGGCCTCGTTCGCAAGCGACCGTTAGTCGACTAATAGTTGACGATTTGGCTGCCGAACGGTGATTTGTCCAACCATCTAGTCGACCAGAACGAACCATGCCGCCACCCACGGTTCCTCTGGTCGATTGTCGTCCAATATGGCGGAGGGAAATGAGCAGTAAGCGGTGTTCGCGTCATCTTTGTGGCGTATACTTAATCTGTAACTTCGTTTGCAAGTTGATATCCATTCAAACGAATTAAAATATAGCATGGTTCATACGTAATTGCTTATTTTGCCAATTTATCATGTTTTCGTGCTAAATGTTCACATGATCGAACTAACTGTACGCTCGTTTACAGTACCCTTATCTCTACTGTTTAGGTTTTTGTTTGGGGGGGGGGGGGCGTTGGTACTCCTCCGGTCACCAAGCCGATACAGTGAGGCTCTAGCCAAAGGACACAGGGTGAAATGTTCTTTGTAATACAATTCAGTGACGAACCAGAATTTTGCACAAGAGGGTCAGGACACACGGCGGTTAAAGGTGCTTGTTATTGGTGTTATTTCCGCCATGAGACCGACTGTCAACCCTTTTCGACTATCTTGCGTTCGGCATTAGGCTGTAATGCGCAGGCGCAATGGCGAAATCTAGGTCAAGAAATAGTCGACTAGCTGTCGCTTGCGAACGAGGCCCTTGTGTGTGAGGCGAGTGAAGGCAAACAACCGGAAGGTAGGCAGCACGTACGGGCCGTTGATGCTAGGCATTAACATGGAGCATAGGTATCCCTGTCTCGTGGGGTCTCGATAAGATCCCGAAGTGACTGTACAGCCCTATTGCCGGGGCGTTTTTGCATTTCACACCCGGTTGGGACTTCCGGTTCCTCTATTTTTGCATATTTTGATCAAGAAACACTGATGAATATTCAGTACGTCGACGCAGGCAGATATCTGCATGCGGGCGTAAACATAACGTGACATTTTCCGCGCGTATTGTTCGAGACGTCTCGAAACGGGAAAAGTGGAACTTTTCGAGATTCGACCGGGTCAGATCATTGCTGCTTCAACTGCTGAAAGGAGAATACCTGTTTTTAGCCCTTCAGCAAGAGGTAAGTTATGATATATTTATATATGTACAATTGTCAACAAGACGCCGATGGACGATGGTTGACCAGCCGCAGCGCAGCCAGACTAACGTCCACCGGGTTAGCTTAGCTGGTCGTCCGACTGGCCTAGGCGTTGCCTTAGTTTGGGCCTTGGAGTTTGACTCTGATCTTGTGTGTCTGGCTCCGACGACTGGCTAATAGGCTTAATAAACGGAAAAAGTAATGTAGCTAGCACAATAATATGACTGTTCATACTCATAATCATAGCCTGGCATGGGCTTGGCTTGTAAGTTGTATAGGCACGCCTACCCTCTGTGGATAGCCTTACAAGTTACAAGTGTCAAGTTGTATAGACACGCTTACTTACAACCCCCTACTAGCCTTGTTGCATGCCCCTCCCTGGCTTGTTGCATGCCCCTCCCTGGCTTCCCAAGTCGCCCAATTCAAGGAATAGGATAAACCAGGGAAGGGCATGTAACAGGGCTACCCCCCCGCCCCCCCAACCCCCACTGACTGTGAAACACTTCAAGCACTTGACCAAACCTAAAACATTTCACAAGTCATTGTTTTTTGTCCCTTTAAATTTAATATTGCCTTGGCCCTGTTACCATGCAGCGTTAGTGTTACATATACTGATATATGCTTATGTCTATACTATAGCCTATAATAGATCTATAGGTTAACCATTTAGTCAGTAGATTTTATATATATCTACAGGCCAACACTTATACATATAAGGTAGCCCTGAGCCTGAGGAACCCTTGCTTTGGTACCTATGCAGCCCCCGGGGGGGGGGGGCACTATATTGTAACAGTGGTGGAGGTGTGCCGCCCGGGTCATGTATGGCACATGGAGAGCGAGAGAAAAGGGCGGGTCCTTCGGTCCTCGAGAGAGAGTATTTTGGTGAAAAAATGGCAGCCAAATAAGGCGCTGAAAGATATGCAACGTATATAGAGGTTTATTATTACGGCATACACATTAGTGTACGTATGGATAAGGTTTTACAAACATTGTAAGCATTTCTGGTCAGTCGTATGTTTGTTATGCTAGCCATTTCATATGGACCATTTCTTTTCTTTGGGGATGGAGAGAAATTTTGAGTCACATTTGGAAATTATGTACAAACACTTACAGCATACATAAATTATATAAAATTATCAGACAAATACATTTATCTCATACATTTAATGGTCAATTTGTAATAATAAAGCAGTGAAATGTTAGGTAGCTGTAAAGATTAAATGCCTTAAAGTTACATGTCGAGCTCTTTCCCGCCAAAAATAATGCGGTCCAAATACAAATAAGAATCATTCCTTGAATCATTCAAGATTTCTTTTGTCCATACTCCACCCATGCCAGACTGCCAAATAGTGTCTCTTAGCCTTGCCGGTGGTATCAATTTACCACAAGTTTTCATATTAGTGGTAAACGTCATCAGTTTGTGTGCTTCGCGATGCTTTGGTATAAGTAGCAGTGCCGCGACAGAGTTCTGTGGTGTCCGGGGATAGACACGTTTGCCACACCACAGCCGAAACGGCGATGTTTATCAGGTTTCGGAATTTATAGAATGAAACATTCGAGTTTTTTTGCAAATTTTGATATAAATTTCGCCTGGGCTTAGTTCTGGCGGGAAAGAATTCGACATGCAACTTTAAGTATGTGAAACTAGATTTTGGAACTGCGAGTGACATTTGATTGATAAGAAATGTTAATTATAGATATGTTGAAGTTCATATTGTAGCCATACTTTTACCATTATTCTGGACTAACAATTAACACACTTAGTTCTCACTACACATATTAAGTTGCACATTATTCAATATTTGAAATAGAAGTGAGTTTATAAATAAGGCTGTTTTATTTGGTTTTGTTTGTTTGTTAATGTTACATGTTTATTTCCACATGTATTGATAATAAGGATATGTTTTTTATGTTTTTATATAATGTGAAATGTATGATGTTTATGTTACTTTTTTAATAATTTGTATTTATTGTGGCCTTATTTACAATCTATGCTGATGTTAATATGACAATGGTTTTTTTTAGGCGTCAGTACCATCAAGGGGAGTCGAATTGCCGATTCCGCGCACAGGAGATGGTAAGTACAAACTTTCTCTTTTGAAAGGTAATGTCATTAGAGACCCCCTGAATGCCCCTTTTCTTCCTCCAGACTCTGCGTGTGCTAGCGCTCTTTCTCTGCTAGAACAGGGTAACGGTTGTGCGGTTGCGTCATCCTGGGGATCGTATGACCATGAAGGACTATTGCTTTGCCGCAGGTACCATCAGTGGAAGTCCTACGGAGGAGAAGTCTGCAGGGAGCGAATTTGGCTCAATGTGTTGCGTTCGAAATACCCAGACTTAGACTTTTAGAAATGGACTTTTTTCAGAATCATATGGGAGACGTGGAACGATTTGAACACTGTCTCCGGGACAGTCCGTATTTGGATTCTTGTGGTTCGGGCAAGTTCAATATGAGCCCACTTTCTCTCCGAGCGTTTCTGTGTCAAAACTGGTTCAGTGAGATTAAAATTGATGCTGTTTCCAGTGTTCTCAACGAGCTTCCCGACAATTACGACCTTTATGTCTTTCCCCTGAACGTGACGATGGTTGATTATTACGAGTTGGTGGGCATGTTAACTAGTACAATAGCGTTACATCTGAAGGCCTCTAAAATGCCGTATTCTGACCCAAACCGCCCTGCTGCCCATGCAATCGACAATCGTTGCCATGGCGACGCTGCATAGAACAATGAAACCTGACATCACACACAAAAGAATTGTAGTTATAGCTTTAAATAGCCCGCTTCCATGACTAGTTGCCTAGTTGCACATGCTATGTTTCTTGGCAACATATATATGGTATAAAAAGGCGACTGGCCAACTATATGTGGAAAGGCTTGCGATTTGCGGACAGTCAGTCCCAAAATGCTTTACTTTGGTCGTTGCATGCGGAAATTAAACTAAAGAAGCAGAGACAAGTCAACGCCTTAAATTTAAATTCAACTCGTAATAATAGTAATAGCGCGAGTTTTGCTTGGCGTTAGGCATTTTATTGGCCCTTCATCAAGCTGTAGCAGCCCTTCATTTTCATTATCCGCCCTCGGCCTTGCGGCCTCGGGCCGATAATGAAAATTGGCGGGCTGCTACAGCTTGATGTCGGGCCAGTAAAATTGCCTAACGCCCAGCAAACTCGCGCTATTGTCATATTCATCAACAGTGATCTCCAAGACTGGCGGGAGTCACTGGGCCCTCACTGTCTTCGACATCAGAGCGAAGGCAGTTTATTATGGAGACAGCCTTCGGTGGCGTGCTCTCTCGGATCTCTGCCAGATAATTCGGCAAAAAGTGCCGGAATCTATGAAGGCCATTAATTGTCTCTTCTTGTTGTGTTCGGTCAGTCGGACGCACCTTTCCTCTACAAGATGATTCTTGCGGTCCAGTAGTTGCTTTTGTGTCCATACTGCTTTCCACCTCCTCTGCAAATCAAATAAGGTCTTTTCTGCAAGGGAGTCACTTTTTGATTGGGGACTATTCCCAAGCCTCTAGATATTCAGCGGAGTCTGTTCTGTTTGCTGACCTTGCTCAAAAGCCGGCTGGTCTGTGTTTCAGGCGCTATTAAAAATGGGCCTGGCACTGGCGGCTGTTCCCGCCTAACCAGTGGGTTTAGTAATGGGCGTTGCACTGGTGGCCTTTCCCGCCTAACCAGTGGTGCTTCGTAGATATTATGAATATCAGATATTTCACAACATAACAAAGTACTTTTCCTCTATTAATTTTTATGTCTAGCTACTTTCAGGTGCTTTGCAGAATACCATCGGACCCTCGCTGTGGATAGCTCACGAATGTACTTCTACACTGACATTAAACACCATTACGACCTTGTTTTCGGCATTAGAACAGATAATTATTATTATAGCTCTTACTCCACGTCAAAAGAATCATCAACAGGTCCCGTATTTTGTCTTTAAGGTTTTTTTCCCCATTACGTCCAGTTGTGGCAGTCACTCTCCTGCCACCACATATAAGGAGAGTCGCGAAAATATGAACGAAACTGATTGTTCTGGTGCAGCACGGCATTAGGAGACCCTTTGACTGATTACAGACTATACCATTGTTATATACTAATATCCTTTCTGGCTTTTTTATATAGTTGTCTATAAAGGGCATAGTGCGGTTTGGGCGATGCCAAGGCAAATCCTCATTGGGGGAACATAGGCGTTGCGACAAATTGAAATAGCATGGCGGTGGTGTGCAAATCAACAACACCTGCCGTTACCCAACCGTTCAGAAAACGAATGGATTATGCAAGAGGAAGTATGCAAGCAGCCTAAAGTTTACGCGGCAACAGAATGTCACGTATCATAGAATATGTCGTTGTGTCAATCGATTAATCATGGATGAGTTTTGCATCTAATAGAGTGGGTTTTCCACTGAATCGGATTCTCAAACCTTCGTTTTGATTGATGGGACTCGTTTGTGATTCAGCATCACGTTAGCCCTACATTTATATTGACGTACACATATTATTTAAATGTGTTGATATGCATTCATAACCATGAACGCTCGTCACAACGATGACACTCCTTCGGTGGGAACCCTGAATATAATCATCCCCTGCGATCTATTTTGGGGGAGATTATTTTCCGTGCGCACAATTTGCCTTGACATGGGATCCCGAACCCACCCCTACCCTTGGCTTCCCCCAGATGTGAAAACTTCCAGCTGCACAACTTCATGGAGACCCAGAATGGTTGTCTCAGCTCAAGGAACAGAGTCGGTAGAGTTTTCTATACTGTCTGTACGATAAGACACGCATACGGCAAGTTTTCACCGATAATGCCACTTGTAAACTATAATCTTGCGAAGTTCCATGGTGCATTGTTTGGTCTTATTTGTATTTCAGAATTTATGCCATATACCTTCATGTCAGCGATACCCGCAATTTGATGACGTGGTACACAAGAAAGTCACACGAGATGTACATTTTGTATTGATGGCCGCCTGGTCTGTATCAGTGGGTGTCCTACCCCCAATGACATATATCTGTTATGTGAACGATCATCACCCTGGCGCAAAACAACCGCATTTCTGCAAATGACCAACTTGGATGCTGACTGCTAATAACCGAAAAATAGCAGTGTCCCTCCTCCGCCCCGTCCTCCCCCTCCTCCGTTCGAGGATCAATGTCTGGCATGCAATAATACATAGCATCGACACAATGGATAACCTGGCGGTAACTACAGGAGGGTTACAGCATGAGGGTTACAACATGAGGGTTACAACATGAGGGTTACAACATGAGCGTTACGACATGAGCGTTACAACATGAGGGTTACAACATGAGGGTTAAAACATGAGGGTTACAACATGAGGGTTACAACATGAGCGTTACAACATGAGCGTTACAAAATTAGGGTTATAACATGAGGGTTGCAACATGATGGTTACATGAGAGTTACAACATGAGGATTACAACATGAGGGTTACAACATGAGGGTTACAACATGAGGGTTACAACATGAGCGTTACGACATGAGCGTTATAACATGAGGGTCCTGAGCCGGCCCATGAGGGTTACAACATGAGGGTTACAACATGAGGGTTACAACATGAGCGTTACGACATGAGCGTTACAACATGAGGGTTACAACATGAGGGTTAAAACATGAGGGTTACAACATGAGGGTTACAACATGAGCGTTACAACATGAGCGTTACAAAATTAGGGTTATAACATGAGGGTTGCAACATGATGATTACATGAGGGTTACAACATGAGGATTACAACATGAGGGTTACAACATGAGGGTTACAACATGAGGGTTACAACATGAGCGTTACGACATGAGCGTTACAACATGAGGGTTACAACATGAGGGTTACAACACGAGGGTTACAACATGAGGGTTACAACATGAGGGTTACAACATGTATCCATGTAGCAAGGAGGTCCTCGGGCGGCCGTAATGTGTCTGATGGGTCACGGAACTCCTAGCGTCTCCTCCCCACCCTGCCCCTTACCTCACACTGGGCTGGCTGCTGCTACCCAATGTCATTCATTACCTGCTGCCCATCCTGCCCAGGGGAACGCTTCGTTGGCCAAGCTGATCGGGCGCCGGGGGTAACACTGTTACTGGTCAGTAAGTATGTTGTCTTCAATCGGGGGAGTAATCCAGCAAGTACTGGCCGGGGTGGTCGTGGTGGCCGTGGTGGTGCTGGTGGTCGGGCTGGCCTGTGGTGGTGCTGGTGGTCGGGCTGGCCTGTGGTGGTGCTGGTGGTCGGGCTGGCCGTGGTGGTGCTGGTGGTCGGGCTGGCCTGTGGTGGTGCTGGTGGTCGGGCTGGCCGTGGTGGTGCTGGTGGTCGGGCTGGCCGTGGTGGTGCTGGTGGTCGGGATGGCCGTGGTGGTGCTGGTGGTCGGGCTGGCCGTGGTGGTGCTGGTGGTCGGGCTGGCCCTGGTGGTGCTGGTGGTCGGGCTGGCCGTGGTGGTGCTGGTGGTCGGGCTGGCCGTGGTGGTGCTGGTGGTCGGGCTGGCCGTGGTGGTGCTGGTGGTCGGGCTGGCCGTGGTGGTGCTGGTGGTCGGGCTGGCCGTGGTGGTGCTGGTGGTCGGGCTGGCCGTGGTGGTGCCGGTGGTCGGGCTGGCCGTGGTGGTGCCGGTGGTCGGGCTGGCCGTGGTGGTGCTGGTGGTCGGGCTGGCCGTGGTGGTGCTGGTGGTCGGGCTGGCCGTGGTGGTGCTGGTGGTCGGGCTGGCCGTGGTGGTGCTGGTGGTCGGGCTGGCCGTGGTGGTGCTCGTGGTCGGGCTGGCCGTGGTGGTGCTGGTGGTCGGGCTGGCCGTGGTGGTGCTGGTGGTCGGGCTGGCCGTGGTGGTGCTGGTGGTCGGGCTGGCCGTGGTGGTGCTGGTGGTCGGGCTGGCCGTGGTGGTGCTGGTGGTCGGGCTGGCCGTGGTGGTGCTGGTGGTCGGGCTGGCCGTGGTGGTGCCGGTGGTCGGGCTGGCCGTGGTGGTGCCGGTGGTCGGGCTGGCCGTGGTGGTGCCGGTGGTCGGGCTGGCCGTGGTGGTGCCGGTGGTCGGGCTGGCCGTGGTGGTGCCGGTGGTCGGGCTGGCCGTGGTGGTGCTGGTGGTCGGGCTGGCCGTGGTGGTGCTGGTGGTCGGGCTGGCCGTGGTGGTGCTGGTGGTCGGGCTGGCCGTGGTGGTGCTGGTGGTCGGGCTGGCCGTGGTGGTGCTGGTGGTCGGGCTGGCCGTGGTGGTGC
Source organism: Arenicola marina (assembly GCA_964019135.1). NCBI lineage: Eukaryota > Metazoa > Annelida > Polychaeta > Arenicolidae > Arenicola > Arenicola marina. The sequence goes on from OZ025248.1 coordinate 29,975,065, forward strand.
TGGTGGTCGGGCTGGCCGTGGTGGTGCTGGTGGTCGGGCTGGCCGTGGTGGTGCTGGTGGTCGGGCTGGCCGTGGTGGTGCTGGTGGTCGGGCTGGCCGTGGTGGTGCTGGTGGTCGGGCTGGCCGTGGTGGTGCTGGTGGTCGGGCTGGCCGTGGTGGTGCTGGTGGTCGGGCTGGCCGTGGTGGTGCTGGTGGTCGGGCTGCCCGTGGTGGTGCTGGTGGTCGGGCTGGCCGTGGTGGTGCTGGTGGTCGGGCTGGCCGTGGTGGTGCTGGTGGTCGGGCTGGCCGTGGTGGTGCTGGTGGTCGGGCTGGCCGTGGTGGTGCTGGTGGTCGGGCTGGCCGTGGTGGTGCTGGTGGCCGTGCGGCGCACGCATGATCACCCTTCCGGGATGGCCAGGGCGGGGGGCAATAGAGGTGCATGGCTGTCAGAATCGAGTTTGGGGTCCATTCAATGAAGTTAGTTTGCTATTAACGTGCTGTTAATGAGGTTCTTCCAAGTTTTCGTGTCAACAACAACATTGTTTCTGTTGATTCTGAGGATCAGAAGACCTATCTCGACTTACAGCGAAGACATATCGACCTTTAAAGCCACATGTGATTTAAAGCTATATATGAAGAATACCATACCACAAAATATCTATATACAAAAAAAGTGTATATTTTATTATGTATATCCCCATAGTGACCACGTGTCCCAATGATCCAATTTTTGCACCTTTACTTGGATTGTAGGGGCCCTGGCGTACACACTTCTGTATAAAAGACGTGCTTTATCAGTGAGGATTGCCTAGTGCTCCTTTTTATTCGTCCTAGATGTCTGACACGGACACTGCATTCAGGATGACGCCTGGATGCAAGGGGCTTGGCTCGCCTGGCGGTTCGGTTAGGAACCAACTGAGCCTGATCACCTGGGCGGCAGACTTGCATTCGGGATGTTATGACAAAACATTAAGTGAGCCAAATAGATTGGCATTTAGGTGCAAAAAACACCCGCAAGGAAGCAGACATACCTATGATGAAAAGGGGACTTTCGACGTCGTTCCAAATCGGTGTAAAATTCCAATACGCCAGGCGGGCTTGGGGAAAACTTAGAAGCGGTACAGTGACTGGGTAGCGTCTGTAAGCCGGTGGGCGACATCGCAGTAATCCACCTGTGTTTCTTTGTATAGCTGAGCTGTGTTACCCAGTTCTTTTCCCTGTAAACTTTAGGATTTGCGTAATGGACCTCCAGTATCCCGCGGAGGTTCTGATGGAATTGCAGATGTCATGGATGCACGCTGAGTGCAAAGTGCTAAGTACATTACTACAGAGACACGGGTTTGTGTTTTAGGTTTTATGCACCGCGTATTTGTTTTACTGTGTAGATCCCCATCCTATGCGATTAATCAATGTTTTATTCTCAGCGTTTCTCTATGTATAGTATGCCCCCTTTGTATGTCTATTTATTTCACCCTTATACTCGTCCTTATCAACTCTTTTAAATACCCACTGCTCTGTTCCATCTTTATCTCCTTTCTTTCTCCTTTCTGTCTTTTTGCCGCATGATTTCAGCGTTTTTTTAAAACCCGTGTTGTCCGTAATCTCACTAGTTTATCGCTCTTCGTCTTGTCTGTCGTACACTGTTTTGTACTATGGTGCACTGTGTCCTCTCCTCTCCGTCCTCTCCTTTGTCTCTCTCTTTTCTCTCTATTCATCGATGTACTCCGTAACCCACTCTTTTTTCCGTCACCCTTTCTGTTCGCCTTCCCCTGTCCTTTTCTCTTTCTCTTCTCAATCTACTTTCCCTCCCTTTTCCATATCTCATATCTCTCTTCTTTTCTCTCTGTCTCTGTCTCTCGCAGGTATCTGCCGGTCACCAATCTTTCTCTCTCTCGCCGTCTCTCCCTCTCTTTCTCTGTCCCTCTCTTCTCGCTGTCTCACATCCCCACACCTCACCCTGTGTCTCTCTTCTCTCTGTATCACACCCCCACACCTCACTCTGTCTCACATCCCCACACCTCACCCTGTGTCTCTCTTCTCTCTGTCTCACATCCCCACACCTCACTCTGTCCCTCTCTTCTCTCTGGCTCACATCCCCACACCTCACCCTGTCTCTCTCTTCTCTCTGTCTCACATCCCCACACTTCACTCTGTCCCTCTCTTATCTCTGTCTCACATCCCCACACCTAACTCTGTCTTACATCCCCACACCTCACCCTGTGTCTCTCTTCTCTTTGTCTCACATCCCCACACCTCACTCTGTCTCTATCGTCTCTCTGTCTCACATCCCCACACCTCACCCTGTGTCTCTCTTCTCTCTGTCTCACATCCCCACACCTCACTCTGTCTCACATCCCCACACCTCACCCTGTCTCTATCGTCTCTCTGTCTCACACCCCCACACCTCACTCTGTCTCTATCGTCTCTCTGTCTCACATCCCCACACCTCACCCTGTGTCTCTCTTCTCTCTGTCTCACATCCCCACACCTCACTCTGTCCCTCTCTTCTCTCTGCCTCACATCCCCACACTTCACTCTGTCCCTCTCTTATCTCTGTCTCACATCCCCACACCTCACTCTGTCTCTATCGTCTCTCTGTCTCACATCCCCACACCTCACCCTGCGTCTCTCTTCTCTCTGTCTCACATCCCCACACCTCACTCTGTCCCTCTCTTCTCTCTGTCTCACATCCCCACACTTCACTCTGTCTCTATCGTCTCTCTGTCTCACATCCCCACACCTCACCCTGTGTCTCTCTTCTCTCTGTCTCACATCCCCACACCTCACTCTGTCCCTCTCTTCTCTCTGTCTCACATCCCCACACCTCACTCTGTCTCTATCGTCTCTCTGTCTCACATCCCCACACCTCACCCTGTGTCTCTCTTCTCTCTGTCTCACATCCCCACACCTCACTCTGTCCCTCTCTTCTCTCTGTCTCACATCCCCACACTTCACTCTGTCCCTCTCTTATCTCTGTCTCACATCCCCACACCTCACTCTGTCTCTATCGTCTCTCTGTCTCACACCCCCACACCTAACTCTGTCTCACATCCCCACACCTCACCCTGTGTCTCTCTTCTCTCTGTCTCACATCCCCACACCTCACTCTGTCCCTCTCTTCTCTCTGTCTCACATCCCCACACTTCACTCTGTCCCTCTCTTATCTCTGTCTCACATCCCCACACCTCACTCTGTCTCTATCGTCTCTCTGTCTCACACCCCCACACCTAACTCTGTCTCACATCCCCACACCTCACCCTGTGTCTCTCTTCTCTCTGTCTCACATCCCCACACCTCACTCTGTCCCTCTCTTCTCTCTGTCTCACATCCCCACACTTCACTCTGTCCCTCTCTTATCTCTGTCTCACATCCCCACACCTCACTCTGTCTCTATCGTCTCTCTGTCTCACACCCCCACACCTAACACTGTCTCACATCCCCACACCTCACCCTGTGTCTCTCTTCTCTCTGTTTCACATCCTCACACCTCACCCTGTGTCTCTCTTCTCTCTGTCTCACATCCCCACACCTCACTCTGTCCCTCTCTTCTCTCTGGCTCACATCCCCACACCTCACCCTGTCTCTCTCTTCTCTCTGTCTCACATCCCCACACTTCACTCTGTCCCTCTCTTATCTCTGTCTCACATCCCCACACCTAACTCTGTCTTACATCCCCACACCTCACCCTGTGTCTCTCTTCTCTTTGTCTCACATCCCCACACCTCACTCTGTCTCTATCGTCTCTCTGTCTCACATCCCCACACCTCACCCTGTGTCTGTCTTCTCTCGGTCTCACATCCCCACACCTCACTCTGTCTCACATCCCCACACCTCACCCTGTCTCTATCGTCTCTCTGTCTCACACCCCCACACCTCACTCTGTCTCTATCGTCTCTCTGTCTCACATCCCCACACCTCACCCTGTGTCTCTCTTCTCTCTGTCTCACATCCCCACACCTCACTCTGTCCCTCTCTTCTCTCTGCCTCACATCCCCACACTTCACTCTGTCCCTCTCTTATCTCTGTCTCACATCCCCACACCTCACTCTGTCTCTATCGTCTCTCTGTCTCACATCCCCACACCTCACCCTGTGTCTCTCTTCTCTCTGTCTCACATCCCCACACCTCACTCTGTCCCTCTCTTCTCTCTGTCTCACATCCCCACACTTCACTCTGTCTCTATCGTCTCTCTGTCTCACATCCCCACACCTCACCCTGTGTCTCTCTTCTCTCTGTCTCACATCCCCACACCTCACTCTGTCCCTCTCTTCTCTCTGTCTCACATCCCCACACCTCACTCTGTCTCTATCGTCTCTCTGTCTCACATCCCCACACCTCACCCTGTGTCTCTCTTCTCTCTGTCTCACATCCCCACACCTCACTCTGTCCCTCTCTTCTCTCTGTCTCACATCCCCACACTTCACTCTGTCCCTCTCTTATCTCTGTCTCACATCCCCACACCTCACTCTGTCTCTATCGTCTCTCTGTCTCACACCCCCACACCTAACTCTGTCTCACATCCCCACACCTCACCCTGTGTCTCTCTTCTCTCTGTCTCACATCCCCACACCTCACTCTGTCCCTCTCTTCTCTCTGTCTCACATCCCCACACTTCACTCTGTCCCTCTCTTATCTCTGTCTCACATCCCCACACCTCACTCTGTCTCTATCGTCTCTCTGTCTCACACCCCCACACCTAACTCAGTCTCACATCCCCACACCTCACCCTGTGTCTCTCTTCTCTCTGTCTCACATCCCCACACCTCACTCTGTCCCTCTCTTCTCTCTGTCTCACATCCCCACACTTCACTCTGTCCCTCTCTTATCTCTGTCTCACATCCCCACACCTCACTCTGTCTCTATCGTCTCTCTGTCTCACACCCCCACACCTAACACTGTCTCACATCCCCACACCTCACCCTGTGTCTCTCTTCTCTCTGTCTCACATCCTCACACCTCACCCTGTGTCTCTCTTCTCTCTGTCTCACATCCCCACACCTCACTCTGTCCCTCTCTTCTCTCTGGCTCACATCCCCACACCTCACCCTGTCTCTCTCTTCTCTCTGTCTCACATCCCCACATCTCACTCTGTCCCTCTCTTCTCTCTGTCTCACACCCCCACACCTAACTCTGTCTCACATCCCCACACCTCACCCTGTGTCTCTCTTCTCTCTGTCTCACATCCCCACACCTCACTCTGTCCCTCTCTTCTCTCTGGCTCACATCCCCACACCTCACTCTGTCTCTCTCTTCTCTCTGGCTCACATCCCCACACCTCACTCAGTCTCTCTCTTCTCTCTGGCTCACATCCCCACACCTCACTCTGTCTCTCTCTTCTCTCTGGCTCACATCCCCACACCTCACTCTGTCCCTCTCTTCTCTCTGGCTGACATCCCCACACCTCACTCAGTCTCTCTCTTCTCTCTGTCTCACATCCCCACACTTCACTCTGTCCCTCTCTTATCTCTGTCTCACATCCCCACACCTCACCCTGTCTCTTTCTTCTCTCTGTCTCACATCCCCACACTTCACTCTGTCCCTCTCTTATCTCTGTCTCACATCCCCACACCTCACCCTGTGTCTCTTTTCTCTCTGTCTCACACCCCCACACCTCACTCTGTCTCTATCGTCTCTCTGTCTCACACCCCCACACCTCACTCTGTCCCTCTCTTCTCTCTGTCTCACATCCCCACACCTCACTCTGTCCCTCTCTTCTCTCGGTCTCACATCCCCACACCTCACTCTGTCCCTCTCTTCTCTCTGTCTCACATCCCTACACCTCACTCTGCTTTATCGTCTCTCTGTCTCACATCCCCACACCTCACTCTGTCTCACATCCCCACACCTCACCCTGTGTCTCTCTTCTCTCTGTCTCACATCCTCACACCTCACTCTGTCCCTCTCTTCTCTCTGTCTCACATCCCCACACCTCACCCTGTGTCTCTCTTCTCTCTGTCTCACACCCCCACACCTAACTCTGTCTCACATCCCCACACCTCACTCTGTCTCACATCCCCACACCTCACCCTGTGTCTCTCTTCTCTCTGTCTCACATCCTCACACCTCACTCTGTCCCTCTCTTCTCTCTGTCTCACATCCCCACACCTCACTCTGTCTCTCTCTTCTCTCTGTCTCACATCCCCACACCTCACTCTGTCCCTCTCTTCTCTCTGTCTCACATCCCCACACCTCACCCTGTGTCTCTCTTCTCTCTGTCTCACACCCCCACACCTAACTCTGTCTCACATCTCCACACCTCACTCTGTCTCACATCCCCACACCTCACCCTGTGTCTCTCTTCTCTCTGTCTCACATCCTCACACCTCACTCTGTCCCTCTCTTCTCTCTGTCTCACATCCCCACACCTCACCCTGTGTCTCTCTTCTCTCTGTCTCACACCCCCACACCTAACTCTGTCTCACATCCCCACACCTCACCCTGTGTCTCTCTTCTCTCTGTCTCACATCCCCACACCTCACTCTGTCTCTCTCTTCTCTCTGTCTCACGTCCCCACATCTCACTCTGTCCCTCTCTTCTCTCTGTCTCACATCCCCACACCTCACTCAGTCTCTCTCTTCTCTCTGTCTCACACCCCCACACCTCACTCGGTCTCTCTCTTCTCTCTGTCTCACATCCCCACACCTCACTCTGTCTCTCTCTTCTCTCTGTCTCACATCCTCACACCTCACTCTGTCCCTCTCTTCTCTCTGTCTCACATCCCCACACCTCACTCTGTCTCTCTCTTCTCTCTGTCTCACATCCTCACACCTCACTCTGTCCCTCTCTTCTCTCTGTCTCACACCCCCACACCTCACTCTGTCCCTCTCTTCTCTCTGTCTCACGTCCCCACATCTCACTCTGTCCCTCTCTTCTCTCTGTCTCACATCCCCACACCTCACTCTGTCCCTCTCTTCTCTCTGTCTCACATCCCCACACCTCACTCTGTCTCTCTCTTCTCTCTGTCTCACGTCCCCACATCTCACTCTGTCCCTCTCTTCTCTCTGTCTCACATCCCCACACCTCACTCAGTCTCTCTCTTCTCTCTGTCTCACACCCCCACACCTCACTCGGTCTCTCTCTTCTCTCTGTCTCACATCCCCACACCTCACTCTGTCCCTCTCTTCTCTCTGTCTCACATCCCCACACCTCACTCTGTCTCTCTCTTCTCTCTGTCTCACATCCTCACACCTCACTCTGTCCCTCTCTTCTCTCTGTCTCACACCCCCACACCTCACTCTGTCCCTCTCTTCTCTCTGTCTCACGTCCCCACATCTCACTCTGTCCCTCTCTTCTCTCTGTCTCACATCCCCACATCTCACTCTGTCCCTCTCTTCTCTCTGTCTCACATCCCCACACCTCACTCTGTCCCTCTCTTCTCTCTGTCTCACATCCCCACACCTCACTCTGTCCCTCTCTTCTCTCTGTCTCACATCCCCACACCTCACTCTGTCCCTCTCTTCTCTCTGTCTCACGTCCCCACATCTCACTCTGTCCCTCTCTTCTCTCTGTCTCACATCCTCACACCTCACCCTGTGTCTCTCTTCTCTCTGTCTCACATCCCCACACCTCACTCTGTCCCTCTCTTCTCTCTGTCTCACATCCTCACACCACACTCTGTCCCTCTCTTCTCTCTGTCTCACATCCCCACACCTCACTCTGTCTCTCTCTTCTCTCTGTCTCACATCCTCACACCTCACTCTGTCCCTCTCTTCTCTCTGTCTCACATCCCCACACCTCACTCTGTCTCTCTCTTCTCTCTGTCTCACGTCCCCACATCTCACTCTGTCCCTCTCTTCTCTCTGTCTCACATCCCCACACCTCACTCAGTCTCTCTCTTCTCTCTGTCTCACACCCCCACACCTCACTCGGTCTCTCTCTTCTCTCTGTCTCACATCCCCACACCTCACTCTGTCTCTCCCTTCTCTCTGTCTCACATCCTCACACCTCACTCTGTCCCTCTCTTCTCTCTGTCTCACATCCCCACACCTCACTCTGTCTCTCTCTTCTCTCTGTCTCACATCCTCACACCTCACTCTGTCCCTCTCTTCTCTCTGTCTCACACCCCCACACCTCACTCTGTCCCTCTCTTCTCTCTGTCTCACGTCCCCACATCTCACTCTGTCCCTCTCTTCTCTCTGTCTCACATCCCCACACCTCACTCTGTCCCTCTCTTCTCTCTGTCTCACATCCCCACACCTCACTCTGTCTCTCTCTCTCTCTGTCTCACGTCCCCACATCTCACTCTGTCCCTCTCTTCTCTCTGTCTCACATCCGCACACCTCACTCAGTCTCTCTCTTCTCTCTGTCTCACACCCCCACACCTCACTCGGTCTCTCTCTTCTCTCTGTCTCACATCCCCACACCTCACTCTGTCTCTCTCTTATCTCTGTCTCACATCCTCACACCTCACTCAGTCCCTCTCTTCTCTCTGTCTCACACCCCCACACCTCACTCTGTCCCTCTCTTCTCTCTGTCTCACATCCCCACACCTCACTCTGTCTCTATCGTCTCTCTGTCTCACACCCCCACACCTAACTCTGTCTCACATCCCCACACCTCACCCTGTGTCTCTCTTCTCTCTGTCTCACATCCTCACACCTCACTCTGTCCCTCTCTTCTCTCTGCCTCACATCCCCACACCTCACTCTGTCTCTTTCTTCTCTCTGTCTCACATCCCCACACCTCACTCTGTCTCTCTCTTCTCTCTGTCTCACATCCCCACACCTCACTCTGTCCCTCTCTTCTCTCTGTCTCACATCCCCACACCTCACTCTGTCCCTCTCTTCTCTCTGTCTCACATCCCCACACCTCACTCTGTCTCTCTCTTCTCTCTGTCTCACGTCCCCACATCTCACTCTGTCCCTCTCTTCTCTCTGTCTCACATCCCCACACCTCACTCAGTCTCTCTCTTCTCTCTGTCTCACACCCCCACACCTCACTCGGTCTCTCTCTTCTCTCTGTCTCACATCCCCACACCTCACTCTGTCCCTCTCTTCTCTCTGTCTCACATCCCCACACCTCACTCTGTCTCTCTCTTCTCTCTGTCTCACATCCTCACACCTCACTCTGTCCCTCTCTTCTCTCTGTCTCACACCCCCACACCTCACTCTGTCCCTCTCTTCTCTCTGTCTCACGTCCCCACATCTCACTCTGTCCCTCTCTTCTCTCTGTCTCACATCCCCACATCTCACTCTGTCCCTCTCTTCTCTCTGTCTCACATCCCCACACCTCACTCTGTCCCTCTCTTCTCTCTGTCTCACATCCCCACACCTCACTCTGTCCCTCTCTTCTCTCTGTCTCACATCCCCACACCTCACTCTGTCTCTCTCTTCTCTCTGTCTCACATCCTCACACCTCACTCTGTCCCTCTCTTCTCTCTGTCTCACACCCCCACACCTCACTCTGTCCCTCTCTTCTCTCTGTCTCACGTCCCCACATCTCACTCTGTCCCTCTCTTCTCTCTGTCTCACATCCTCACACCTCACCCTGTGTCTCTCTTCTCTCTGTCTCACATCCCCACACCTCACTCTGTCCCTCTCTTCTCTCTGTCTCACATCCTCACACCACACTCTGTCCCTCTCTTCTCTCTGTCTCACATCCCCACACCTCACTCTGTCTCTCTCTTCTCTCTGTCTCACATCCTCACACCTCACTCTGTCCCTCTCTTCTCTCTGTCTCACATCCCCACACCTCACTCTGTCTCTCTCTTCTCTCTGTCTCACGTCCCCACATCTCACTCTGTCCCTCTCTTCTCTCTGTCTCACATCCCCACACCTCACTCAGTCTCTCTCTTCTCTCTGTCTCACACCCCCACACCTCACTCGGTCTCTCTCTTCTCTCTGTCTCACATCCCCACACCTCACTCTGTCTCTCCCTTCTCTCTGTCTCACATCCTCACACCTCACTCTGTCCCTCTCTTCTCTCTGTCTCACATCCCCACACCTCACTCTGTCTCTCTCTTCTCTCTGTCTCACATCCTCACACCTCACTCTGTCCCTCTCTTCTCTCTGTCTCACACCCCCACACCTCACTCTGTCCCTCTCTTCTCTCTGTCTCACGTCCCCACATCTCACTCTGTCCCTCTCTTCTCTCTGTCTCACATCCCCACACCTCACTCTGTCCCTCTCTTCTCTCTGTCTCACACCCCCACACCTCACTCTGTCCCTCTCTTCTCTCTGTCTCACGTCCCCACATCTCACTCTGTCCCTCTCTTCTCTCTGTCTCACATCCCCACACCTCACTCTGTCCCTCTCTTCTCTCTGTCTCACATCCCCACACCTCACTCTGTCACTCTCTTCTCTCTGTCTCACGTCCCCACATCTCACTCTGTCCCTCTCTTCTCTCTGTCTCACATCCCCACACCTCACTCAGTCTCTCTCTTCTCTCTGTCTCACACCCCCACACCTCACTGGGTCTCTCTCTTCTCTCTGTCTCACATCCCCACACCTCACTCTGTCTCTCTCTTATCTCTGTCTCACATCCTCACACCTCACTCTGTCCCTCTCTTCTCTCTGTCTCACACCCCCACACCTCACTCTGTCCCTCTCTTCTCTCTGTCTCACATCCCCACACCTCACTCTGTCTCTATCGTCTCTCTGTCTCACACCCCCACACCTAACTCTGTCTCACATCCCCACACCTCACCCTGTGTCTCTCTTCTCTCTGTCTCACATCCTCACACCTCACTCTGTCCCTCTCTTCTCTCTGTCTCACATCCCCACACCTCACTCTGTCTCTCTCTTCTCTCTGTCTCACATCCCCACACCTCACTCTGTCTCTCTCTTCTCTCTGTCTCACATCCCCACACCTCACTCTGTCCCTCTCTTCTCTCTGTCTCACATCCTCACACCTCACTCAGTCCCTCTCTTCTCTCTGTCTCACACCCCCACACCTCACTCTGTCCCTCTCTTCTCTCTGTCTCACATCCCCACACCTCACTCTGTCTCTATCGTCTCTCTGTCTCACACCCCCACACCTAACTCTGTCTCACATCCCCACACCTCACCCTGTGTCTCTCTTCTCTCTGTCTCACATCCTCACACCTCACTCTGTCCCTCTCTTCTCTCTGCCTCACATCCCCACACCTCACTCTGTCTCTTTCTTCTCTCTGTCTCACATCCCCACACCTCACTCTGTCTCTCTCTTCTCTCTGTCTCACATCCCCACACCTCACTCTGTCCCTCTCTTCTCTCTGTCTCACATCCCCACACCTCACTCTGTCCCTCTCTTCTCTCTGTCTCACATCCCCACACCTCACTCTGTCTCTCTCTTCTCTCTGTCTCACGTCCCCACATCTCACTCTGTCCCTCTCTTCTCTCTGTCTCACATCCCCACACCTCACTCAGTCTCTCTCTTCTCTCTGTCTCACACCCCCACACCTCACTCGGTCTCTCTCTTCTCTCTGTCTCACATCCCCACACCTCACTCTGTCCCTCTCTTCTCTCTGTCTCACATCCCCACACCTCACTCTGTCTCTCTCTTCTCTCTGTCTCACATCCTCACACCTCACTCTGTCCCTCTCTTCTCTCTGTCTCACACCCCCACACCTCACTCTGTCCCTCTCTTCTCTCTGTCTCACGTCCCCACATCTCACTCTGTCCCTCTCTTCTCTCTGTCTCACATCCCCACATCTCACTCTGTCCCTCTCTTCTCTCTGTCTCACATCCCCACACCTCACTCTGTCCCTCTCTTCTCTCTGTCTCACATCCCCACACCTCACTCTGTCCCTCTCTTCTCTCTGTCTCACATCCCCACACCTCACTCTGTCTCTCTCTTCTCTCTGTCTCACATCCTCACACCTCACTCTGTCCCTCTCTTCTCTCTGTCTCACACCCCCACACCTCACTCTGTCCCTCTCTTCTCTCTGTCTCACGTCCCCACATCTCACTCTGTCCCTCTCTTCTCTCTGTCTCACATCCTCACACCTCACCCTGTGTCTCTCTTCTCTCTGTCTCACATCCCCACACCTCACTCTGTCCCTCTCTTCTCTCTGTCTCACATCCTCACACCACACTCTGTCCCTCTCTTCTCTCTGTCTCACATCCCCACACCTCACTCTGTCTCTCTCTTCTCTCTGTCTCACATCCTCACACCTCACTCTGTCCCTCTCTTCTCTCTGTCTCACATCCCCACACCTCACTCTGTCTCTCTCTTCTCTCTGTCTCACGTCCCCACATCTCACTCTGTCCCTCTCTTCTCTCTGTCTCACATCCCCACACCTCACTCAGTCTCTCTCTTCTCTCTGTCTCACACCCCCACACCTCACTCGGTCTCTCTCTTCTCTCTGTCTCACATCCCCACACCTCACTCTGTCTCTCCCTTCTCTCTGTCTCACATCCTCACACCTCACTCTGTCCCTCTCTTCTCTCTGTCTCACATCCCCACACCTCACTCTGTCTCTCTCTTCTCTCTGTCTCACATCCTCACACCTCACTCTGTCCCTCTCTTCTCTCTGTCTCACACCCCCACACCTCACTCTGTCCCTCTCTTCTCTCTGTCTCACGTCCCCACATCTCACTCTGTCCCTCTCTTCTCTCTGTCTCACATCCCCACACCTCACTCTGTCCCTCTCTTCTCTCTGTCTCACACCCCCACACCTCACTCTGTCCCTCTCTTCTCTCTGTCTCACGTCCCCACATCTCACTCTGTCCCTCTCTTCTCTCTGTCTCACATCCCCACACCTCACTCTGTCCCTCTCTTCTCTCTGTCTCACATCCCCACACCTCACTCTGTCACTCTCTTCTCTCTGTCTCACGTCCCCACATCTCACTCTGTCCCTCTCTTCTCTCTGTCTCACATCCCCACACCTCACTCAGTCTCTCTCTTCTCTCTGTCTCACACCCCCACACCTCACTGGGTCTCTCTCTTCTCTCTGTCTCACATCCCCACACCTCACTCTGTCTCTCTCTTATCTCTGTCTCACATCCTCACACCTCACTCTGTCCCTCTCTTCTCTCTGTCTCACACCCCCACACCTCACTCTGTCCCTCTCTTCTCTCTGTCTCACATCCCCACACCTCACTCTGTCTCTATCGTCTCTCTGTCTCACACCCCCACACCTAACTCTGTCTCACATCCCCACACCTCACCCTGTGTCTCTCTTCTCTCTGTCTCACATCCTCACACCTCACTCTGTCCCTCTCTTCTCTCTGTCTCACATCCCCACACCTCACTCTGTCTCTCTCTTCTCTCTGTCTCACATCCCCACACCTCACTCTGTCTCTCTCTTCTCTCTGTCTCACATCCCCACACCTCACTCTGTCCCTCTCTTCTCTCTGTCTCACATCCCCACACCTCACTCTGTCTCTCTCTTCTCTCTGTCTCACGTCCCCACATCTCACTCTGTCCCTCTCTTCTCTCTGTCTCACATCCCCACACCTCACTCAGTCTCTCTCTTCTCTCTGTCTCACACCCCCACACCTCACTCTGTCTCTCTCTTCTCTCTGTCTCACATCCCCACACCTCACTCTGTCTCTCTCTTCTCTCTGTCTCACATCCTCACACCTCACTCTGTCCCTCTCTTCTCTCTGTCTCACATCCCCACACCTCACTCTGTCTCTCTCTTCTCTCTGTCTCACATCCCCACACCTCACTCTGTCTCTCTCTTCTCTCTGTTTCACGTCCCCACATCTCACTCTGTCCCTCTCTTCTCTGTCTCATATCCCCACACCTCACTCAGTCTCTCTCTTCTCTCTGTCTCACACCCCCACACCTCACTCTGTCTCTATCGTCTCTCTGTCTCACACCCCCACACCTCACTCTGTCTCTCTCTTCTCTCTGTCTCACATCCCCACACCTCACTCTGTCTCTCTCTTCTCTCTGTCTCACATCCTCACACCTCACTCTGTCCCTCTCTTCTCTCTGTCTCACATCCCCACACCTCACTCTGTCTCTCTCTTCTCTCTGTCTCACATCCCCACACCTCACTCTGTCTCTCTCTTCTCTCTGTCTCACGTCCCCACATCTCACTCTGTCCCTCTCTTCTCTCTGTCTCATATCCCCACACCTCACTCAGTCTCTCTCTTCTCTCTGTCTCACACCCCCACACCTCACTCTGTCTCTATCGTCTCTCTGTCTCACACCCCCACACCTAACTCTGTCTCACATCCCCACACCTCACCCTGTGTCTCTCTTCTCACTGTCTCACATCCTCACACCTCACTCTGTCCCTCTCTTCTCTCTGTCTCACGTCCCCACACCTCACTCTGTCCCTCTCTTCTCTCTGTCTCACATCCCAACACCTCACTGTCCCTCTCTTCTCTCTGTCTCACATCCCCATACCTCACTCTGTCTCTCTTCTCTCTGTCTCACGTCCCCACACCTCACTCTGTCCCTCTCTTCTTTCTGTCTCACATCCCCATACCTCACTCTGTCTCTCTCTTCTCTGTCTCACGTCCCCACACCTCACTCTGTCCCTGTCTTCTTTCTGCCCCATCTTTCACCTCCTTCATTTTTTCCATTTCCCCTTCTCTCTCTGTGGGGCTTTGACCAGCCTATCTGGCAGTCTCGTTGTGTCTGAGCTGACCTCTCCATGCTTGTCGCCTGTCCCCCACCGATGACTGATGTCCCCTCGAACGAGGTCTCCGAGCTTGGCTGGTACCTTGCCTCGCATAGCCCACGGGGCGCGTAAGGACCCAGCCAACCAGCCACTTTCATCAAATTGCGGGGGATGTAATCTAGTGTCCTGCACAACTCGATGGAGCCGTGCATAGGGCATCCCCAACGTCGTGTACAACAAACCGTCCATGGGACCCAAAAGGAACTCAACAAACTGCACCCAAAGGACATCCCCTTCCTCGACCACCACCACCACCACCACCACCACCACCACCACCATATAACACACACACATACACACATACACCCTGGTGACAGCCACTCGTCAGAACCCGGAGCAGCCTTGGCCGCAAGCCTCCATCTCACACCCGAGTCACGGAAGTCATCCGACAGTATTATCCCTCGTGACTCCTAATGCGGAACGGAACCACCGCATAGTATCACCCCCTGGGAGCGTCGTGCAAGGCCATCCTACCGACCCATTACACGACCGTCACCCATGGCCAGGACATATGCATGTCCTTGTCATAACCAACGGAGAAAATTGCCATTTTGAGACATAGACAGGGATAACCTCTTAAATATGTATGTCCTGGCCAGTTAGAATTTTGTTTGGGATATATATGAAGAGCATCTTCACTAAAAGGACTGTAGCGTAGGTTGGTTGGTTATTCAGGACGCTTTAACCACTTTTGGTCATATCGGGTCAATGGGAGAAGGAAGGGAGAGTGGAGCCATGTCCCCGGGGGTAATCCCCTACTCTTTACGAAAAAAGACATGGGATCTATATCCTGCGACCACACAGACATGGTCACAGCAGGGCTCGAACCACCGACCCACGTGCCGTTAGGCTCTCAGGTGACCAGAGCACTCAATGCGAGCGCTCTAGCCCACTGAGCTGTCGCGCCGGCCCCCTGTGGCGTAGGCAATAGATAACCATTATAGCAGGTACAAGATGGAAGATGATGTAAAATCCCCCATCATGTCGGAACGTCAAATTGAACAAAAAAATTACAGAAATGAAGCAGCCGCTCTACAGCCTGTATGGCATACAGTGACCGTATTTAGCACACAGAAATAAAGAGGCCACAAGGAGAACGTGCCCGGCTTATAATAGTCTCTCACCATTGTGCCTCCGACACGTATCAAACTAACCACATCTTTCAATTCGCCGTGAATAACCCTTGGTGAAGTGGACAGGTGATGGCTTCTACTGCGCAGCAGAACGGAAGTCAAACGCAGCACAGTCAACAGTAGGATTGTACATGCGTGGGCAATGCAATTGCTGTCGCCATCAAAAACAACGAATGAAAACATTGAATAATAACTACAAGAGGTAAATTATATACCAATATATACATGCAGTATGTACATGTTTCTTCTTGTTATGATGTCTTGTCCAAACACTGGCCCTGGACCGGCCGACAGCTTGCTATGAGCAAGCACAAGTTGGATAGTTTTGATGAGCCAGATTTAGATCTGTATATAGCCACGAAGCATCCAAAGGCACGTGCATGCATCCATGTCAGTCACTCATCCTCACTGACGCACACAATTCTATGTTAGTGGAAACAGTCTTTATAAATGCATTAGCGGCGACAAGGGATAAAGAAAGTGCAGAAGTGCAGTTTTAGTCTCAATAAAGCTCAAAACGGAAGGAGCGACAAAACAGGAGCATGACTCGCGGCAGTCACAGTTGATAGAATGATGACGGACGATGAAGCAACTGAGTTGAGTTTTCAGGCACTCCATCAGCTAAATGAGGTGGACCTGGAGAATGCGATGATCTCTGGTGTAAGGGGTCACTCCCTGGGTGCCAAGGTGATAGGGGGATGTGGGGCTGCGGGCGACGGGTGGGTGAGACCGTGGCGACGCGCGTGGATGTCGCGCCAGTCGCGCCCGGCCCTCCCCATGTCATCTCTCTTTTCGCCATCCTGGTTAGGCCGGCGTTGATGGTGCGATCATTGAGGGAAGAGTTCCCCAGGCAGGACATGCCGAGAGACAGAGAGCCAAACCACCACATCGCTTAAAGCCAGCCCAGCCCCTCAGCCGTTGGTTCTCCGCCTCTCACGGTAGCAGTGCCTTCCCAGGCCCCCTCCAGACCAGCTAGCCCTGCCCGGCCCTCCTCAACTCGATCGCCAGGCGCCCAGGCCGGCCGGTCCGCCAGGCCACCACCCTCCCGCGGCCCACCCTCTCCAGCGCCACCCCGCCTCGCGCCCGGCCACGGGTTTCTCTCCATTCATCCCTCCCCCCCCCCCCCCGCGCCCCGCTATTTATTTATATTCATGCTTTGTAACAGCTTGAGGATGGAGCGGACAAACAGCCTCGTAATGACGAGTTGTCGGCGGTCGGGGAGGGGGGAAAGGTGGCCACCGTCCCAGAAGTAGCCGATAAGAGTCCCACCCCGCTGTCCCCTACGCCCCACACGCCTCCCCTACCCCCCCCCCCCCCCCCTCCCTCACCCGTCCAACCCTCTACCTCCCTGTCTTTCCTCCCATTGCCATCTGGGTTACAGAGCCCCGGACGTTAAGGGCATGCTCCACCCCACACTCCACACACCCTACACCCCACACCCCACACCCCACACTTCACACCCCCCGCGCCCCGCACCTCACACCCGGCATCCCTCACCCACCTTCCCCGCAGCCAGCCAGCCCACCTAGACCTACAACAGAGCCGGCCAGCGCCGCTTATGTCCATTGTCGGACTATGTCCACAGAAGGACTAGATCAGTCACTTCCCACCACCGTCTTTTCACATGTTTTATACGTCCTCCGTGGTAACCTCTGGCGCCAACCCGTTTGAGAAGAAGAGAGATTGATGTGAAACAAAATGGAATGGTAAACGATATTTATGAGCCGTGGGCACTTTGTGCCTATGTTGTCTTCCTCAGGATCTCATACACAGGGTGCCGATGCGTATGTGTTAACCCAAAGGTGATTCGGCGATGTTCCGGAACGTTCATTCGACCAGATAACTACTACTTCAAAAGGCTTCCACTGGGGGTAAACTGTGGTCGCTCTTCGGTGACCTACGTCGACTGAAATGATTACGAGGCCAAACATTCAAGGCGCCCCAAACCACAGAGGCAAATATTGCAGACGACGTTAATAGCTAGATTTTGCAGTAAACCTAGACGTCTTCGTATAGAATAGCGGTCGCAAACAATTTCCGATTGATGGAATAGCGGCCGCAAACATTTGCCGATGGATTGAATAGCGGCAGGCAACGTCTGCTTACGTACTGAATTGCGGCAGCAGATATCTGCCTAAGTACTGAAAGCGACAGCCAGCATCTACTTAATATGCGCTAACTTGTGGCTGTAAACATTTGCCCACGTCGTACCGAATTGCGGCAACAAACATCTGCTCACGTACTGATTTTCGGCAGTAAACATCTGCCTAAGTACTGAATTGCGGCAGCAAACATCTGCCGTCATACCGAATTGCGGCAACAAACTCTGTTCACGTACTGATTTGCGGCAGCAAACATCAGCCTTCGTACCGAATTACGGCAGGAAGCATCTGCGTACCGAATAGCGGTAGAACACATTTTGCCGACGTTCTGAATAGCGGCAGGAAACATCTGCTCGTACAGCTACGGCGGCGGACTTCCTCACCAGAAGACGGACTATCGGTCGGATACTGTCGGGAGCCCAGTTTACACGCCATCCAGCCGCAATCTGCTATCCTGGATCAGCTTTACAGCCGGACTGCGGATCCAGGTAAGAGCTTCCACTCACTCCAGATGCCCCAAATACTGCTGGCTGGCACCGATCCGGTTCCGCTCTCAGCAGAAAGGTATTCCGCCTAGTTTACATCCCTCTACCCCGGCAAATCGGCCGAGATCCTACATCTGTCTAAAGACATGTCCATGTTCTCTCTTTCTTTGTCTACTTCAGGCCGAATCGTCAGTTCACGGGTGTCTATGACAGTCCAGAAAGCGCTATTGATTGGTTGGATCCCCTTCAAGGGAGTGGTGATTGAGTAAAACATTAGTAAAAACACACGGTAATGGGTTCGCTTCGGCTAGTATACCGACCCACCTTACATCATCAGACAGATATATAACATTCATGAGCACATAGGCCCGCATGGCAATCATACATGCAATGATACTATATGTACCCCATTCCGCCTCAACCCGCAGTGGTGCGCCATGAGAGGACGATTGGGGTGGCGGAACCTACCTCCCCAAATCCCCCTTATCTACCAATTACACCTTTCCCAGGGCAGTACGAGGCACAGCGTTTAGACTCACATTCAAGGTAAAATCATCCATTCCAGTCAGGCGTACAAACGGCCGACTCCGGTTCAAGGTCGCCGGCATTTTTCATCTCCGACCTAATGGGAATTCAAACCACGTCAACGGAAAAACGTTGTTGACATACATGGAAACGCTTATTTTGCGCTGGTGCCCAGCCTAGCAGGCTGGTGCCTGGACCTCGGGCAGGGGTGTCTGGAGACTGAGCCCAGCGTAATTGTTCGTGATGGCCTCCAGGTGAACCCGGAAACCCCATCAGCATCAAAAGGCAAACGCTCTTGTTATCCTTAGTCCGCCAAAGAGTTATAATATTATCATGCGCAAAATGAAGCACTCATTCAAAACAAAAAGTGAAGTAATATTTATTTTACATAAATAAAAATCCGCAAATCGTACATCCAAACGAACTAAGTATTATATATCAGCTGCCAGGGGTACTAATGCTTGTAATATTAAAAGACTGTCGAGGAAGACACATTCTCATAGGTTAATAAACAAGTACGCATATTAGACGTCCTTACTGTGCAATAAATATCACAGGGTCACAGGGTATAGCGGCCGCTACCAACCAATGATCATATCTATGCCTTGCCTGTGACCACGAGCTTGTGGAGCACAAAACCTGCCCTCTGCTTACCCCGGGTTAAATCCTGACCCGCCAATGTGCGGAGATCCATGCGATCGTGCAAATAAAAGTCCCGTCTTTCTTTCCAATTTGATCCTATTCATGGGCCCGAGAGGACCTTATTATATGGCAAATACCCTTCTCAAGTCAATCAATTATCAACGTTCGTCTTGACTTGAAAGCCGTCTTCATTGATGTGTAACGTTGTTTAATGCATGTGACTCGTGGACCACGGTGACTTGGTCACTTATGTGGAGCGGCGCAAACGAAGTTTTGATAGACCAATATACAACTGGATATAGACTGGAGGCACACCCCTGGAGGTATACACTGGAGGTAAAGTCTGATCGCTCTAACTGTCGCCTGATGAACTGCTGCGCTCATGGTGTTGGTGGAGAACGAACGATAATTTAACTTACGATACGATACCCAATGGCTTTTACTCCATTGTTGACATGGGTTCATGGTCTGCGTGTGCCTTGGTTGACGTGGATTCATGCTCTGCGTGGGCCTTGGTTGACATGGGTTTATGGTCTGCGTGTGCCTTGGTTGACCTGGGTTCATGGTCTGCGCATGCCTTGGTTGACATGGGTTCATGGTCTGCGTGGGCCTTGGTTGACATGGGTTTATGGTCTGCGTGTGCCTTGGTTGACATGGGTTCATGGTCTGCGCATGCCTTGGTTGACGTGGGTTCATGGTCTGGCTCAGTCCATTATTTCCCTTATTTTTAGTAATTTATGTTCTGGAATAAATCCGCCAATTTAATTGCTTGACGATGCTACAATTATGCTACAATTATTTCAGCCGTGACCAAAAACTAACTGAACCCAATTTGATGCTTGTTTATTAATCATGCCCACCATAGTGGCTATTTGAAGGCTAGTAACACATCCGATCGAAGCAGAGGTCAATTTTGACGGAGTTAGCGCGAGAGTTACAGTGGCTCACGGGCTCTCACTGGGTCGGTCTGACCACTGGGCCACTGCGGGCGGCTCTCGTCTCGATGTAACGGGAGCTCTGGGCTTGGGCGCCAAACACGTGATACCCTGGGGTTGAAGTGAAATAAGAGTCTGGATGGAAGGCGACAACGCGTCGACAAGACGATGCATGCCTTAGGTTCCACAACTCATATTATTAATCTTGAATGGAATGGATGTCATCGACAACCCACACACGACAATTGTGTAGGGGTGATCACTGAATATTGTATCCGTTGTGTACGTGTCACCAGATATACCCACGCACATGCGTCCTGTGTTGACGAAGATTGGTGGGTCGGGACGTCCTAGTCAGCAAATGTCAATGCCACAATATGTTCCTCGTCGACCGTAATGAAGATCTAATGACACTTGGTTGTTTGATACAAACAATATGGATTATTCGCCCTCATACGGGTTCTAAACATAGGATCACTTCTATGATGACCCTGGCGACCCAACCGTTGATCTCTACACCTCCACCCTCCTCTGCTCTTTTAGATCATTCTTCACCAGAAGATGGTTGCCACTGAACATCCAAACTATGTTCTCATTAGGTACAATCTTCTTCTTTTTTTAATCTTCGGTACCAGTACATTTGTATGGCTGGCAGTGTAGACGTAGTTAATTTTGTCAACAAATACAAATGTATATTGCGGATATATGGATATATGACGTGTTCATGTATTGGGGTGTGCAATAAAACTGGAAGGGTACCCTTCGCATACATCACATCACCACTTTACTCATGCAGGAGAGAGTGCGTACGTGGTTCCCTGCCTATCGTCCCCCCGCCTCCCGCCAACCAGGTATCACCCCCACGTCGCCCCCATCACCATCACCATCACCATCACCCTGACCACCCACCCCTGCCCCCATTGCCACCGTCACACACCCAGTGGCGCCCCAGTCATGGGGACGGGTCACTGGACAATTCGATACCGTTACCCCTTACCCCCTCCACCCTCCGCTCCCTCTTTTAGATCATTCTTCACGAGAAGAGGTTTGAAACTCAACATACGAATTATGTTCTCATTAGATAGGCCTACAATGCTATTTCTTCTTGTTTGTAATTTGTCATACCTAAATATATTTGTATGGCCAACGACCCAGTGTGGATGCAGTTGTCATGTCAGCAAATATGTAAGTAAGCTCGTGTATTTATATACAGACAGATATCTTTTTTGAAAGGCAGGTGTGATGTATTGTTTTGGTGGTGACGAAGACTTTTAACAGCTCATCGCTTACCGTTTGAAAGCAACCGCGCGACACCTGGTGGAAGATTGGGAAAAATGGAGTGGCGCCACCTAGCGATGACCGAGCACGCCGTAGCTGTGTGAAGTCATGCGAGACAAGCACCGAGCCACTGTTAATTATGTTGGGTCGCCTCACTGGACCATTGGTGACTGTCAAACTGTCAGTGCGGCAGCGGTCAGGCCAGGATGGGTATCGACGGACTATCGGGGCTAGGAGCGTCAGTTATGCAAGGCAAAGACCGGGGTGGAGCGGAGTGTTGTGGTGGGTGGGGGTGGAGGGGCGTGTTGTGGGTTGGTGGCGGGAGGCGGGGGTCGGGTGTTGAGAGTTGGGGATTGTTCTCAAGACGGTGCGGCAGGGCAAAAGAAGAGGGAAGAAAAGAGGGCTTGTGATAGGGAGGAGGTCATACTGAAAGATAACAATATGGACGTCAATATAGAGTTGATCATTATGGGCGTCAATACAGGGTGTCTAAAGATAGCTAGTATGACAAGGTCAATATAGACAGTCAGTATGACAAGGTCAATATAGAGATAGTCAATATGACATTGTCAATAATATAAATATAGCCAGTATGACAAGGTCAATATAGAGACAGTCAGTATGACAAGGTCAATATATAGAGACAGTCAGTATGACCAGGTCAATATAGAAATTGTCAATATGACATTGTCAATATATAAATATAGCCAGTATGACAAGGTCAATATAGAGACAGTCAGTATGACCAGGTCAATATAGAGATAGTCAATACGACATTGTCAATATATAAATTTAGCCAGTATGACAAGGTCAATATAGAGACAGTCAGTATGACCAGGTCAATATAGAGATAGTCAATATGATATTGTCAATATATAAATATAGCCAGTATGACAAGGTCAGGATAGAGGTGTCCAATGCGGTATTGGTGAGTATGACGCTGACCGTCATGGAGATTATTGTAACGGAAAAGGTCAATAGGGACATGATTTTGGCAGGAAGCTATCCATTGTCCTTATTGAATTGAATATTGCAGACATATATATGAAGTGCTGCTGGATTTATTGGGGTGTCCAGTAAAACTGGAAGGGTACGTTTCGCATGCATCACGTCTTAACTTTGCTGGCCTACTCATGCAGGACATCAAGGGCATGGCCTCCTTGGCGATTGTCTCTATGAGTATGTAACCAAATATCTCACCATGAAATTCTCAGCCGCCTCCCGCCAACCAGGTATCACCCTCGCGTCCCCGCGTTCCCCCCACCCCCACACCTCCAGACGTCATGCCCCCCCCCCCCCCCCACGGATCGCGGGGATGGGTCACTGGGCAATCCGATAATTGACGGCGGCCGTGTTATCGACAGCTTGCAGATGTCACACTTTTTCTGGACACCCTGGAACGACGGTCATCTAACCTGGTCGAGATGACCGTGCCCCCCCCCTCACCCCCCTACCGCCCTCCGTCCCTCCCCCGCCGCCTCCCTCCCTCCCTCCCTCAGCCGCCCCCTCCCTTCCTCCACCCCTAACTCCCTCCTTCATCCACCCTGCCCCAACCCCATGTCTCACGTCTTGCGGCCCCCCCCCCACCCCCCAACCTCCCCGCAGCTTCCCTTCAAGCCGACCCGTTTCACCTTTAAACACGTCTACCCCGGGCTGCCCTGGCGTAGAGGGCGCAGACACGACCATCACACCAGCTTCTGCGCCGCTCGCGCGTCTTCTCGTCTTCTAACCCAGCCAGCCGTGGTCATGGCTACGTGCTCCCTGGTCAACATCTTCACGCGGATCTGTTGCCATGTCAATATCTAATTAGTAACGATTATTACCGTGATGTCGTCGGCAGCATCTGGCGGTGGAGTTAATCGGTAAAGTTATACGGTATATATGGGAAGCGCTGATCATTTCTTTGTACATACCGCGACACGCTGTTTGCCGGGGGGCCGGATAATGCAAGACATCAAGCGGCTCGGGAAGAAACCATTAAGCAACGTTGTGCAAAGAGCCTTAGGGATAAAAAGAGAGGCCGCATTGTGGGAGGATAACTTGGGCCGACAGATGAAACAACGTGTGCACGTACAGATCAAAGCCATTGAAAAATCAAGACTATTACATCGGTAATCAGATAATTTCGGTTGGACGGATGAAACATATTTAGTTGGTAGAATGTGTCAGGAGCAGGATGTGTCACAGTATCGTACTTCATATATGATCAATATATGATCAAAGCCACGTGATCACGTGACACATTGTTTGTAGTGATGTCTACTGAATTGGACAAATACTTACTGAGCCAGGGTAAAGCCAGAGTCAGCTACGTCTCGGCAGGCGCTTTTCATCTCAGCTAATTTTTTTATCATTAGCAACCCAAGTTTTATCAGCTGGAAACGCCAAGTGGTCGTACAGATATACGGTCATCCGTAATTACGATATTGACCATATTAGTGGTAATGGGTCGTAGGTAGAAACTTAGTAACCAAGTCGTGCGGTGTCGATGGTAGCAGATTCAGGTGA
The DNA here is from genome assembly GCA_964019135.1 of Arenicola marina. Taxonomy (NCBI): domain Eukaryota; kingdom Metazoa; phylum Annelida; class Polychaeta; family Arenicolidae; genus Arenicola; species Arenicola marina. The sequence continues at coordinate 29,999,209 of OZ025248.1, forward strand.
AAAGAGCTTTGGGTGTGTGTGTATATGAGTCACCCCAAAACATAGGACGCCCGGAAAGGTGGGAGAATGACGTAGGGTGAATATCAGACCTGGAGAACCTGATCTTATTAGCCGAACGAGCTCTGGAGGGTCCCATATAAGCCAGTCGCTGCGGCCCACCATTCCCCGCCTCATCCACCCCCACCACGCCCCTCCCACATGCAGTCTCAGACCCTTGGCTTTAACCGCCCCCCTCCCCCTCCTACCACGCCATGTCCTCGTGCAACCCTAATGATGTTAACGGCATCCCAACATCACAGACTCGGTGACAAGAACACCGAAAGTCACAACATGGCGGAGGAATCTTGTCAGTGTTGACGGGGAGTCGTCGCGGCCGACCACATCACTCTCTCTCTCTCTCCGTGTGGTCATCCGCGCCAACCTGAGGCCCCTCTGTTATGGCTTCTTCCCGCGTCGGTCTGGTGTCCCTGGCAGAGGCGCAATTCAGGGCCTTTGGTGGTGTGTCTGTCAGTGGCAGTGTCACTGCAGTGGATAAGAAAAACAAAGTCGTGACGGACATATGTCTAGATATAAGCGGGACATTTCGTTCGGTACGTGGGGGCCTCCTTGGTATATAACACCTAATCTGGGCACCGATCAAAACATAGATTCATGTCATTTCCTTGGGGCGCCGACGATCCACGCTTCATGAGGTTTTAGTTTCTTTTCGTCAGTCAGGATCACCTTTACATGACATGTGATTTAATTTGCTTCCTTTGCTTTTATCGGGTTTAAATATCTGATAATTTATAGTATGAATGGCAAATTATGTAAATGTAAGACAGGCTATATCAATAATTATATAGTAATCCGATCCGTAGTACATTGTTCATGGAAGTCAAAGGCAGGCTGAGGATCGTTTCATTTAAACTTACGAACTCGTAATCTGTAATCTTTATTGCTAATTTAACGAGGGATTATAAGTTTACGCGCTATGACAGCAACGTGCTAACGGTTGTACCGCGATTATGTGCCGCAATCTTCGGGCAAATGCTATCCAATCTAAGCTTAATAATATTCAGACAAATGTCTGCAAATAAATTGATGGTTAATTTAACATGTTTCTTTCCTTTTCGGCTCGGTAGTGCAAGTCTTAAATTTTACGTTAATTTTTCTGATATGAACCGCCGATCACATAAAATACAACATGTAACCCGTGTTGTAAGTCGGTAACTCAAAACGAAATAAATACAGCCATGCTACTTCTTGTATGACATCCAACATCATTAGTTTTATTACAAACCTGTGGCTATCTTCATATTATATTTCATAGTTTCACATTTCGCACAAACTGTAACGCACACCGGATATGTAAATAGGTGATCTAATACGATATCTAACTGCCTCAGAACTGATAGATATTGCATGGTCAGGCTGGTCGCCGCCTGTATGCGAATGAACAATTGTTAATGTCAGTCTATGTCACAAGTCAATTTCGCAATCCACATTATATGGATATGTAATTAGTGCTGAATGCATGTACTTATCTCATGTCGCGCATTCCGCATTATTTACCCCCCCCCCCCCACCCCACCCCCGACCCATATTTTATCCGTTAACAATATCAGTTCTACAGCTTTGAATTTCTGCCCTGTTCTCTGTAGATATCCTGTTGCTAAAATATAGGCGTGGTCATTGGAAATATATCATAATAACCTTTCGGTGGTACTGTATCCAAGTTGTGCCCCAATATAAGGACGTGAAGGGTATGATCCTAACACCGCGGGTACTCGATATGTGCAGCCGCACGCTGCTGAAGAACTGTCAGAGAGTCAATAGGGAGGTCTCAATATGAATGACATTTCATTTCGATCAGCCAAGGCCATGGGAATAATGTGGCCTAACCCCCTCTGATTCCGACAACCTTCCTAGCAGACACTGTCTGGTGTCACGACAGAGGCCTACAATAAATGGAGCGCTAGATAGGGCTCCGGTGTAACATCTGTCGTACAATGCGTCAGAAACCTGAACAGATTTCACCCACCGGAAATGACGTATGACGTCATCGGTTCACACGCCGGAGGATCATCTTTCCCCCGTAAATACTTGTACTGCCATCGCCGCGCACGCTGCTTTAAGCTCTGGTGGGTCTATGCCAGGACCTATAATAAATACTCTACTATTGATAAGATTCGAGCCATTAAGAACTCCAGGGGCCGGGAGGGGGGCTGCCATGGGGATAAGACTGATGACGTGGCACTGAAGATAGTCTGCTAGGCAGCAGGAAGGGAATGATGGAGGATGGGGGAGGGGGGACGGCGGACGGGGGTCTCATGCCGTGAGAAAGTTAAATATAATTTCATTCGATACGCTAGGAATGCTCATCTTATCTGCTTCTTGTCCGTCATTTTCCTCTCCAGCGCATCTCCTACCCTGGCTGTGACCTTGACCCCGATGGGTCACACCCTATGCGATTCTTACTAGATGGGGGAGAGTTTTACCAAAGCCGCTTTCCTCTATGCTCGCACGTGTTTCATGCACACTGGTAAAATGACTCCTCCATTCATCTTTACTCATCCGACAAGTAATAAACAGCATGAAGACAGTTATAGGACGCTGGGAAATTAAAAGTTTCCCTATTTGATTCTTCTCTGATAAATTGCATTGTCCTTATCGGTATATGTGAAATAACTCGGGCAATTCCTCGCCGCTAACATTTATTGTCTGATTCGTGGCAGATTGTCTGTGGTTTCTCTTGTGACGACGACACACGGACCCAGACAACGGTCACTACGGCCAAGTCGACACACTCTATGAGGAGTGTACTAGTAATCACAACGAGGCATGTAACCTCTCCTGACAACTAATGAGAAAGAATGTCTTCCTGTTCTGTGACAGTTACTATGTTTGGCGACTTCTTTACTTCTGCCCCTATTGGGAGATATATCGCCTTGCACTGACATTCCGTGACGTCTAATATAATATTGTGTGTGAGATCACATCACACCCAGGCACCATGGAAACACCGCGTCCAATGGCTGGACCCTCGGGTGATCTAAATACCCCACCTCTACCAGATCCTTCATTTGGCAGCGTCCGTGCCGTAGTTTGACAAGAGTACACCGCGGCATCGCACTTGGGAGAAAACGCAGTTCATTCAATAAAACAGCGACTTTCTGTAGATTTGTGTGGCGAATCTCTAGCTCTTTCTCTCCGTTTCTCTCTCTCTCTCTCCCCCATATTTACTGCTCTCCCTCTTTCTCTCTCTCCTTTCTATATATACTTCTCTCCCTCTTTCTCTCTCTCTATTTCTATATATACTTCTCTCCCTCTTTCTCTCTCTCTATTTCTATATATACTTCTCTCCCTCTTTCTCTCTCTCCTTTCTATATATACTTCTCTCCCTCTTTCTCTCTCTCTATTTATATATATACTGCTCTCCCTCTTTCTCTCTCTCTATTTATATATATACTTCTCTCCCTCTTTCTCTCTCTCCCCTTTCTCTATATACTTCTCTCCCTCTTTCTCTCTCTCTATTTCTATATGTACTTCTCTGCCTCTTCCTCTCTCTCCCCTTTCTATATACACTGCTCTCTCATTTCTGTCTCCACTTTCTATATATACTGCTCTCCCTCTTTCTCTCTCTCTATTTCTATATATACTTCTCTCCCTCTTTCTCTCTCTCTATTTCTATATATACTTCTCTCCCTCTTTCTCTGTCTCTCTTTCTATATATACTGCTCTCCCTCTTCCTCTCTCTCCCCTTTCTATATATACTGCTCTCCCTCTTTCTCTCTCACTATTTCTATATATACTTCTCTCCCTCTTTCTCTCTCTCCTTTCTATATATACTTCTCTCCCTCTTTCTCTCTCTCCCCTTTCTATATACACTGCTCTCCCCATTCTGTCCCCACTTTCTATATATGCTGCTCTCCCTCTTTCTCTCTCTCTATTTCTATATATACTTCTCTCCCTCTTTCTCTCTCTCTATTTCTATATATACTTTTCTCCCTCTGTCTCTGTCTCCCTTTCTATATATACTGCTCTCCCTCTTTCTCTCTTTCTATTTCTATATATACTTCTCTCCCTCTTTCTCTCTCTCCTTTCTATATATACTTCTCTCACTCTTTCTCTCTCTCCCCTTTCTATATACACTGCTCTCCCCTTTCTGTCTCCACTTTCTATATATACTGCTCTCCCTCTTTCTCTCTCTCTAGTTCTATATATACTTCTCTTCCTCTTTCTCTCTCTCTATTTCTATATAAAGTTCTCTCCCTCTTTCTCGGTCTCCCTTTCTATATATACTGCTCTCCCTCTTTCTCTCTCTCTATTTCTATATATACTTCTCTCCCTCTTTCTCTCTCTCTATTTCTATGTATACTTCTCTCCCTCTTTCTCTGTCTCCCTTTCTATATATACTGCTCTCCCTCTTTCTCTCTCTCTATTTCTATATATACTTCTCTCCCTCTATCTCCCGCCCCCTTTCTATATACACTGCTCTCCCCTTTCCGTCTCCACTTTCTATGTATACTGCTCTCCCTCTTTCTCTCTCTCTATTTCTATATATACTTCTCTCCCTCTTTCTCTCTCTCTATTTCTATATATACTTCTCTCCCTCTTTCTCTGTCTCTCTTTCTATATATACTGCTCTCCCTCTTTCTCTCTCTCTATTTCTATATATACTTCTCTCCCTCTTTCTCTCTCTCTATTTCTATATGTAGTTCTCTCCCTCTTCCTCTCTCTCCCCTTTCTATATATACTGCTCTCCCTCTTTCTCTCTCACTATTTCTATATATACTTCTCTCCCTCTTTCTCTCTCTCCTTTCTATATATACTTCTCTCCCTCTTTCTCTCTCTCCCCTTTCTATATACACTGCTCTCCCCATTCTGTCCCCACTTTCTATATATGCTGCTCTCCCTCTTTCTCTCTCTCTATTTCTATATATACTTCTCTCCCTCTTTCTCTCTCTCTATGTCTATATATACTTTTCTCCCTCTGTCTCTGTCTCCCTTTCTATATATACTGCTCTCCCTCTTTCTCTCTTTCTATTTCTATATATACTTCTCTCCCTCTTTCTCTCTCTCCTTTCTATATATACTTCTCTCACTCTTTCTCTCTCTCCCCTTTCTATATACACTGCTCTCCCCTTTCTGTCTCCACTTTCTATATATACTTCTCTCCCTCTTTCTCTCTCTCTAGTTCTATATATACTTCTCTTCCTCTTTCTCTCTCTCTATTTCTATATAAAGTTCTCTCCCTCTTTCTCGGTCTCCCTTTCTATATATACTGCTCTCCCTCTTTCTCTCTCTCTATTTCTATATATACTTCTCTCCCTCTTTCTCTCTCTCTATTTCTATGTATACTTCTCTCCCTCTTTCTCTGTCTCCCTTTCTATATATACTGCTCTCCCTCTTTCTCTCTCTCTATTTCTATATATACTTCTCTCCCTCTATCTCCCGCCCCCTTTCTATATACACTGCTCTCCCCTTTCCGTCTCCACTTTCTATGTATACTGCTCTCCCTCTTTCTCTCTCTCTATTTCTCTCTATACTTCTCTCCCTCTTTCTCTCTCTCTATTTCTATATATACTTCTCTCCCTCTATCTCCCGCCCCCTTTCTATATACACTGCTCTCCCCTTTCCGTCTCCCTTTCTATATTTACTGCTCTCCCTCTTTCTCTCTCCACTTTCTATATACAATTCTCTCCCTTTTTCTCTCTCTCTCTTTCTATATACAATTCTCTCCCCATTTCTCTCTCTCTTTCTATATATACTTCTCTCCCTCTTTCTCACTCTCCCTTTCTATATATACTGCTCTCCTTTTCTCTCTCTCTCCCCTTCTATAAATACGGCTCTCCCTCTTTCTCTCCATTTCTATATATACTGCTCTCCCCCTTTCTCTCTCTCTCCCTTTCTATACATACTGCTCTCCCCCTTTCTCTCACTCTTTCTATATTTGCTGATCTCCCTCTAACTATCTCACCTTCTATACATACTGCTCTCCCCCTTTCTCCCACTCTTTCTATATTTGCTGATCTCCCTCTAACTATCTCCCTTTCTATACATACTGCTCTCCCCCTTTCTCTCACTCTTTCTATATTTGCTGATCTCCCTCTATCTCCCTTTCTATACATACTGCTCTCCCCCTTTCTCTCACTCTTTCTATATTTGCTGATCTCCCTCTATCTCCCTTTCTATACATACTGCTCTCCCCCTTTCTCTCACTCTTTCTATATTTGCTGATCTCCCTCTAACTATCTCCCTTTCTATACATACTGCTCTCCCCCTTTCTCTCACTCTTTCTATATTTGCTGATCTCCCTCTAACTATCTCCCTTTCTATACATACTGCTCTCCCCCTTTCTCTCACTCTTTCTATATTTGCTGATCTCCCTCTATCTCCCTTTCTATACATACTGCTCTTCCTCTTTCTCTCACTCTTTCTACATTTACTGTTCTCCCCCTTTCTCTCTCTCACCCTTTCTATATATACTGCTGTCCCTTTTTCTCTCTCTCCCCTTCTATAAATACGGCTCTCCCTCTTTCTCTCACTCTTTCTAAATTTGCTGATCTCCCTCTATCTCCCTTTCTATACATACTGCTCTCCCCCTTTCTCTCACTCTTTCTATATTTGCTGATCTCCCTCTATCTCCCTTTCTATACATACTGCTCTCCCTCTGTCTCTCACTCTTTCTATATTTGCTGATCTCCCTCTAACTATCTCCCTTTCTATATTTACTGCTCTCCCTCTATCGCTGCCCCTATATCGGTCTGTCCGTCTATCCGTGTGGGGTCCATTCGACACACCGTGCAGCGAGATATCACTCTATTTTGTCGGCATTTCCATGCCGCCCGCTTGGGGCAGTTTGATACATCGCATTCATTACAAAACTTGACCAAATCACTCAGTTCGGTCCCGATGCGCTAAAGAAGTGCTTAATAAGATTCTGGCGCTTCTTTTACCGCCACATATTGAGGGGGAGGGGGGAAAGGGGGGGGGGTGTAGTGGTCTGGATGGATGCAATCACAGTCACATGATCAAACCGTCCAGTCAGTGTAGAAAGAGGAGGAGAGGAACGGACGGGGAGAGAGGTAGGGGTGGATTGCGGGCGATAGAGACTTAGAGAGAGAGAGAGAGCAAGGGACAGAGAAACAGTGGAAAGGACGGTTAGAGACAGTGAGCGAGACAGACAGACGTAGAAAATGAGAGAGAGAGAGGAAGCGACATAAAACATAAAATGAAGGAGCCCTTGCATTTCAATTGATTGGATTGCATTTTGCGGCGTTGATCGATGTGCTCCCTGAAGATCATTATTAATTACGGAAGTATAATGCACAATTCATTCCCAGATCATAATTTTTTGCTTAAAAATATGGCGCAATTACGGTTTAACAGATTACCCGGTCGAAGGCATGTCGGTTTAAGTAACACGAAGAGAAATGGCCAGGTTAATTTGAAGCCAGCAAACATTACAGCGCTTTGTCAGCGACCCGTACGTTCGTTTAATTTGGAAATTTAGTTTAAATTTGAAAGCAAAACTTCAATTGCACTTGTTGCACTGCCAGGAGCCACATCCATCAACCGCTTGCTCAGTTTGTGTCGTGTACTTAGACATCTGCGGCAGGGTGGTTGGATAGCAGCGTGTCTGAGGAAAGAGACACGCGGGGGGTCTCCCGAAGTGGTAGGTTACCTCTCCATGGCATATATATATGTGTATACCCGTGACCGTTGGCTTGGTCAGCACATGTTAACGTGGAACACCGTGTGGCCCAAGACGCAGAGGAGGTACGCCGAGGCGGCTAATCCCTACTCTCTTCGCAGAAGAACATGGGATCTTTTTTGTCAGTCAATAGCACTTGTGCTAATGTTTATTGTTGACTTATATACCGACGTTAAATAAAACTTTATCTTATCGTATCTTATCTTATCTCTACGTTACAAAGGCTTGCAGATGATGGGGCGCGAGTACAATATAACATGACAGTTAATTACTCAACAGAGCCGAGTGTGTAACCAGGCGACCAGAGTATTCGCACCGCCAGGCTCAGGTTGCTCCTCTTATTTAATTAGGGCATGAGAGATACCGACCGGCACTTAGATCAAGTAACTGTTACGACCGGGCAGCCCCACCCCTAGCGCAGCTGTTAAGCAGACCGAGCTGCCCTGGCGTCTATCTCTGCCGCATGCCTCATGGAAAACCCGCTTGCATCGCCCCAGGAGCTTTTTTTCGGCCCAATTGGGCCGTCATGTGTGCACATGCAAGCACCACTATTGCGATTCATTCCACTTCTGTGTTTATGGTGAATAAATAGCATAATAATGATGGAAAACTTTCCGCTAATACATCTATTGCCATCTCATTTCCAGACGGGTAACGCGTTTTCACTACAACATAGGGCGGACAACATAAAAAAGAGCTCTCACACGCTCATTGGCTTATAAGAAGCCACGCGGAGTGACGCCCATGGCCAGCCATTCGGACCTGGCCTAATGCCCCCTCCTATGCCCTTTTTCACACGTCAACCCCCCCCCCCCCCACCCCCACCATCCCGCACCCGCTCTAATCCCCTGCCCCGTCCTCCCTCCAGCCCCGTCTTCACCCAAAACACCCGGCGCCCGGGCGTCAACTCTATAAATACCGGCATGGGCATATGAGTATTCCGTTCCCGTGAGATCACGTGACAGTAATTACTCGGCAGGAAATGACACATGTACGCTGACCTCTGATGCCAAGGCCGCGGAGGTGGCCGCATTGCCTAGGGAGATGATAACTAAACGAACGGAACGCCAATGGAATTTGGATGGGCTCGTATTTACCTCTATAGAGATACACGAACGGAAGCACGCAATAAAATAGTCCTCAGCGGCAACAAAATAGCGCGCTGGAAAACAAATGACCACAATAGTTACCCCGTCATGAGTGTTTTATCATCGCAATGGCCGTACGGTCAGTATATTAGTGGAGGCATTTAGGCGTGTCGATTATTCCAGTATAGATCGAGGAATGTAGCCGTATGTGTGCACCAGCACTGCCCCGATATCCACTAAGCAAACAAATCAATTCCTATGTCCCAGGGCTATAACGACACAGCCATGCCTTCAAGCCAAGGCTATTACTTATTTAAGTGGCGCGAATCGCTCTGTGTAAGATAGCGCATTTTGGGAGGTTGAAGATGACGACATACATATGTAAAACAATGCACGGTATTTCTTTGAATGCATATATATATTTGTATATATACTTGTATATATATATAAATATGTATAACACTCCCTTTGATCTGTGTTGGATGAAGCGCCAACATCTCCGATTCTTATACCTGGAATGCCAGATTTGTATATAATTAATATTTATATATAGCTATATAGGCATCCAGGTATAGGAATCGGAGATGTTGGCGATTCATTGAAACACAGATGAAAGCGAGTGTTATAGTATAGATCTACGTCTCGGTTACCACCGCGCAGCTGCTGCCGCGACGTCACAATCTCCATGGCAACCGGTTGTCCATCCGGGTAATCGAAAGTCACGTGACATGACCAGGGAAAGCGCGTACGCCAATGGAGAAGAGTCTATATGCTGGATGAGAATGAACCAGTCGGTATCCCTAAGCTTAATGGGGAGGAGGAGGAGAGGAGGAGAAAGAGGAGGATGAGGAGCTAGGAGGAGGAGGAGGAGTACAAGGAGGAGGAGGAGGAGGAGGAGTACAAGGAGGAGGAGCAGGAGGATCTAGGAAGAGAATGAGAAGGGGGAGGAGGGGGAGGAGCTAGGAGGAGGAGGAGTACTAGGAGGAGGAGGAGCTAGGAGGCGGAGCTAGGAGGAGAATGAGGAGGAGGAGGAGGAGGAGGAGGAGGAGCTAGGAAGAGGAGGAGGAGGAGCTAGGAGGAGAATGAGGAGGAGGAGGAGGAGCTAGGAGGAGGAGGAGTACTAGGAGGAGGAGGAGCTAGGAGGCGGAGCTAGGAGGAGAATGAGGAGGAGGAGGAGGAGGAGCTAGGAAGAGGAGGAGGAGGAGCTAGGAGGAGAATGAGGAGGAGGAGGGGCTAGGAGGATGAGGAGGAGCTAGGAGGAGAATGAGGAGGAGGAGGACCTAGGAGGAGGAGGAGGAGGAGGGGGAGGAGGAGGAGGAAGGAGAAGACGGTGGGGAGGGGGAGGGGGAGGGGGAGGAGGATGAGGAGGAGCTAGGAGGAGAATGAGGAGGAGGAGGAGGAGGAGGGGGAGGAGGAGGAGGAGGAGGGGGAGGAGGAGGAGGAAGGAGAAGACGGTGGGGAGGGGGAGGGGGAGGGGGAGGAGGAGGAGAAGGAAGAGGGGGAGAAGAAAGGAGAAGACTTGGGGAGGGGGAGGAGGAGGAGAGGAATGGGAGAAGAAGGAGAGGAGGAGGAGGAGAAAGGAGAAGACGGGGGGAGGGGAGGGAAAAGAGAAGGAGGGGAGGGGGAGCAGGAGGAGGAAGAGGAGAAGGCGGGGGAAGGGGGGAGGAGGAGGAGAGGAAGGGAAGGGGGAGCAGGAGGAGGAGGAGAAGGAGGATTGGGGGGGGTGGGTGGGGAGGAACGATTCCTAGTCGTGATGACCCATTCTGGTAATGTGAAAGCGATCCCTGTCACATGGCACCTGTCGCCTTGGTGCCACTATGGCAGACAGGAGTGCCGTGTGGCACATTCTCAAGGCCTTCATGGCGAGAAGGGAGTGGGAGAGAGGGAAGGTGGGGTGCATCACAGAATGATACGTGACCGTATATGTATCAATCAAGCAAGGTGCAAGGCCACGTCCCTGAACATTGACCAAAGTTTACATTATTATGATTAATAACGCATGGCGTCCCAGCTAACGACCAGCCATTTGGGTGTATATCTACATTGGCGTGGGCTAACGGAAGCCGCCCCATGCGAATAGCTTTGGTGCACCGTGCCACAGACGTTTCACACTGATTTGGACTGTATCATAATCCCTAGACAAGCATACCTATGGATTGTGGCAGGTCCAACTGGCCGTCAGTCCATGCAGCAACGTGCCATATCTCATGTATGACTCACGCACACTATTTACTATAAATATATATTTTGGGGGTGGTAACATGGAAAGTCGATCGTCCACCTGGCTGTTGACATGACTAGTGTAGACCATGACGCCTTATCTATTGCCCCTATTGTCAATACCTAACTGGTGTGAAAATGGCGGCCGAGTGAGAGGCACGTTAGCGAGCGGTCAGCACAACTTTCGCCACTTAAACGTTTCATTTTCGACTACAACTTCGAAATACATGGATAAGTGGATTACAAAGACTTCGCGGAAACGCTCACGTAACATTAGCGCCGAATACGACAGCAAGAAGCAGCCTTGTCATCAAAAAACACCTCCTTCACTTCACACCATGAGCGATAATTCCAAAAGACAGCGGGAGGCCATGTTGGTCACACCTGTAGTGGCAGCGGTGTTGGATAACCCAATGGCGGACACAGAGGACTCTGATGGAAATACGAGTCTCCCAATCGAAATTATAAGTGAGAACTCAAGCTGTATTGCCGCCCTTCGTAGTGAAAACGAAGATTTAAAGTCAGAACTAGAACTCTTGAAAGGGTTAGTCATTAACCAAAATGAACGTATTAATGTTCTCACAGAGCGTGTAGAGGACCTTACTCTGCGCTCGATGAAACACAATGTCCTACTGCACAATATTCCTGAAAGTGTGGAGAAGAGTGCTACAGAGGACTGTGAACATGTTGTGACAAACTACTTGACAAACTCTGGCTTTAGCGGTCACATCCCCCCAATTGACTGTGCGCATCGACTAGGCCGTCAAGCCGCCAGTGATACCAAAGGAAGACCCAGGCCAATAGTTGTTCGCTTCGCTACTCAAAAGGGTGCCAATACACTACTGCAGTATGGCAGAGCTCAGAGAAAGAAGGGCCATGATCAGGGTAAAATCACTCCGCAATATCCAATTGATACGATAGAAAAACGACGCCGATTTAGTGAGAAGATTGCGGATGTGAAAAAGAAGGCAGGCGTCACACCGGTTACGATAAAAATGACTAAAGACAGACTTTGGATCAATGGCCAGTTGCAAAGGGACCCCCTTCCCAAGCCGTCACCCAAGGATATCTTGCACATTTCGATCTCGGAAAAAGAAAGGCTCTCCAGTCACATTACCAGCTCAACAGGCCGCACTGCCAGCTCTGGCAGCGTCTCGATAACTGCGACTAAAATCCCCGTGAGCTCTATTGGAGACGTCCGAGCCGCTTACAGGGCTCTGATGCTGGACCCCGCCAGGCAGGAGGCTGCCCATGTGACCTCTGCCTTTCGCTTCAAGGACACGTGCCCATCGCAAGAAACAACAGAAGGATGGCAGGACGACGGAGCTCATGGAGCGGGGCGTCACCTTCGGTACCTGATGCGGCGTCACCAGCTTGACAGCGTCGCCATATTCCTTACAATATCAACGAACAGCGCTCAGCTAGGACAAAGCGGCTTCAAGCTGATTGAGTCATCATTGGAAGGCTTGGTCTGAAGACCCTCTACGTAATTAGCCAGCCTTTCCAATTACGATCCCTCCCCAAATTAGACTCTGACGTGAAAAACTCCGCTTGAGTTAAAGCGGTTCTTTCAAGTGGTATTCCAACAACTGTTGAAATGGTAACCACTTACCTGAAATTAACTACTGCGTCAAGTCGCAGCTGACAGCATGTTAGCGACATAATCACTGCCAACAGTTGGGTGACACCGCGAGGGGTCCATTTCCATTTTCATTTTCTTTCCTTCCTTTCTTCCCTGTTTTCGCTTCTGTTTGTTTTGACCGTGAGCTTCTACCCGTAGCCGCACGAAATGTACATAGGGTTAAAGAGTTGTACTTGCATATCACTGCTTCTCGCCCGCACATCGCCTGGTTTTAACACCTGCTATATTTTCTCGCGTTCTCGTTTTGTTTTTCTTTGCAATCAACTTAAATTTCATACATGTACATTCACGAAGCGACCTACCGATGTCCTGTTACTATGTACTGCTGTATTTTATTCTCTCGCGTTCAACTCGATTTAGTCTTCTGCTCCTTATTTTTCCTTAGACTATGTGCGAGATACCCGATGTAATGTGTCCGACCCAATGTGAGAAGCTGCTGGAACACGTGTCCTCTGTAAAAACGCGATTATGTTCGGGCGATATTGCCATGAATCCTGGTCCCTCCCCAGGTCGGGGTCCCAGAGTCCAGTCTGTCAGAGCTGTTTCTGTGTGTCATGCGAACGTGAACGGCTTGCACGACGATGAAATGAACTATATTACTGCGAACTTTGTTGGTAGCCACGATATTATTTGCATAACTGAAACGCACTTAAATCCGGCTTCTATTGTCGATTTTAGTCTTTCAGGTTACCAACAGCCCTTTCGCCGAGATCGAATAGCAGGGACCTGGGGCGGAGTTTTGGTATGGGTCTCTGATGGTATACTGGCCACACGTAGAACTGATCTTGAGGCAGGGGATATCGAGAGCATTTGGTTAGAATGTCTCATAGGCAATAACAAGTTCTTATTTTGTGGGATTTACAGACCACCAAGTTCTCCTGTCGGGTTTTGGGACACACTTCAAATCAACGTTGACAACGCCAAGAGCTATCTCGACTGTAACATTCTGTTGACAGGTGATCTTAATGCAGACGAAGTAACAAACCCAAGTCATCATTTGCATATGCTCACTTTGGCAAACAATAATCACATGAAGATCCATGTAGACAAGCCTACGCGCGTTACCGCTCGTTCAAAGTCCATTTTAGACCAGTTTTTAAGCACCCCTACTGACCTGGTAAAGAATGTTGACATTCTCACACCAGTCACCACTAGTGACCACTCTGTGATTGTTTGTGAACTCAGTTTTAAATCGCATACGACTAAATGCTACAAACGCAAGGTTTGGTATTATGACAAAGCCGACTTTGATCAGTTTCGTGAAGCTCTGTCACATACGGACTGGAGCGAATGCTTTCTGTCCGGGGACCCAGATACTATGTGTGAGGCGTGGACGTCGCGGTTTCTTAGCTTCTGTACAGATTTCATTCCAAACAAGGTAGTTACTATTCGTCCGAAGGATAAACCTTTTTTTAATAAGGAACTTAGATGTAAAAAGAGGGCTCTTGACAGGCTTCATGGTAAAGCACGGAAGTCCAGTAGAGACACGGACTGGGCCGAGTACAGAAGACAGCGTAACGAATATATCACAAACTTAAGGGAGGCAAAAGCTACCTACTTGTATGATTTAGAATGTGTATTGAACGAATCAAGCTCTGTGACGCCAAAGAAATGGTGGCGCATCTCCAAACAAATGCTTGGCATAAATGATAGTTGCGGGTACCCAGTCTTACAGGCTGATGGTCGAGCTGAGTCCAATCCTCACACTAAAGCATCTATGTTTAATAACTACTTTTTATCCCATTCAACTCTCGATGTAAGTGAGCGCGTCAGCCTAGACACAGACGGTGATTGTATGCTCACGGGTTTAAATAACATCTCTGTTACACAGGACGAAGTAGTCGATCTGCTTAAATGCATAGATATAAAGAAAGCCTGTGGTCCTGATGGGATTAGCCCTCGAATGTTACGCGAAGCCGGCTCTTGTATAAGCGAGCCGCTCATGATATTGTTTAATGAATGCCTGAAGGATTGCAAGATGCCTCGTCTGTGGAAGCAAGCAAGCGTTATCCCCATATTCAAAAAAGGTAGTAGAAGCCTAGTCGACAACTATAGGCCAGTCTCGCTACTAAGCTGTACCGGGAAGCTGTTCGAAAGGATTATATTTAAACATACGTTTAACTATCTGCGTGACAATGAAATACTCTCTAGACTTCAGTCTGGGTTTATACCAGGCGACAGCACGGTTAACCAACTTGTCCATCTATATCATATATTTAGTGAGGCTTTAGACAAACGCAAGATTGTCCGTGTTGTGTTCTGCGATATATCAAAGGCATTTGATCGTGTTTGGCACGTTGGTCTTATCCACAAACTTAAGCGTATTGGGATTACTGGCAGATTTCTGGACTGGTTTAAAAACTACCTCGATGACAGGTATCAGAGTGTGGTGATTGATGGCGCAGCGTCTCCTCTGGGTCATATCCAAGCGGGGGTTCCACAGGGATCAGTCCTGGGTCCTCTTTTATTTTTAGTTTATATCAACGATATCGTCGACGGGTTACAGTCAAAAATTAGACTCTTCGCTGACGACACAACTGTATATGTCATTGTAGACGATGATGATCAATTGGATGATGGAACTGATATGTTAAACTGTGATTTGCAAAAAATGGAGTCCTGGGCCTCGCAGTGGTTTGTAACGTTTAGCGCACCTAAGACAAAGTCTATGACCATATCCAATAAACCCATAACTGATTTACCGCCATTGCAAATGGGAGGCGAAGTTTTACAAAATACTACCCAACATAAACATCTTGGCGTAACCTTGAACTCTAAACTCACATGGTCATCTCATATCAGTGAAATGTGTCTTAAGGCGAGTAGAAGGGTCGATTTGTTGTCCAGACTGCGTTACAAGTTAAACCGAGGTACGCTAGATTTAATGTATAAAACCTTCGTGCGTCCCACTATGGAATATGCATGTGTCCTTTGGAATGGTTGCACACAGGCGGACGCTGACAGGCTAGAAGCCGTTCAGCTGAGAGCAGGCCGTCTTGTATCCGGGGCGATTAAACACACTAGTCACTCGCTTATCTATCAAGAACTCGGTTGGGAAACATTGAGTGCTCGTCGTAAAAGATTTCAATTGTTACTGTTTCACAAGATGTTTTATGGGAACGCCCCAAGTTATTTATGCGATATTTTACCTCAAAATGTAACACAAAGAACACACTACGCGCTTCGTAATGCTCTGCCTTTGAACGTCACGACCGTTAAGACGCGACTTTCTTCTTATTACAACTCGTTTCTACCAAGTGTGATAAGGCTCTGGAATGAACTACCTATCAATATAAGATTCATGTGCGACCATAAAACTTTCAAACAGGCCTTAGTGAATAAGGATATTTGTCATAAGAGGGAGACCTCCAAGTTATTTAACTTTGGCCGGCGCGGCACGAACGTTGTACACTCGCGACTGAGAATGAATTGTAGTAAGTTAAGGGCTCATCTTTTTGATATGTGTATAATTAATGATCAACAATGTATGTGGCGCACCTCGTGAAGATACCACTCACTACTTTTTAGAATGCCCGATGTATACTATCATACGCGACAGATTATTGCAAAATGTAATGAAAATTACAAGTTTTACACTCGGAACCATTTTATTCGGGAATGCCAACTTAACTTTGCAAGAAAATTTAGAAATATTTAAAGCTGTACATGTGTATATTGAAAAGACAAGGCGTTTTAACACCTAGTTTCGCTTGTTGGAACGCGTATATTTACGAACTCTCTTTCCTTTTGCCATACTACGACGCACAGAGAGAGCCAACAAATTCCATCGCAGTGTGTCATTTAGTGAACTAATTCTACAAGTTTATTAAGTTGTTTGCCTGTAATATATGTTTCTTATTTTTCAAGTAATATATGTTTCTTATTTTTCAAGCAAGAGGAATTTGTATAGGCTTTGCCTGCTTTCCAATTGCCAAATAAAAATATGTTTAAACCAATACCTAACTGGATTTGCACGTCGAGTAGATATTCAGACGTCAGTAGGTATGATTTGAATCCAGCAAATGTAATGCGTATGGTTCAAATGGGCTATAAATAAGCCCCGGCGTTTAGACACTGCCAAGCCCAACTCATTGCAAGCAGGGTTAATTTTAAATTTTATTTTCATTTTGGGTCGATGCATTACGCATTGCCTGTGTTTGCCGATTGCGAAATGTGCTAGTGCTTTATATTCAATGGAAATGTTAAAATACGTTAAAACAAATGCATAGCGCTTGTTGCCTGTGCCGATGTGGAGTTGAAATTGAGACATTACATCCCTCCGTATGTTGTAATTTATCTGTATCATATGTAAAATGACGCATTTTATTCAAAATGACACATTTTACATAAAAAGGCACATTAAATTTTACCTAAAATGTTACATTAAATTTTTAACTAAAATGACACATTTTACCTAAAATGACACATTTTACTTAAAATGACAAATTTTACCTAAAATGTCACATTAAATTTATAACTAAAATGACACATTTTGCCTAAAATGACACATTTTACCTAAAATGACAAATTTTACTTAAAATGACACATTTTACTTAAAATGACACATTTTACTCAAAATGACACATTTTACGTAAAATGACAAATCTTACCTAAAATGACACACTTTACCTAAAATGACACATTTCATCTAAAGTTACTGTAGCAGATTTTATATAAAATAACAACACATAGTTATAGTTCAATGGAACGTCATAATAATAATAATAATAATAATGTTTATTTCAAACTGTAGGCACCAGGCTCATGGTACAAAAATAGAAACATTTAATTTCCGACAAAGCACAACATTTTTACAATAGAAAACCCAAAAGCCATTAAGTGAAATCTCAAGGTAAATATGCTTCTTCATACAGTTGAATTGCACGTTTAAGAAATAGGGCTAGGTTATGAAGTCTTCCTTTATTCTTTGAAGACATTAAATTACAAAAATCTACAAGGTTGCAATATTGGAGGTCTTTTCTAGATATATACCCCAAAAAAAGTGAAGCCCAAAAGACCCTCGCCGCACAATCAGGTAAAGCGATAAGGCTTATAAAACAGATTATTAAGAGTTGTGGAGGTTTAGATGTTAAGCAGTGTTTTGAACTTTTTGATAAGATGATTACGCCAATATTAACTTATGGAGCAGAAATCTGGGGATACGATGTTAGAGATTGTATTGAAAGAGTTCATACTAAATATTGTAAATATGTTCCAGGTGTACCATGGGGTACGGGTAATGCTGCTGTTTATGGAGAATGTGGGAGACTTCCTCTAAGAATAAGATGTACCGTCAGTTGTATCAAGTACTGGGTTAAACTTCTGACAATGCCTGATGATAGATTAACGAAGAACGCTTACAACAAGCTCTACAATCTAACAGAAGCGGGAAGGACTACATGGGCGTCTAAAATAAAACAATTACTTTTGATGTATGGCTTTGGTGATGTCTGGTTGGCTCAACAATTGGGTAGCCCAGAGTTATTTATCTCTCTATTTAGCCAAAGATTTATTGACTGTGCAGGAATGGTGTAGTAATGTTAGTAATACAGATAGACTAGGAATTTATAAAGAATATAAAAGGTCTCGCATGTGTGAAGATTATTTAATATTACTCTCTACTTTTAGACTTCGCCAGGCCCTGTCAAAATTTCGATGTGGAATGTATTTGTTAAGAAAGCATGAGGCAAATGGTGTCACATGTAAATACTGCCTGGAAGAAAATGGTCTACAGTTAATAAGCTAGACGAGTTTCATATTGTGGTCAAATGTCTAGTTTACTTACCGTTAAGTATAATGGAACGTCATCGCCCTTTATCGAATGCCAAACGCCCTACGAGCATGCAACATTCTAACTCCGGGGTTTGCGACCGACGCGTTAGTGTGGCTTATAGCTCTTTCGGGAGCGGTATAATAAGGAAATAGTAGCATTAGGAGATGAAGATTCCTTTTTTGATTCCCTCTCTGTCAAACACAATTTGCGCCAAAGCGATACCCGCGACGTCACGGTCTCCGTACGGTGACCTGGCTTCCCGGGCCTGGTCCATGGCGTGACTGGGGTAATGCCTCACAGTGACCTGGTCCCCCGGGCCTGGCCCATGGCGTGACTCGGGTAGTGCCTCGCAGTGACATGGTCCCCCGGGCCTGACCCATGGCGTGACTGGGGTAGTGCTTCACAGTGACATGGTCCCCCGGGCCTGACCCATGGCGTGACTGGGGTAGTGCCTCACAGTGACATAGTCCCCCGGGCCTGACCCATGGCCTGACTGGGGTAATGCCCCACAGTGACTTGGTCCCCCGGGCCTGACCCATGGCCTGACTGGGGTAATGCCCCACAGTGACTTGGTCCCCCGGGCCTGGCCCATGGCCTGACTGGGGTAGTGCCCCACAGTGACCTGGTCCCCCGGGCCTGGCCCATGGCGTGACTGGGGTAGGGTCCCACAGTGTCCTGGTCCCCCGGGCCTGACCCATGGCGTGACTGGGGTAGTGTCTCACAGTGACCTGGTCCCCCGGGCCTGGCCCATGGCCTGACTGGGGTAGTGCCCCACAGTGACCTGGTCCCCCGGGCCTGGCCCATGGCCTGACTGGGGTAGTGCCCCACAGTGACCTGGTCCCCCGGGCCTGACCCATGGCGTGACTGGGGTAGTGCCTCTCAGTGACATGGTCCCCCGGGCCTGGTCCATGGCGTTACTCGGGTAGTGCCTCACAGTGACATGGTCCCCCGGGCCTGGTCCATGGCGTAACTGGGGTAGTGTCTCACAGTGACATGGTCCCCCGGGCCTGGCCCATGGCGTGACTGGGGTAGTGTCTCACAGTGACATAGTCCCCCGGGCCTGACCCATGGCGTGACTGGGGTAGTGCCTCTCAGTGACATGGTCCCCCGGGCCTGACCCATGGGGTGACTGGGGTAGTGCCTCACAGTGACATGGTCCCCCGGGCCTGGTCCATGGCGTTACTCGGGTAGTGCCTCACGGTGACATGGTCCCCCGGGCCTGGTCCATGGCGTGACTGGGGTAGTGCCTCACAGTGACATGGTCCCCCGGGCCTGGTCCATGGCGTGACTGGAGTAGTGCCTCACAGTGACATGGTCCCCCGGGCCTGGTCCATGGCGTAACTGGGGTAGTGTCTCACAGTGACATGGTCTCCCGGGCCTGGTCCATGGCATAACTGGGGTAGTGTCTCACAGTGACATGGTCCCCCGAGCCTGGCCCATGGCGTTACTGGGGTAGTGTCTCACAGTGACATGGTCCCCCGGGCCTGACCCATGGCGTGACTGGGGTAGTGCCTCTCAGTGACATGGTCCCCCGGGCCTGACCCATGGCGTGACTGGGGTAGTGTCTCACAGTGACATGGTCCCCCGGGCCTGGTCCATGGCGTAACTGGGGTAGTGTCTCACAGTGATATGGTCTCCGGGGCCTGGCCCATGGCGTGACTGGGGTAGTGTCTCACAGTGACATGGTCCCCCGGGCCTGGTCCATGGCGTTACTCGGGTAGTGCCTCACAGTGACATGGTCCCCCGGGCCTGGTCCATGGCGTAACTGGGGTAGTGCCTCACAGTGACATGGTCCCCCGGGCCTGGCCCATGGCGTTACTCGGGTAGTGCCTCACAGTGACATGGTCCCCCGGGCCTGTTCCATGGCATGACTGGGGTAGTGCCTCACAGTGACATGGTCCCCCGGGCCTGGTCCATGGCGTAACTGGGGTAGTGTCTCACAGTGACATGGTCCCCCGGGCCTGGTCCATGGCGTAACTGGGGTAGTGTCTCACAGTGATATGGTCTCCGGGGCCTGGCCCATGGCGTGACTGGGATAGTGTCTCACAGTGACATGGTCCCCCGGGCCTGGTCCATGGGGTTACTCGGGTAGTGCCTCACAGTGACATGGTCCCCCGGGCCTGGTCCATGGCGTAACTGGTGTAGTGTCTCACAGTGACATGGTCTCCCGGGCCTGGTCCATGGCGCAACTGGGGTAGTGTCTCACAGTGACATGGTCCCCCGGGCCTGACCCATGGCGTGACTGGGGTAGTGCCTCTCAGTGACATGGTCCCTCGGGCCTGACCCATGGCGTGACTGGGGTAGGGCCTCACAGTGACATGGTCCCCCGGGCCTGGTCCATGGCGTAACTGGGGTAGTGTCTCACAGTGATATGGTCTCCCGGGCCTGGCCCATGGCGTGACTGGGGTAGTGTCTCACAGTGACATGGTCCCCCGGGCCTGGTCCATGGCGTGACTGGGGTAGTGCCTCACAGTGACATGGTCCCCCGGGCCTGGTCCATGGCGTAACTGGGGTAGTGTCTCACAGTGATATGGTCTCCCGGGCCTGGCCCATGGCGTGACTGGGGTAGTGTCTCACAGTGATATGGTCTGCCGGGCCTGGCCCATGGCGTGACTGGGATAGTGTCTCACAGTGACATGGTCCCCCGGGCCTGGCCCATGGCGTGACTGGGGTAGGGTCCCACAGTGTCCTGGTCCCCCGGGCCTGGCCCATGGCGTGACTGGGGTAGTGTCTCACAGTGACATAGTCCCCCGGGCCTGGTCCATGGCGTAACTGGGGTAGTGTCTCACAGTGACATGGTCCCCCGGGCCTGCCCTATGGCGTTACTCGGGTTGTGTCTCACAGTGACCTAGTCCCCCGGGCCTCGCCCATGGCCTGACTGGGGTAGTGCCCCACAGTGACCTGGTCCCCCGGGCCTGACCCATGGCGTGACTGGGGTAGTGCCTCTCAGTGACATGGTCCCCCGGGCCTGGTCCATGGCGTGAATGGGGTAGTTCCTCTCAGTGACATGGTGCCCCGGGCCTGTTCCATGGCGTGAATGGGCTAGTGTCCCACACTGACCTGGTCCCCCGGGCCTGGCCCATGGCCTGACTGGGGTAGGGTCCCACAGTGACCTGGTCCCCCGGGCCTGGCCCATGGCGTGACTGGGGTAGTGTCTCACAGTGACATAGTCCCCCGGGCCTGGTCCATGGCGTAACTGGGGTAGTGTCTCACAGTGACATGGTCCCCCGGGCCTGACCCATGGCGTTACTCGGGTTGTGTCTAACAGTGACCTAGTCCCCCGGGCCTGGCCCATGGCCTGACTGGGGTAGTGCCCCACAGTGACCTGGTCCCCCGGGCCTGACCCATGGCGTGACTGGGGTAGTGCCTCTCAGTGACATGGTCCCCCGGGCCTGGTCCATGGCGTAACTGGGGTAGTGTCTCACAGTGACATGGTCCCCCGGGCCTGACCCATGGCGTTACTCGAGTAGTGTCTCACAGTGACCTGGTCCCCCGGGCCTGGCCCATGGCCTGACTGGGATAGTGTCTCACAGTGACATGGTCCCCCGGGCCTTGTCCATGGCGTAACTGGGGTAGTGTCTCACAGTGACATGGTCCCCCGGGCCTGGCCCATGGCGTGAATGGGGTAGTGCCTCTCAGTGACATGGTCCCCCGGGCCTGGCCCATGGCGTGAATGGGGTAGTTCCTCTCAGTGACATGGTCCCCCGGGCCTGCTCCATGGCGTGAATGGGCTAGTGTCCCACACTGACCTGGTCCCCCGGGCCTGGCCCATGGCCTGACTGGGGTAGGGTCCCACAGTGACCTGGTCCCCCGGGCCTGACCCATGGCCTGACTGGGGTAGTGCCCCACAGTGTGCTCCACATCCGACTCGCGGAGACAAAATAATCGCATTAAACAGTCATAATTACATGATTCATCGCCTCTGTAGCCAAGGGAACGGACACGTGTGTCTTCAAACCGCGGCATTGGCGTTTGGCCCGTTGTATCTATCATCGCCTTCCATCTAACCTGAA
Organism: Arenicola marina; assembly: GCA_964019135.1. NCBI lineage: Eukaryota > Metazoa > Annelida > Polychaeta > Arenicolidae > Arenicola > Arenicola marina. The sequence goes on from OZ025248.1 coordinate 30,021,644, forward strand.
GAAGATCAAGGTCGTTGAAAATTACACCAGTTTTTTTCGCGGCTGCGTGAGGCCACATTGATGACGTCATAGTTGATTGTTTTTCTCCAGATGGCCTACTAGGATGATGATATGTATAGCCTAGAGCAGGCACTATGGCAAAAGTGTGAGAAGTGTGAGACTTGATCCAAGGAGCGGCTATCAGTGACCCCTGGCCCAGATCACCCCCTCTTAGCCCTCCCCCCTCCCCTCACCCTCCTATGACTTGATCCAAGGAGCGGCTTCCAGTGAACCCTGGCCCACATCACACGCTCTGACCCCTCCCCCCTCCCCTCACCCTTCTATTAGTTGATCCAAGGAGCAGCTTCCAGTGACGCCTGGCTCACATCACCCACTATGATCCCCCCCCCCCTCCCCTCACCCTCCTATGACTTGATCCAAGGAGCAGCTTCCAGTGACGCCTGGCCCACATCACACCCTCTGACCCCTCCCCCCTCCCCTCAGCCTTCTATGACTTGATCCAAGGAGCGGCTTTCAGTGACGCCTGGCCCACATCACACCTTCTGACCCCTCCCCCCTCCCCTCACCCTCCTATGACTTGATCCAAGGAGCGGCTGCCAGTGACCCCTGGCCCACATCACACCCTCTGACCCCTCCCCCCTCCCCTCACCCTTCTATGACTTGATCCAAGGAGCGGCTTCCAGTGACGCCTGGCCCACATCACACCCTCTGACCCCTCCCCCCTCCCCTCACCCTTCTATGACTTGATCCAAGGAGCGGCTTCCAGTGACGCCTGGCCCACATCACACCCTCTGACCCCTCCCCCCTCCCCTCACCCTCCTATGACTTGATCCAAGGAGCGGCTGCCAGTGACGCCTGGCCCACATCACACCCTCTGACCCCTCCCCCCTCCCCTCACCCTTCTATGACTTGATCCAAGGAGCGGCTTCCAGTGACGCCTGGCCCACATCACACCCTCTGACCCCTCCCCCTTCCCCTCACCCTTCTATGCCTTGATACAAGGAGCGGCTGCCAGTGACCGCTGGCCCACATCACACCCTCTGACCCCTCCCCCCTCTCCTCACTCTCCTATGACTTGATCCAAGGAGCGGCTTCCAGTGACGCCTGGCTCACATCACACGCTCTGACAACTCTAACCCCCGCCTGTCCCTTTAGTGGTGACCAGGTGGTGAGTCAACCCCCAGCCTTTATCACTTTCCATCACCCTCATCTCAAGCGGCATCTAGCCGTACACAGGTGGCGGGTCCACCACACGCCCTCTCATGCCCCCCCCCCCCCCCTCCTCCCCCTCCCGCCCTGCCACCAGCACACCCTCTGGCCACCCTCCCCCAGCACACCCTCTGGCCACCCTCCCCCAGCCGTCGTCTGTAGCGGTTCCTTGACCCGCTGGCCACTCTCCCCCTGGCTGTCCCTTGTAGCGGTACCCTCACCCTCCGGCCACCCTCCCCCTGTAGTCTGTACCCAGGTGGCGTCGCGCCGACCCTGGTTGCTTGTTAGACACTCCCCAAGCCAACGTTTATGACAGGGATGACACTTGGGTGCTTGGGTCGGCGTGAAGATATCAGGTCAAAGCCATCTTTTACTTTCCGCCGGCCAACTCAGCCACTTCTGGCACATCGTGCCCCCACCGCACGCCTCCCCTTCACCCCCCCCCCCCCCACCCCCTCCTTCCCTCCTCTCCTCCCCTCCCCAGACACACCATCGCCCCCGTCACCGCCACAGAGCCCTACCCCACCCACCCCTGCCCCGGAGTCCATGACCCTCACTTGTCACCACACGATGAACGCGTCGGAAGTGCAATAAACGAGGCAAACCCAGCGGCGCCAGCTGCCGCAGAACAGACCCAAGAAGCGACGGAAGCCCGTTGGGAGGTGAGAATCAGAGTAAAGAGGTGGCCGCGAATTGGCTAATAAACTAGGTAAATACCGCCTGATGCACGGCGAATTATCTGAATCACTGGTCCCGGGGGCTTAGTGCGATTCTCCTGCCGATGGGGCGGACTGCCGTCGGATTAGACCCGTGACATCTAATTTAGCCTTGGAGATAATATGGCGGTCACCCCCTAGCCCCCCACCCCCTCCCACCCCCACCCCTCCCCCGGAGAGACTGGTTATGGACTGCTTATGGGAACTACCCCCAGATCCCACCATGAGATATACGCTAATCCAGAGAGCAGGGGACCGGGGGGAACCCCCAGACCCGTAAATATCGTTGATCGGGGGTGTTCACCTCCGCCCCCCCCCCCGCAAGGTTCAAGATCAACTACCCTCTCCACCCTCCCTAACTGCCCGACGTTCTACAGTAGGGCGGATCCATCGCCTTGGGGTGGGGTGTTGGGTGGAGGACGGGAGGGTAGGGAGAGTGGTGGATGTTTATTCGGGTCCATAATCGGCATCAACAACGTAGTGGAGGTGTAAACGCTACAGGAGGCAGGGCGAAGATCAGGGAGAGTCATTCAGTGCAGGGCATGAGCGGGCAGAGCAAGCTGGCGCAGGAAAGGTAAGGCAGTGCAAGACTATGCAGGAGGCTACAGAAGGCAGGGCAAAGATCAGGGAGAGTAATTCAGTGCAGAGCATGAGCGGACAGGGCAAGCTGGCGCAGGAAAGGTAAGGCAGTGCAAGACGATGCAGGAGGCTACATAAGGCAGGGCAAAGATCAGGGAGAGTAATTCAGTGCAGAGCATGAGCGGACAGGGCAAGCTGGCCCAGGAAAGGTAAGGCAGTGCAAGACTATGCAGGAGGCTACAGGAGGCAGGGCGAAGATCAGGGAGAGTAATTCAGTGCAGAGCATGAGCGGACAGGGCAAGCTGGCCCAGGAAAGGTAAGGCAGTGCAAGACTATGCAGGAGGCTACAGGAGGCAGGGCGAAGATCAGGGAGAGTAATTCAGTGCAGAGCATGAGCGGACAGGGCAAGCTGGCCCAGGAAAGGTAAGGCAGTGCAAGACTATGCAGGAGGCTACGGGAGGCAGGGCGAAGATCAGGGAGAGTAATTCAGTGCAGAGCATGAGCGGACAGGGCAAGCTGGCGCAGGAAAGGTAAGGCAGTGCAAGACGATGCAGGAGGCTACGGGAGGCAGGGCGAAGATCAGGGAGAGTAATTCAGTGCAGAGCATGAGCGGACAGGGCAAGCTGGCCCAGGAAAGGTAAGGCAGTGCAAGACTATGCAGGAGGCTACAGGAGGCAGGGCGAAGATCAGGGAGAGTAATTCAGTGCAGAGCATGAGCGGACAGGGCAAGCTGGCCCAGGAAAGGTAAGGCAGTGCAAGACTATGCAGGAGGCTACGGGAGGCAGGGCGAAGATCAGGGAGAGTAATTCAGTGCAGAGCATGAGCGGACAGGGCAAGCTGGCGCAGGAAAGGTAAGGCAGTGCAAGACGATGCAGGAGGCTACATAAGGCAGGGCAAAGATCAGGGAGAGTAATTCAGTGCAGAGCATGAGCGGACAGGGCAAGCTGGCCCAGGAGAGGTAAGGCAGTGCAAGACTATGCAGGAGGCTACAGGAGGCAGGGCGAAGATCAGGGAGAGTAATTCAGTGCAGAGCATGAGCGGACAGGGCAAGCTGGCCCAGGAAAGGTAAGGCAGTGCAAGACTATGCAGGAGGCTACGGGAGGCAGGGCGAAGATCAGGGAGAGTAATTCAGTGCAGAGCATGAGCGGACAGGGCAAGCTGGCGTAGGAAAGGTAAGGCAGTGCAAGACGATGCAGGAGGCTACAGAAGGCAGGGCGAAGATCAGGGAGAGTCATTCAGTGCAGGGCATGAGCGGGCAGGGCAAGCTGGCGCAGGAAAGGTAAGGCAGTGCAAGACGATGCAGGAGGCTACATAAGGCAGGGCAAAGATCAGGGAGAGTAATTCAGTGCAGGGCATGAGCGGGCAGGGCAAGCTGGCGCAGGAAAGGTAAGGCAGTGCAAGACGATGCAGGAAGCTACATAAGGCAGGGCGAAGATCAGGGAGAGTCATTCAGTGCAGGGCATGAGCGGGCAGGGCAAGCTGGCGTAGGAAAGGTAAGGCAGTGCAAAACAGTACCAGTGTGGACATTGACAGAGTGGGACGAAACGTAAGACAGCGAAGCACAAGAAATTGTAGGGCATTACAGTACCGGGTAAGACAACGAGGTAAGCATGCAGTACAAAGCAACAGAGTATTGGCAGGGCACAGTCCAGAGAAGGGCATTGCAGGGCTACACTGAGGGCAAGCTGTGATATTTACAATGCATGGTACGGTGGGGTATATGCCAAGGCAAAGTATGTTAGACCAGTACAGTGAAAGCTAAGGCAGAATAACATTGTAATGGTAGGACAATGCAGTATATGGTAAGACGAGGTAGGACACGGTAGAACCAGACAAGGTAGCACAGGACATGGCAGTATATGGTAAGACAAGGCAGGGCAAGGTTGTAAAAGATAAGGCGGTATATGGTAAGACAAGGCAGGGCAAGGTTGTAAAAGATAAGGCAGTATAAGGTAAGACAAGACAGGGCAAGGTTGTAACAGATAAGGCAGAATATGGTAAGACAAGGCAGGGCAAGGTTGTAAAAGATAAGGCAGTATAAGGTAAGACAAGGCAGGGCAAGGTTGTAACAGATAAGGCAGTATATGGTAAGACAAGGCAGGGAAAGGTAGTTCAGGGCCAGGTAGTACCAGGCTAGGTTTTACCTGATTTCAGAGGAAGGCAGTAACTTATATGGTAATACAAGGCAGGACAAGGTTTAAAAGATAAGGCAGAATATGGTAAGACAAGGCAGGGCAAGGTAGTACCAGGCTAGGTTTTACCTGATTTCTGAGGAAGGCAATATATGGTAAGACAAGGTGGGGCAAGGTTGTAAAAGATAAGGCAGTATATGGTAAGACGAGGCAGGGCAAGGTTGTAAAAGATAAGGCAGTATGGGGTAAGACAAGGCAGGGCAAGGTAGTTCAGGGCCAGGTAGTACCAGGCTAGGTTTTACCTGATTTCAGAGGAAGGCAGTATATGGTAAGACAAGGTGGGGCAAGGTAGTACAAGACCAGGAATCGGCCAGCCAGAACAGATTAGCACTGAACGGAGCAAGTCGGGGTCACTAAGAACAGTAACCCTTTCCCCCTCCACCCTCCCCATCCACCTTCCACCACCCTCTCCCCTCCCCCTCCACCACCGGCGGTGTTATTTGTCCAGCCATTAGGTCACGCCCCAGTGCCCGATTACCCCGCGGGCACCTCCAGGTGTCCTCGGTCGAGTCGGCTCCACGGCAACGTGTACCTCATCTCAGAGAGAGGGAGAAGCTCTTCCAGGTCCCAGCAGTCGTTGACAAGTCAATGTTAAAGGCAAATGGCGCGAGAGAGATACGATCATGGTGAACCCGAGTGGGGCAGGCGGCCAGATGTACCAGCCAACCAGCATGCCAGCAACAGTAGCCGCTTGGGGGCGCCACTAGTCATCGTGACGCTTGGGTCGTTGTCCCCCTGCCGACTCGGCCGGCGGAGCAGCACGCGTTGACAGCCACGAGTGGGGTATAATTAACAGGTGAAACATCTATAACAACAACATGTTTTCACGCGGTTTCATGCAACTTGAAACCCGCCACGGTTACGCGCACTTATACAATCTTTGGTTCTTAACGACTCCATCATGTTTTTGGTGTCATCTATTATTGAGCAGGAAATCGTAGCAATGAGAGCCACATGACATGACACATGCAGGCCGGATGGAACCGAATATTGCCCAAGTCAAAACCTATTTATTAAAGGGGGAATTGCGCCCCCAAGATTGCGTGAGAGAACATTTTTCAAGCGTCTGACCCCAAATGACTTCATTCAATAAAGGCTGTGAATGAGGAATAATAGGCGCACTTAAAGGCTGTGAATGAGGAATAATAGGCGCTCTTAAAGTCCATCTATTGGGGGGGTATTTGTTTCTAAACCACTTTCAAATATACATTTCTCAGTGGTTACTAAAGCCATTTATCAGATGCAATTATTTTACAATGTCTCTTATGCCATAAATATTAATATCACCAAAATAAACTCAAGCAGCAAACGATCCATTTGCAAACCCCCGCCCAGAGTAGAGATTTGTGACGTCACAAGATGAACCGGTTTGAGTGCGCCTCGCTCGCTTCGACTGCCCGCGGTGTTTGAATGTAGCCTACGTGCGGAAGGGAAGCTCAAATGTTTATTTCGGTTAAAATTAACTCATGATGAATATTTGCCACATGTAGATGTAGATAGACCTAGATCTATTACATTAGAGGTGTGTGAATGTTGGTTAGCGCAACATTCGTGACACTGACACTGACAGAAAACAAACAGATGCAGTGGCCACCGCCTGCCAGTGTGTTGCCAGCCTACGTTTCTTCCCAAAAATGAAAAGGGTGGGCTAGTCTACAGTAGTGGACGGGCCGTCGCAGGGATGTCCGTCGAATCGTAGACATAGAATCTAGATCCAGGGTTAAATGAAATGTATGTACTAAAAGAAGTTGTTCATGCACATCAGAACTTGACAGAACGGAGGGAGGGCGACATTTATCGGCCTAGCATAAAACACACACCCAGCGCACATCTCGTAATACTCTTCATCGCGTACTTTTTATAGTAATACTTGTGGACACCCAAACGTTATGGTGTCCAGTTGGGACAAACAACTAAGTAGCTTTTCACTAATGTGTCTGCTGGTCGCCGAATTAATACTTTATATGATTACAAGGCATATTTGCAGGTTTTTGATCTAGATCCCATGATATAATAAGCCTCACTTTTTATGAATGAAGCGTTCGCACCTCTCCCGAAAATACTGTTTTGCGTAGGGCGTTTCGAGGTTTTCAACGTTTACAGTCCCTTAGGCTTAGCAATCTGTCTTCATTCGAGGTGGCTCGAAGCGATACGTACGGCGGCAGAATACATGCTCCGGTTGCCTGAATCCTCCACTTCTTCTTTCTCACCCTCACTATCATTAATTCCAAATAATCGTGCGCGTATCGCTGCATCCCGATCGATGCGGAAGGACGCTGACCATCCTATAGACGCCATGCTCAAAGACGCGTTTACAATATTGCGCAACAAAACCGGTTCATCTTGTGACGTCACGAATCAATGAAAAAAATGCCCCTGTCTAGCTTCTACTTTTTTGCGTAGGTATGTGATAAAATGGCTAATATTGTTAATATTTATGGTGAATAAATTCCGTGCGTATGGAATTTCGTTAATATAGTGCAAATGGATCAAATATATGCAAAGTAACATAGGACATAAGAGATGGACTTTAAAGGCTGTGAATGAGGAATAATAGGCGCACTTATTCCCTCAATTCATCCTCCGTTCTTTGCATGTATATGAAATACCTGACATCATTCACGAAGGAGAACATGGTTGGAGTCATCGTTCGCACTGGATAACCCATTGGATCCACAGAATACACAAATCAAACACAGATTTTCGTCAATTTTCGGCCCATCCTGCGTTACACCTCGTTCGCACCCGATTTAGTCTTGCTGACAAATGGCTCTCGACAGTCCATACAAGATTCTTTGATCTTCGCCCACCATTCCATCGCTCGCTGCGCTATCTGCGCCGGGCTTAGCTCCATGGTTAAACCTGTCACGTAACATGTATAATAACTGTAGCTAACAAATAAGGCTTCGGCAGATCTCAATTCATGCAAATTAATTACAACAGAGTGGACACATGTATATCTCTTTAGTATCCATTTCTGTCTGGTGATGAGGAACAGACATAATGCCTGGGGGTGAAAGGCCCAGGATAAAGTGGGTGTTTTGTCCCAGTAGATTACATCAAGCATGTCTGCTGTGTCGTTCATCGCATTGTGTATTATCGCCGAGGTATCATAGTAGCTGACAGTTTGCTGTGGTCGTCACTGTACCAGTTACCAAAACTGAAATGCAACAAATGTGCATTCGCGATCCAAACAATGTCCAGAAAAATTTACTCTGGAGAGCCAATTTGGTGCGGGGAAATCATTTTGCCATCTGTATAAACCGAAGAAAAAAAGGGTGCACTGCACAGGTTTCCGACATACGACCTAATATTACCGTCTGCGAAGATGGTGGCTCCACCTATCCAGCTATAAGAGCTTATTGCTATGGTGACCGAGTGCGTTTTTCATCTCTCACGAACAGACAACAAGAAGTGAAAATTGAATTGTGTTTTCAGATTCGTTTTTATTTCTAGCTTATCTTCTCGCGAAAAAGCAATTTTCATTTTAATTTATTTGTAATCGCATTTTCGTTTTTAAATTCATTTTCAAATTCGTTATTGCCACGCTTTTTTTTTAAATTCCTTTTTTTTTCCTTATTTTACGAAAATAAATAAATTGTATCATATCACTACGCTAATCTTACGCTAAACCATTTCACATAATATAATCCATAAATTGTCCAGCCAACAAACCTGAAATATAAGGCTGTTATCATTAGCGTTATTCTACTTTGTTATTAATCGAACTAATCTGTATGCTAATGATAGCGGACTAGTCCCCACGTTCACCAATGAAGTGATCACATACCATCAATCAGATTGCTCAGCGCACGATACGGGGGAGGTACTTTGGTGGCCAACAGTAATAGAGGGAACTATTTGGTCCGAGACTCATTTCCTGGAGTAGGTGAAGGTGCACTTCAAGGGTGGCCGCTAGGCGGCGCTACTTGTTTACCTCGTGGAGGCCACCATCTGTGGTCACTTAGGTCGTGAGGGCATGGCAAAGTTCCTACTGGGGGTATAATAATGAAGTATAAGTAGAGATTGAAGCCAGCAGAGCACCAGGTAACCCTCCGACCCCCCCCCCACCCCCCACCCCTGTCTTCCCGATACAGAATGACACTTATTAAAGCCACTGACAGTCAAAACGCGGAGCTCTCATACTGACGTTGGGAAAGCATTGCTTATAGCAAGGCGCGGGACAGTTTATATGATGGAGGGGTGGGGGGTGGCGAATAATGCGGGGGGCGGTAACCCTACTCTGGCCTTGCACACCCCATGCAGTGACCGAAGGGGAATAGACAAGTGGCACCAGAATCGGTCTCGCGCCCAGATAGTTCGCAGGGGAGTGGGGGGGTGGTCTGTATATCCTGCACCCCCTCTATGGATATGTCCCTGGATCTTGACCCGACACTCGGCGAATATACGCACTGTTACAGGCGGCGAATCATGCAATTAACAATGCTCGCCCATATGCGGAAGTTATAGTGCGCATGCCTAGTCGTGGTTGACCCACGGACAACTTCACTAAATTGAACAAGGCGCCCATCCTTCCTGCAATCTATAGAGACCCAGACACGGACCCCGGTACAGGAAGCGCGTCGCTTTAACCGAAATGGAGGCAGTCTCAGTGAAATACAAGTTTGATCATCAATCATTATATTCAGCGCGAAAGAGAGGTCACCCAGTGGTTTTACTGTGTGCCGCGTTCGGCTACTGTCGAGTGTGGCCTGCCAGGCCACCCGGTGGGTGCTTCCAATCCCACCCGTGCTACTGTTTCTGTGTATGGGTCTTGGAGGAGGGGGGAGGGTCCAGTGTCCAGTGTCGATTTTTCAAAATTCTCATTGTCGAATGTCGATTTTGTCAAAATTCACAGTCTCGAATGTCGATTTTTCACGACCTTGCTTTCGCTTTTTGTCGTTTTTTTTCAAAAATCTGTGTCGATGTTGCCTTGTCAGATCCTCAGTGTCGGAATTTGGGGGTCAATGTCGAATGTCGATTTTTCAAATATGGCTGTGTCGCGTGTCGCTGTTTACCTCTTCCAGACTCCTCTTTGTGGAAGATCAAAAATATTATGTAATTCTTCTCAAAACAGTAAGGGGTATCTCCCTGAGACATGGATGCTCTCTTTATCTTGATGCTTTTGTCTCGATATGACCTACCAATCAGCGCGAAAGTTCCGTTACCGGAAGTGAACGGCGGGAGGACGTACGTAGCACACCGCCGACAACCAGAACCTTCTCAGGTGCGCAACACAACTGCGCATGCGCATGTCAAGGCGGGGTAATTTGCCGTTAATAGGGATGTCCGTCGCCCGGTAGAGTCTGCGCCACACCTACAGCGGGGCGCTTTGCCTGTTGACTGGCAGTGAAAGGCGTCAGTCGATCGGCAGGGCGTGTTGGGGACGCATCCTGCGGGCTGGCCATAGAGTTAATTGTCTAGGTATAGGCATCCCCCAAATGGGCCTAGCGTGATAACGACAATCGGTTATCACAGAGAAGCCAACTTAGATCAGCGGTAACTAGAGCCCTGTCGGTGTACCTCCCACATACCACCCACGTACCATCCCGTCAGGTTCCCTCATTTCTATTTAGCCCCCCCCCCCCCTCCCGCCATGCACTCTGGCTATTTCCAATTCTCTGTTGTTCACCTCACCTGACCACTGCAGCCCCTCTCAATTAACCCCTCCTCCCACCTCCCCATCTACACCCCCCCGCACCCGGGGGGGGGGGGTCGGCTGCCTATACGGAGACATACCTTGATACCATGATCCCTGGCGTGACAGCTCAGTGGGTGAGGTTCCCCCGGATGCCCCAGAAGTCGCGTCCCCGGTGGGGGGAACAAAGAGACACACCCCTCTCCCGCCCCCTTCCACCTCCCCTTCCCTACCCCCTCCCCCCCCCCCACCACATGACTGACCCTCTACCTGCCCACTGACCACGCAGCCTCTGGATAAGACTCAAAGGACCAGATTCCATGACACTCCTCATCTTCACTTCTCCCCATTCCAGAAACTCCCACTGCCCCACCCCCATCCCCTGTGTGCACCCGCCTCCCTCCTTCCCCATTTAGCTGCCTCCCACTGCTGGCGGAAGTAATTGTGTCCTTCCCGGTGTCACGGTGTGCAATCATAGGGGGGTATCCTTGAATTTACCCCCACCCCACCGTGTCACCGTCACCCACGACCACCAACCCCTCCCTCTTTCCTTAAATAGGTCTAGATATCTCTCTCCTTTCCAGGCATCCCCCCCCCCGCTCCCCCCCCCCACACACACCGTGACTTGGCGCGCCACGCCCTCTTAACCAATGAGAAACGAAGTACCGTGAGGGGGTTGTGACCGGAAGTCGTTTCCTTAAGCGACAGTGCCGTTACTTTTCATTGGCCGTCCATCAGATAAGTGTGTTTTCGGGTAGCCGTCGAACGACGTCAGTATCGGTTATTGTCGTCAGGTGGACACCTCTGTCTACGGCGTTCCCATTCCCTCTTGTCATCACAGCCATCACCGTTGTCATAATCACACTCCCATGCTGGCTCCCACTGGCCGCCCACACACACTCGCCCACCCACCCTCGCCCACCCACACTGCTAAAATGTTCCATTGAACGACTTACCTTTTGTATATGGACTGTAAGGCTGGCCAGAGACAGAATTGGTAAAATGCCACATAAATAGACTGACCGTCATTAATATAATTCCGTTATGCCTCACATATCCCTAGTATAGGGAACGCTATAGCCGATATATAGGTAATCCTAACCGATACATAGTATCTTAAATCGATATATACGAAATCCCAGCCAATATAATATATGAAAGTCTAACCAATGATATAGGGAATCCTAACCAAGATATATATGAAGTCCTAGCCACTATATTGGAATTTTATCCAAATATATACGAATTTTACCCAATATATAGGAATTCTACCCAGGATATACGTAATCCTAACCGCTATCCAGGAATCCTAGCCAATGTATAGGGAATCCTAAACAATATTTAGGGAACCATAACCAATACATTTTACATTATTTCATTCATTCATCCTTTTACATTTTAATTACATGTGTGGCCTTTTTGTGATATGAAAAACATGCGTAAGAATGTAAAGATACAGGAGCGGACACTGAGATTTGTTTCCAATGATTTTAGATATATTTTTAGCATATACAGAGTTGAGGAAGAAAGCGGGTAGATCTTTGCTACATATTAAACGGTTGCGCGGTATAGCTTTAGAAGTTTACAAGAGTATCAACAAGATTGGGCCCTGTTACCTCCATGACATGCATCATTTGAAGGAAAGCAATTACGTGTTAAAAAATGGACCAACTCTATGTATGCCACGCGTTAAGACAACAGCCTATGGCCAAAATTCAGTGAAGTATCAATGCAGCAAGGTATGGAATATGCTCAACAAAGAAACAGAGTTAATGAAATCTGCTAAGGAATTCAAAACAATGCTGTCAACCTCGGATGTGTTCATGTGTCACTGCACATTGTGCAACATAGCTAACGAGTAAGGTTTAAATATATGATAAAATAGTTGCTATTTTTTCATTATCATATATACATTTATCACATCAACTCATGTCATTTTATCATTGTTGGTCAATAGCACTTATGCTAATGTTTATTGTTGACAATTATATACTGACGTTAAACAAATCTTTATCTTATCTTATAGGGAATCCTAACCAATATTTAGGGAATCCTAACCAATATATATGGAATCCTAACTAATCTATAGGAATTCTAACCAATGCTTACAAACTCCAACCACTATATAGAGAAACCTAAAAAAGGCATAAGAATCTTAACCAATATAGGCCTATAGGTAATCCTAGCCGATATATAGGAATGCCAACATATTTATAGATCACCTTAACCGATACATTTATAATTCAAACCAATGATATAAGTAATCATAGCCAATATCTAGGGAAACCTGAACAATATATAGGGAAACCGGACACACATATAAGGAACCTAACCAAGAAATAGGAAAAATAGCCAATATAAATGGAGACCTAACCAATATAACAATGTGGAAACCTGACCTATATACATATATATGTACTCCTAGCAAATATATATGGAATCATATCGAGGCTAAATAGTTCTTCAATATACAATTTATTTGGATAGCTCTCCGACACCTAACGAGAACATTCCGATCTGTACAAAAACGTCTCCCATATATCAGGCTGTCTCACTCCTCCTTAGAAGTCCCTAATGAGACATAAGATATATGACTGGGATCGGCATCAACATACAAATCACCCGTCTGTCGATATCTAGAGACTCGTGGAGAATAGGTACAGGAAACACACACTCTATACACATATACCCACCCGCGATTATACATGTGCCTCTCCAACACATCGTTCTGTAGGGATTTTCGATCACTGGGGAGTTTCAAGCTATAGACCCTCAGATCCTTAACGACTTCCAGTCTACCGGGATTTTCAATCTATAGGGACTTCTGATTCATGGGAGATCAGATCAAAAATGACTCAATAAAGGAAACGTTATGAGGTATGAGGGAACGGACTCTAGCCGAGGGAACGCACCTATATCTCGATCTGCAAACACACCCTAGCCTAGGGAACGCACTTATATCTCGATCTGCAGACTCTAGCCTAGGGAACGCACCTATATCTCGATCTGCAGACTCTAGCCTAGGGAACGCACCTATATCTCGATCAACAGACTCTAGCCTAGGGAACGCACCTATATCTCGATCTGCAGACTCTAGCCTAGGGAACGCACCTATATCTCGATCTGCAGACTCTAGCCTAGGGAACGCACCTATATCTCGATCAACAGACTCTAGCCTAGGGAACGCACCTATATCTCGATCTACAGACAGACTCTAGCCTAAGGAACGCATCTATACCTCGATCTACAGACTCTAGCCTAGGGACCGCACATATATCTTGATCTGCAGACTGACTCTAGCCAAGGGAACGCACATATATCTCGATTTACAGACAGACTCTAGCCTAGGAACCGCACATATATCTCGATCTGCAGACTGACTCTAGCCTAAGGAACGCATCTATATCTCGATCTACAGACTCTAGCCAAGGGAACGCACATATATCTCCATCTACAGACTCTAGCCTAGGGAGCGCACATATATCTCGTTCTACAGACAGACTCTAGCCAAGGGAACGCACCTATATCTTGATCTACAGACTCTAGCCTAGGGAGCGCACATATATCTCGATCTACAGACTCTAGCCTAGGGAGCGCACATATATCTCGTTCTACAGACAGACTCTAGCCAAGGGAACGCACCTATATCGCGATCTACAGACTCTAGCCTAGGGACCGCACATATATCTCGATCTGCAGACTGACTTTAACCAAGGGAACGCACCTATATCGCGATCTACAGACTCTAGCCAAGGGAACGCACCTATATCTCGATCTGCAGACAGACTCTAGCCAAGGGAACACACCTACATCTCGATCTACAGACTCTAGCCTAGGGAACCTATATCTCGATCTACAGACTCTAGCCTAGGGAACCTATATCTCGATCTACAGACTCTAGCCCGGTGGTCGCACCTATATCTCGATCTGCAGACAGAATCTAGCCTGGGGGAACACATCTATATCTCGATCTGCAGACAGAATCTGGCTCGGGGGACACGCCTATATCTCGATCTGCAGACAAACTCTAACCAGGAGAACGCGTCATTGCAGATCTACAGGCGGACTGCCCGGGTCCTAATGCCACTAGAGGCAGGGACCCAGCTCAAGTGGTACGTCCCGCCGTAAGACAGGGTGTCTTCCTAGATGTCAAGTGGGGCTCGGGGCGAAGCGTTGGGGCAGCATATAGAGGGCGCTAAGACGGGCACGGGTCGCGGCCACCGCCGCGTGAGGAGGAGTCAGGGGGTGGGGCATGGGGTGGCGGACAGACACGTGTAGTACATTGCCCCACGGGTTGAGCGAGGCGCGTGTGCCGCACGTGCGTGTGGACCCCGTGTGCGCACAGTTTTGTTGTTGTTGCAAATTCTGTCCATGTAATATACTTTTGCCATAATAAATTTAGGTTCCGAGTTATATGTTGTTGAAAGAGTGAAGGGCAATGCCGCATTATGGCCTTAGTATAGCAGCAATTGGTTTTCTCGTGGACGGACACTCTGCCATTGGTTGCGTCCTGTAAGTCCTTCACGATCACTGGCTGTTGCATGGCAGTGTGGCGCCCTTTGCCCGGATTCCGGTAATTTGGCATAAATATAGCTTTATAAAAAGCCGCATCTAGAACTAAATCGAACTGACTCTAAGACAATGGGGAAAGTAATAGTGCTAAAGGCTCCTGGATAAAGTGCAAGCAATGGTTATATGTAATATATGTTCGGCTCATAAGACCGACAGAAAAATGAATCCATTTCTAGGCAATTACGCTTGAAGATTTGGGGAGAAAACAGGGCAGACAAGACTTTGAGTCAATAACATTCCCAGAGTAGGTAAAGCGACTGGGCTTATTTGATTGAGAACACTCTTATGATTGGCTGGGTAGAGCATGAAACAATAAGGTGATTGACGTATGGCGGTATACAGAACACACACAGAGCGTCCCATGGGAACCCTACCTATCAGGATGTAGCTGACAAAGCGGTAAATACATGTTGTACGCTTCCTATCAGGATGTAGCTGACAAAGCGGTAAATACATGTTGTAGGCTTCCTATCAGGATGTAGCTGACAAAGCGGTAAATACATGTTGTAGGCTTCCTATCAGGATGTAGCTGACAAAGTGGTAGATACATGTTGTAGGCTTCCTATCAGGATGTAGCTGACAAAGCGGTGAATACATGTTGTAGGCTTCCTATCAGGATGTAGCTGACAAAGCGGTAAATACATGTTGTAGGCTTCCTATCAGGATGTAGGTGACAAAGCGGTAAATACATGTTGTAAGCTTCCTATCAGGATGTAGCTGACAAAGCGGTAAATACATGTTGTACGCTTCCTATCAGGATGTAGCTGACAAAGCGGTAAATACATGTTGTAGGCTTCCTATCAGGATGTAGCTGACAAAGCGGTAAATACATATTGTAGGCTTCCTATCAGGATATAGCTGACAAAGCGGTAAATACATGTTGTAGGCTTCCTATCAGGATGTAGCTGACAAAGCGGTAAATACATGTTGTAGGCTTCCTATCAGGATGTAGCTGACAAAGCGGTGAATACATGTTGTAGGCTTCCTATCAGGATGTAGCTGAAAAAGCGGTAAATACATGTTGTACGCTTCCTATCAGGATGTAGCTGACAAAGCGGTAAATACATGTTGTACGCTTCCTATCAGGATGTAGCTGACAAAGCGGTAAATACATGTTGTAGGCTTCCTATCAGGATGTAGCTGACAAAGCGGTAAATACATGTTGTAGGCTTCCTATCAGGATGTAGCTGACAAAGTGGTAAATACATGTTGTAGGCTTCCTATCAGGATGTAGCTGACAAAGCGGTGAATACATGTTGTAGGCTTCCTATCAGGATGTAGCTGACAAAGCGGTAAATACATGTTGTAGGCTTCCTATCAGGATGTAGCTGACAATGCGGTAAATACATGTTGTACGCTTCCTATCAGGATGTAGCTGACAAAGCGGTAAATACATGTTGTAGGCTTCCTATCAGGATGTAGCTGACAAAGCGGTAAATACATGTTGTACGCTTCCTATCAGGATGTAGCTGACAAAGCGGTAAATACATCTTGTACGCTTCCTATCAGGATTTAGCTGACAAAGCAGCAAATACATGTTGTACGCTTCCTATCAGGATGTAGCTGACAAAGCGGTAAATACATGTTGTAGGCTTCCTATCAGGATGTAGCTGACAAAGCGGTAAATACATGTTGTGCGTGGCCAACATGGATAATATAATCCCAGGAATGGATGTCGCCTAGCTCCTTGCCATTGTAACGCACGTTATCGAAATGAAGAGATTTACGCTGGGAAACCTTGCGGAAAAGCCAACGGAGAAGGGAAGTGCAAAGGAAAGATGCGAATCATTAACGTAAGCGCGATTGGTTCGCAAGATCAGGCTGACAGATAAACCCGTCACTGAACAAACAGGAGAAAAAGGGAACAGCTATGGCTGGACCATCGCTGCCTCGGCCATGCATGGGGAGGGTATTCATAGATCGCCCATCATTGAATAAACCATGAAGTATGACTGTGTCTCGAACATCGCCCGTGAGTGGATGATCAGTGGATTATGTGTCATTACTATGGCTAGCCGCTAGTACATCATTGAATAAATAATGGAGTGTTAACCATTATGGTGCTGTGCTTAATATTGAGTAAGCGAACGAACAGGGACAGGCTGTAACTGTAAAGAACAAACAGTCTGTAACTGTAATGGACAAACAGTCTGTAACTGTAATGGACAAACAGTCTGTAACTGTAATGGGCTAACATTCTGTAACTGTAATGGAGAACAGTCTGTAACTGTAATGGGCTAACAGTCTGTAACTGTAATGGACAAACAGTCTGTAACTGTAATGGGCTAACAGTCTGTAACTGTAATGGACTAACAGTCTGTAACTGTAATGGGCTAACAGTCTGTAACTGTTATGGAGGAACAGGACCAGTTACGACTCGCAGAAAGCCAATCACCGTACAAGCCATAGTTCAGAGAAGAAGCTCTTCGTTCAAAGACGTCAAACCACGGCATAAGCCATTGACCAGGAAAAAAAACAAGCCCCTCAATGAGAACTGAAACATTGTCAGTCCGTTTGTCGCTAGTACCGAAGAAAGAGCTCCGTGGAGGAGAGAATACAGACCGAGGCGAGATAAAATGTCATGACGGGAACCGAGAGCCCCTTGGCGACTGTGTTGTGACGTTGATCGTCATCCCGTGCCATAAGTACCAGCATCTTGCGACCCGTGACGTGAAGGCCGCGGGCTGGCTGGCTGGCTGGCTGGCTGGCTGGCTGGCTGGCTGGCTGGCTGGCTGGCTGTCAGGCTGGCTGGCTGGCTGGCTGGCTGGCTGGCAGGCTGGCTGGCTGGCTGGCTGGCTGGCTGGCTGGCTGGCTGGCTGGCTGGCTGGCCGACTGTCAGGCTGACTGGTTGACTGGTTGGCTGGCTGGCTGGCTGGCTGGCTGTCAGGCTGGCTGGCTGGCTGTCAGGCTGGCTGGCTGGCTGGCTGTCAGGCTGGCTGGCTGACTGTCAGGCTGACTGGTTGACTGGTTGGCTGGCTGGCTGGCTGGCTGTCAGGCTGGCTGGCTGGCTGTCAGGCTGGCTGGCTGGCTGGCTGGCTGTCTGGCTGACTGTCAGGCTGACTGGTTGACTGGTTGGCTGGCTGGCTGGCTGGCTGGCTGTCAGGCTGGCTGGCTGGCTGGCTGGCTGGCTGGCTGGCTGGCTGGCTAGCTGGCAGGCTGGCTGGCTGGCTGGCTGGCTGGCTGGCTGGCTGGCAGGCTGGCTGTCAGGCTGGCTGGCTGGCTGGGTGTCAGGCTGACTGGTTGGTTGGCTGGCTGGCTGGCTGGTAAGCTGGCTGCCAGGCTGGCTGGCTGTCTATCAGGCTGGCTGGCTGTCTATCAGACTGGCTGGCTGTCTATCAGGCTGGCTGGCTGGCTGGCTGTCAGGTAGGCTGGCTGGCTGATCATGCTGGCTGGCTGGCTGGCTGGCTGGCTGGCTGGTTGGCTGGCTGTCAGGCTGGCTGGCTGACTGTCAGGCTGGCTGTCAGGCTGGTTTCCTAACGAGTGGTTCGTTGGGTAACATTTTCCACCCATGGCTGGTTGCTGACCACCGGTGTGGCGGGTGGGGGTGGGTCGGGGTGAGGTGGGGTGGGGGGCGGGTTGGGAGGGGGAGGCGGCTTCGGGGTTTCGTTGGTACAGTGTTATAGTCCAGCCGACCCGATCTGACCCGATCCGACTGGAGTTGACCCGCCCCACCCCCAACCCCACCATCCCTCAGCCAAACCCCTCCCCACCAAACGCCCACCCCTACCCTACAAGGCTCAACCCACTCTGTGAGGAATCACAGCCAATTGACTTGATGCATGACCAATTTACTAGACGCAAAAGCAATCACTCTGTAAATTGGAGTCGAAATGGACGGTTATGAATGGCTGGCCGCGGCGGGGTGCGACCGTGGCCGGTTAAAGATAAGGACGACCCCATATGTCGGGATAAAGCACCGGGGGGCACGCCGACGACCGGCTAATTCAATCCCGCGGGGTCACCGCTTGGGGGGTAGGGGTCGGTGAAGGAGAAAAGGATAGGGGGAGGGGGGTGGAGCGTCAGGCGGCAGCGTGGGGGCGGGGCGGTTGCGCTCTTTGAGGGGTCATCCCGCCCAGCACCCTGCACCTTGAGAGTCAGGAGGGTAAGGGACTGAGAGGGGGGAGGGGGCGGGGGTGGAGTTGTGTTTGGCTGGCGAGGGGTGGCGGGGGGGGGGGGGGAGGGCGCACCATATAGGGTAGGATGTCAAAGGTCTCTAGGATCTCTGGTTACTTTTCCTCTCTAGTGAGATGGAGTCTCGAGGCTGTCACATCAAACCGAAAGGATCAATCTATATGTATAGGGATATATATATATATATATGTCTCAGACTGGGGAGAGGGGGGGGGGCTGATCAGTAAAGTCCCTGAGTGTGTGTGTGTGGGGGGGGGGGTGTAGTATACCTTGGTCGTCCGGATCGGACCAGTGCACCAGTACAATGGAGCTGGATGTCTCCATGGCGGGGCAGGCAGAAGACCACTCCACCTGACGATAGAGTATATAATAATAGTGTTATAAATGGCTCTATCATGGAGTTCCTAAGTGTACCATTTGCCTTGTTGCTCCGACCTCCGTGTCGCACAACTTTCTGTGAGGCACCTTTCTACTTGCCGCTTCTCATCCCCCCCACCCCCCCCCCCATCTTCTTTGTCATATTTTACTCTCAGTAAAAAAATTTTGGTCGCACACTTTTCTTTTTCTTGTCGCACGTCGCGCTATTGTCCGGATCGCAGTCTTTGTCGGACGGTTGTCCTCGTCACACTGTTGCCCTGGAACGAATCTCTTTTTACGCGCTATCGACTGTCTGTGCCGCTCAAGTGTGCTTGTCGTACTAATCACTTTGTCGTATTATTGTACTTGTACTGAACCCTTTGTCACACCATTGTTCTTGTACTGAACCCTTTGTCACACCATTGTGCTTGTACTGAACCCTTTGTCACACCATTGTGCTTGTACTGAACCCTTTGTCACACCATTGTGCTTGTACTGAACCCTTTGTCACACCATTGTGCTTGTACTGAACCCTTTGTCACACCATTGTGCTTGTACTGAACCCTTTGTCACACCATTGTGCTTGTACTGAACCCTTTGTCACACCATTGTGCTTGTACTGAACCCTTTGTCACACCATTGTTCTTGTACTGAACCCTTTGTCACACCATTGTGCTTGTACTGAACCCTTTGTCACACCATTGTGCTTGTACTGAACCCTTTGTCACACCATTGTGCTTGTACTGAACCCTTTGTCACACCATTGTGCTTGTACTGAACGCTTTGTCGGACTAACTTCTTTGCCTTATTATCGTCCATGTCGTACTAATATCTGTGTGGCACTATTGTTCATTTCGCACCTTAATAACGCAATTACTTCCATTGTTGACGACAATTGACCTTACATACAGGACACGTGAGCCTACACTTAGCGATATTTCAGGTTAACCTACGTGTTTAATCAGACCCAAAGCCTCGTTCAGGCGGATAGATCAAAGGCGACAATCATAGTGTCACTAGCGGCGACAACAATAGTGTCACTGACGGCGATACTGACGGCAACAATAATAGTGTCACTGACAGCGATACTGACGGCGACAATAATTGTGTCACTGGCGGCGATACTGACGGCGACAATAATAGTGTCACTGGCGGCGATACTGACGGCGACAATAATAGTGTCACTGGCGGCGATACTTCCGGCAACAATAGTAGTGTCACTGGCGGCGATACTGACGGCGACAATAATAGTGTCACTGGCGCCGATACTGACGGCAACAATAGTAGTGTCACTGACGACGATACTGACGGCGACAATAATAGTGTCACTGGCGGCGATACAGACGGCGCAATAATAGTGTAACTGACGGCGATACTGACAGCGACAATAATAATGTCACTGGCGGCGATACAGACGGCGACAATAATAGTGTAACTGACGGCGAAAATAATAGTTTCACTGACGGCGATACTGACGGCGATACTGACAGTGACAATAATAGTGTCACTGGCGGCGATATTGACGGCGACAATAATAGTGTCATAGGCGGCTATACCGACGGCAACAATAGTAGTGTCACTGGCGGCGATACTGACGGCGACAATAATAGTGTCACTGGCGGCGATACTGACGGCGACAATATTAGTGTCACTGGCGGCGATACTGACGGCAACAATTGTAGTGTCACTGGCGGCGATACTGACGGCGACAATAATAGTGTCACTGGCGGCGATACTGACGGCGACAATAATAGTGTCACTCGCGGCGATACTGACGGCGACAATAATAGTGTCACTGACGGCGATACTGACGGCGATAATAATAGTGTCACTGGCGGCGACAATAATAGTTTCACTGACGGCGATACTGACGGCGATACTGACAGTGACAATAATAGTGTCACTGGCGGCGATATTGACGGCGACAATAATAGTGTCATAGGCGGCTATACCGACGGCAACAATAGTAGTGTCACTGGCGGCGATACTGACGGCGACAATAGTAGTGTCACTGGCGGCGATACTGACGGCGATAATAATAGTGTCACTGGCGCCGATACTGACGGCAACAATAGTAGTGTCACTGACGACGATACTGACGGCGACAATAATAGTGTCACTGGCGGCGATACAGACGGCACAATAATAGTGTAACTGACGGCGATACTGACAGCGACAATAATAGTGTAACTGACGGCGACAATAATAGTTTCACTGACGGCGATACTGACGGCGATACTGACAGCGACAATAATAGTGTCACTGGCGGCGATATTGACGGCGACAATAATAGTGTCATAGGCGGCTATACCTACGGCAACAATAGTAGTGTCACTGGCGGCGATACTGACGGCGACAATAATAGTGTCACTGGCGGCGATACTGACGGCGACAATAATAGTGTCACTGGCGGCGATACTGACGGCGACAATAATAGTGTCACTGGCGGCGATACTGACGGCAACAATAGTAGTGTCACTGGCGGCGATACTGACGGCGACAATAGTAGTGTCACTGGCGGCGATACTGACGGCGATAATAATAGTGTCACTGGCGCCGATACTGACGGCAACAATAGTAGTGTCACTGACGACGATACTGACGGCGACAATAATAGTGTCACTGGCGGCGATACAGACGGCACAATATTAGTGTAACTGACGGCGATACTGACAGCGACAATAATAGTGTAACTGACGGCGACAATAATAGTTTCACTGACGGCGATACTGACGGCGATACTGACAGCGACAATAATAGTGTCACTGGCGGCGATATTGACGGCGACAATAATAGTGTCATAGGCGGCTATACCTACGGCAACAATAGTAGTGTCACTGGCGGCGATACTGACGGCGACAATAATAGTGTCACTGGCGGCGATACTGACGGCGACAATAATAGTGTCACTGGCGGCGATACTGACGGCGACAATAATAGTGTCACTGGCGGCGATACTGACGGCAACAATAGTAGTGTCACTGGCGGCGATACTGACGGCGACAATAGTAGTGTCACTGGCGGCGATACTGACGGCGATAATAATAGTGTCACTGGCGCCGATACTGACGGCAACAATAGTAGTGTCACTGACGACGATACTGACGGCGACAATAATAGTGTCACTGGCGGCGATACAGACGGCACAATATTAGTGTAACTGACGGCGATACTGACAGCGACAATAATAGTGTAACTGACGGCGACAATAATAGTTTCACTGACGGCGATACTGACGGCGATACTGACAGCGACAATAATAGTGTCACTGGCGGCGATATTGACGGCGACAATAATAGTGTCATAGGCGGCTATACCTACGGCAACAATAGTAGTGTCACTGGCGGCGATACTGACGGCGACAATAATAGTGTCACTGGCGGCGATACTGACGGCGACAATAATAGTGTCACTGGCGGCGATACTGACGGCAACAATAGTAGTGTCACTGGCGGCGATACTGACGGCGACAATAATAGTGTCACTGGCGGCGATACTGACGGCAACAATAGTAGTGTCACTGGCGGCGATACTGACGGCAACAATAATAGTGCCACTGACGACGATACTGACGGCGACAATAATAGTGTCACTGGCGGCGATACAGACGGCGACAATAATAGTGTCACTGACGGCGATATTGACGGCAACAATAATAATGTCACTGACGGCGATACTGACGGCGACAATAATAGTGTCACTGGCGGCGATACTGGCGGCGACAATAATAGTGTCACTGGCGGCGATACTGACGGCGACAATAATAGTGTCACTGGCGGCGATACTTCCGGAAACAATAGTAGTGTCACTGGCGGCGATACTGACGGCAACAATAATAGTGTCACTGACGGCGATACTGACGGCGACAATAATAATGTCACTGGCGGCGATTCTGACGGCGACAATAATAGTGTCACTGGCGGCGATACTGACGGCCACAATAATAGTGTCACTGACGGCGATACTGACGGCGACAATAATAGTGTCACTGGCGGCGATACTGACGGCGACAATAATAGTGTCACTGGCGGCGATACTGACGGCGACAATAATAGTGTCACTGGCGGCGATACTTACGGCGACAATAATAGTGTCACTGGCGGCGATACTTCCGGCAACAAAAGTAGTGTCACTGGCGGCGATACTGACGGCGACAATAATAGTGTCACTGACGGCGATACTGACGGCAACAATAGTGGTGTCACTGGCGGCGATACTGACGGCAACAATAATAGTGTCACTGACGGCGATACTGACAGCGACAATAATAGTGTCACTGGCGGCGATACTGACGGCGACAATAATAGTATCACTGACGGCGATACTGACGGCAACAATAATAGTGTCACTGACGGCGATACTGACGACGAGAATAATAGTGTCACTGGCGGCGATACTGACGGCGACAATAATAGTGTCACTGGCGGCGATACTGACGGCGACAATAATAGTATCACTGACGGCGATACTGACGGCAACAATAATAGTGTCACTGACGGCGATACTGACGACGAGAATAATAGTGTCACTGGCGGCGATACTGACGGCGACAATAATAGTGTCACTGGCGGCGATACTGACGGCGACAATAATAGTATCACTGACGGCGATACTGACGGCAACAATAATAGTGTCACTGACGACGATACTGACGACGAGAATAATAGTGTCACTGGCGGCGATACTGACGGCGACAATAATAGTGTCACTGGCGGCGATACTGACGGCGACAATAATAGTGTCACTGACGGCGATACTGACGACGAGAATAATAGTGTCACTGGCGGCGATACTGACGGCGACAATAATAGTGTCACTGGCGGCGATACTGACGGCGACAATAATAGTGTCACTGGCGGCGATACTGACGGCGACAATAATTGTGTCACTGGCGGCGATACTTCCGGCAGCAATAGTAGTGTCACTGGCGGCGATACTGACGGCAACAATTATAGTGTCACTGACGACGATACTGACGGCGACAATAATAATGTCACTGGCGGCGATTCTGACGGCGACAATAATAGTGTCACTGGCGGCGATACTGACGGCGACAATAATAGTGTCACTGACGGCGATACTGACGGCGACAATAATAGTGTCACTGGCGGCGATACTGACGGCGACAATAATAGTGTCACTGGCGGCGATACTTCCGGCAACAATAGTAGTGTCACTGGCGGCGATACTGACGGCAACAATAATAGTGTCACTGACGGCGATACTGACGGCGATGCTGACAGTGACAATAATAGTGTCACTGGCGGCGATATTGACGGCGACAATAATAGTGTCATAGGCGGCTATACCGACGGCAACAATAGTAGTGTCACTGGCGGCGATACTGACGGCGACAATAATAGTGTCACTGGCGGCGATACTGACGGCAACAATAGTAGTGTCACTGGCGGCGATACTGACGGCGATAATAATAGTGTCACTGGCGCCGATACTGACGGCAACAATAGTAGTGTCACTGACGACGATACTGACGGCGACAATAATAGTGTCACTGGCGGCGATACAGACGGCACAATAATAGTGTAACTGACGGCGATACTGACAGCGACAATAATAGTGTAACTGACGGCGACAATAATAGTTTCACTGACGGCGATACTGACGGCGATACTGACAGCGACAATAATAGTGTCACTGGCGGCGATATTGACGGCGACAATAATAGTGTCATAGGCGGCTATACCTACGGCAACAATAGTAGTGTCACTGGCGGCGATACTGACGGCGACAATAATAGTGTCACTGGCGGCGATACTGACGGCGACAATAATAGTGTCACTGGCGGCGATACTGACGGCAACAATAGTAGTGTCACTGGCGGCGATACTGACGGCGACAATAATAGTGTCACTGGCGGCGATACTGACGGCAACAATAGTAGTGTCACTGGCGGCGATACTGACGGCAACAATAGTAGTGTCACTGGCGGCGATACTGACGGCAACAATAGTAGTGTCACTGACGGCGATACTGACGGCAACAATAGTGGTGTCACTGGCGGCGATACTGACGGCAACAATAATAGTGTCACTGACGGTGATACTGACAGCGACAATAATAGTGTCACTGGCGGCGATACTGACGGCGACAATAATTGTGTCACTGGTGGCGATACTTCCGGCAGCAATAGTAGTGTCACTGGCGGCGATACTGACGGCAACAATTATAGTGTCACTGGCGGCGATACTGACGGCGACAATAATAGTGTCACTGACGGCGATACTGACGGCGACAATAATAGTGTCACTGGCGGCGATACTGACGGCGACAATAATAGTGTCACTGGCGGCGATACTTCCGGCAACAATAGTAGTGTCACTGGCGGCGATACTGACGGCAACAATAATAGTGTCACTGACGGCGATACTGACGGCGACAATAATAATGTCACTGGCGGCGATTCTGACGGCGACAATAATAGTGTCACTGGCGGCGATACTGACGGCCACAATAATAGTGTCACTGGCGGCGATACTGACGGCGACAATAATAGTGCCACTGGCGGCGATACTGACGGCGACAATAATAGTGTCACTGGCGGCGATACTGACGGCGACAATAATAGTGTCACTGGCGGCGATACTTACGGCGACAATAATAGTGTCACTGGCGGCGATACTTCCGGCAACAAAAGTAGTGTCACTGGCGGCGATACTAACGGCGACAATAATAGTGTCACTGACGGCGATACTGACGGCAACAATAGTGGTGTCACTGGCGGCGATACTGACGGCAACAACAATAGTGTCACTGACGGCGATACTGACAGCAACAATAATAGTGTCACTGGCGGCGATACTGACGGCGACAATAATAGTATCACTGACGGCGATACTGACGGCAACAATAATAGTGTCACTGACGGCGATACTGACGACGAGAATAATAGTGTCACTGGCGGCGATACTGACGGCGACAATAATAGTGTCACTGGCGGCGATACTGACGGCGAAAATAATAGTATCGCTGACGGCGATACTGACGGCAACAATAATAGTGTCACTGACGGCGATACTGACGACGAGAATAATAGTGTCACTGGCGGCGATACTGACGGCGACAATAATAGTGTCACTGGCGGCGATACTGACGGCGACAATAATAGTGTCACTGGCGGCGATACTGACGGCGACAATAATTGTGTCACTGGCGGCGATACTTCCGGCAGCAATAGTAGTGTCACTGGCGGCGATACTGACGGCAACAATTATAGTGTCACTGACGACGATACTGACCCCGACAATAATAATGTCACTGGCGGCGATTCTGACGGCGACAATAATAGTGTCACTGGCGGCGATACTGACGGCGACAATAATAGTGTCACTGACGGCGATACTGACGGCTACAATAATAGTGTAACTGGCGGCGATACTGACGGCAACAATAATAGTGTCACTGGCGGCGATACTGACGGCGACAATAATAGTGTCACTGACGGCGATACTGACGGCGACAATAATAGTGTCACTGGCGGCGATACTTCCGGCAACAATAATAGTGTCACTGACGGCGATACTGACGACGAGAATAATAGTGTCACTGGCGGCGATACTGACGGCGACAATAATAGTGTCACTGGCGGCGATACTGACAGCGACAATAATAGTGTCACTGGCGGCGATACTGACGGCGACAATAATTGTGTCACTGGCGGCGATACTTCCGGCAGCAATAGTAGTGTCACTGGCGGCGATACTGACGGCAACAATTATAGTGTCACTGACGACGATACTGACGGCAACAATAATAGTGTCACTGGCGGCGATACTGACGGCGACAATAATAGTGTCACTGACGGCGATACTGACGGCGACAATAATAGTGTCACTGGCGGCGATACTTTCGGCAACAAAAGTAGTGTCACCGGCGGCGATACTGACGGCGACAATAATAGTGTCACTGACGGCGATACTGACGGCGACATTGAGGGCGACACAGCCACCGACGCTTACAGCGACGCTGACGCCGACCAGCTTACCGTCACCGCCACATTCCGACGCCCTGACAGCGGTCGTATGTATCATAGATCAATCACGGCGAGGACGCGGCGGTCTATGCATGCGGGCCAAGCGGTCCGTGAACGTCCAGGCGTGGGCCCCGTGGTTCCTGAAATTGACTCGAGATTGGTGTGCGCTGAACCGCGCGTGATCTCCACAAGGGCCGCCGGCGAGCGGGCAGAAGCCGCTTACAAAGCAATATTTTCTGCCGGCGGGCAATGCACAACGATACGGGAGAAGCTGCGTCACACCTCCCCCACCCCCTCTCCGTCGTCCACCGTTCCACAGCCATCCCGCCCCCCGTCCCAGCCATCCCGCCCCCCGTCCCAGCAATCCCGCCCCCTGTCCCAGCCATCCCGCCCCACGTCCCAGCCATCCCGTCCCAGCCATCCCGCCCCACGTCCCAGCCATCTCGTCCCCGCCATCCTACCCCTTCCCGCCCCTTCCGCCCCTTCGCCCCCCCCCCCTCCCGCTCCTCCGCCCCTCCCTGTAACAGCCACTCCCCGCCCCACCGGTAGAGCCTTGGCGACCCCACGTAGGTCGCTGATCACCGCACCCACACCCTGTCCCAGACGCAACCCTAGCTGCCTGATTCATCAGAACTGCTGCATTCAGCCTCCCGTTGCCCCATTCCCCGAAAAAACGGAAGGAACCTTTTCGCACTGGTTTAAAAACAGATTTCCTCAAGGAGGTGACACACGTGAGCCATGCCGCCATGTTGGCGGTCACGTGCTCGCCCGCTGAGCGGTAACCTGTTTATCAGCCGTACGGGAAATCTCCCGACAAAAGGTGTCCAGGTATTAACGTGGACGCCCAATCCATAGGCAAGCAGCTTGGTGGGTTGCGCAACTGTTTCGTGTCTGTTTTGCGTTTATTTCCCCCTTGTTTCCCCTTTGTTTCGTCTGTTTATGGTGTTTTTGAGAGGGTGGCTGTGGGGGGTGGCTGTGGGAGGATGGCAGTGGGCGGACGGCTGTGGGAGGGTGGCTGTGAGAGGGTAGCTGTGAGAGGGTGGCTGTCATGGGTGGCTGTGGGAGGATGGCTGTGGGGGATGGAGGTGAGAGGGTGGGTGTGAGAAGGTGGTTGTGGGTGGGGGTGGCCGTGGGAGGGTGGCTGTGGGAGGATGGCAGTAGTAGGACGGTTGTGAGAGGGTGGCTGTAAGAGAATGTGGCTGTGAGAGGGTGGCTGTGATGGGTGCTGGGGGGATGACTGTGGTAGGTGGCTGTGGGATGGTGGCTGTCAGAGGGTGGCTGTTAGAGGGTGGCTGTGGGAGGGTGGCTGTGAGAGGGTGGCTGTGGGAGAGTGGCTGTGAGGGGTGGTTGTGGTAGGTGGCTGTGGGATGGTGACTGTGAGAGGCCGGCTGTAGGAGGGTGGCTGTGGGAGGATGGCAGTGGGAGAGTGAAAGGGTGACTCTGAAGGTGGCTGTGTGGGGGGGGGGGGTTGAATGGGGCTATGGGAAGGTGACTATGGGATGATGGCTGCAGAAGGTGGCTATGAGAATCAGTTCTGGTACGTGGCTGTAAGGGTGTCTCTGAGGTCTAGTTGTCGGGGTGTAGCTGATATAGGATCTCGGTTATTGCAAGGGAGTGTGTAGCTCTGATTTGGATATTGGGCTGCACGGTCCGTACCAAAACCCGGCCCTCGCATCTTTGTAAACCACCTTCAGCTTTGGAGTATCGGCTAAAGACGTTCTGCGGAGACCTGGAGGAATTGGTAGTTTGTGTAGAGATGGGGTTTAGCATGAGGAGTCGCCAAAACCCATTGTGACCATCCATTCCTATTCGCCGCACACTTCCCTTTCCAACTCGTTTTACGGCCTTTAGTCTCATTTGAGTAGGCAGCATTGCTCTGAAAGGGGAGGGCCACGTAAGGGTAATGTCTCAGGGAGGAGGGTACTCTGTTGAAAGGCAGATAAGGCATCTTCAGACTGTACAACTGTACAACTGTACACGTGAGGGCATACAGATCATTGTCAACCGAAACCCAGGTCCTTCTATCAGCGGTCAACAGTAGATTAGCATAGCTTGATTTGGTTATCCTTAATTGACAAGATGTCAGCTGTCTGCTGGCATCCGTTCATCACAGCAATATACCATACATAGGATCTATCGTATGTCTACAACAAATGTACAAATGAGATTCGAACGTCGGTGCAGTTTGGTCGCAACTTAGGCCGCAATGGCAATGACTAAAACACAAGCAATATGTACATAAACCCATAATATCTATGTTTACCGGAAATGTTTACGCAAGTTAAGTTTTGCCCTTTTTAAGTCATAACACGTCTGCTTTTAACATAGAAAGTCTGATCCTTGTGATACCAACACGGCGATATTAAGAGTGTAGCAAGCCCTCGACAAAATGTTGATTTAACTGTTTCACGCAAATTTGTAGAAGGGGCACTTGAGCATAAGACAGCTTGCCCAGCCATCCATAGTAATATGTCCAGACGGGTTGTTAGACATTGCGGAGACTCTAGACCTCTCACACAACGTTTCGACAACGTTATTTACCACGGTCCTTCCTTAAGCGGCATTTTTGCCGCAGGGCACTGTTAAACAAACAAACAGGACATTTGCTGCAGGTCAACTTAGGCGGCTAATAGGGCGTCATCCAGGTGTAGCTATTCGCCGCACCCCCCCCCCCCCTGACCTTTCCTCCTCCATGCCAACCCTCACGACCCGTCATTGCGGATTAATACACTTGAATGGATCATGTCTTCCGATCTATCGTCTTCAGTTTGACATAAACACGACAATTGTAACGTTTAGAGCCAATTCGGCAGAAACAGCATTTGTCTTGGAAGCTTTTCGTGCGAATAATAAGTTTGTATTAATTTTGATATGTTTTCTGTTAGGTTTATGCCACTACTAATCCTACGATGCCGTGTCTGTACATCTAGTGTCGTTGTAAGATATCATTCTCTCCTCGGCCAATATGTGGGCTATGCGGAGGCAATAATTTACGTTAACGTCGTCTCACCCAGCGAGGACGGCAGGATGTCCATAAACGGATCTCTGGCTCAGTTTTTAGCAGTTCCTGCTATTCTTCCTGTTTTTATTCCAGGCGGAGACTTCAGGACCTCACGGCATACAACGATACATCACATCGGGACTAGGCGACGGCTTATCGCAAGTAGGTCTCATACGCATCACGCAAGCAAGCGGAATTCCGTTTCATTTTTCTTTAACCAAAGTAAAACTTATAACAGGAAATTCCCATCGCCAAATGGAACTGCTTTCCCCCGGCAAGGTCTTGACTATGTCAATCAGCATAATTGATTGCACCGTCGCCTGCAGACAGTTCCTGACAACTTATCTGGCGTATAAGTTTTCACCCTGTTCTGCAGGGCCGCGAGAGGGCGCCACATGTCTTAACGACTCATCACGCGGTCGTATTTAATTGTTGCCATGGAGTGGAGCGAGCCAGCTGGCTGCTCAACCGTTAACCACTGATAAATCTCGGTTTAAATAGCGTTACAACGGGTATAACTGGCCACGCGGCCGTGAAATGGTCGACCACGGCTAGGCCATTCATCAAACACGGCTGTTATATTTAGGACGTTTTAAGGGAAGAGTAATGGTGCTTATGTCGTGGGCCACTACAGATGGGGTAATTAAATCGATTGGTTTTTAATGCATCTGGAATGTAAATGAAGCAACAGTTTGGGATAATGCAGTCATAACCTTAGGATTTGGTGTCCCCAACGAAATGTGAAATAAGTGGACAGCATGTTGAGGGCATCGAACTGAGGTTCATGCTGTGCATTGCGAATAACAACCGATATGTTAATGAGGAGGAATTCAAATCGCCCCGAAATGCACGAGAGTGCAAACATATTACCAGAGAAGGATCTGGTCCATTTCAATGAAAAATTGAAAGGTTATGTGGTAATCCACGCTGTAAACATTTTGATTATCTGGTGACACGGATATCGATGGCTGGTGGAAGTGGTATAGAGGCATGTTGTCGGTCTATAACGGCTAATGCACTTACTTTACAAAGGGTAAAATCATCTCTTTGAGTGTGCGATGACACTCAAGGCGCATCATGGTAGGGACACCACCCCCGCCACCCCCCCCCCCCTACACCCCCGCTCTAACATCGGATATCGGATATGTCATATGGATAGATGCCAGCATAAATGGCGGCCTCCGTTGAGGTTAACCCCAATCCCCCCGCCCGTTCCCGCCTCCAGCCAACCCTCGTGACACGAGTTCGGGTTTCGCGCCATCACGCCACTCATCGTCATGGTGACGCTTTAAAGTTTAGCCAGCGCCTCCCATATCAGTCAGTCGAGCGCCATTGTTTCCGCTGGCACGGCCGCCACCCCCCCCCCTCCCTCCTCCTCCGCCTTGTCTGAAGAATGCCGTAAGCGGGGCGGCGAGGCTGGTGCGCAGGAATGATGAACCTGTTTATAGAGGGGGGAGGGGGGAGGGGGAGAGGGGAGAATGCTTCGTGTTATCTATGCATTTTTAAACTTTTTGTCAATTATGGAGTAAATGCGGGGTTCACGCATGAGGGTCGTACCACGCCTAGGCTGGAGGGCATCGTTTCCGGGGTGCGGGGGGTAGGGGGGGGGGGAGCAGGCACGGCGTGCCTTCAGAGACGGGGAGGGCCTTAGGGTAGCAAACCTAACAGTGTGGAGTGAAGGGGACGTTAAGGTGGTGAGGGTAGGGGGGAGGGGGGAGGGGGAGGACAGCTGCGCCAACCCTAGAAACCAATAACTTCCCTGGATGGAGCCGAAAGCGTCGCAAGGAAAGCAGTTTTACGGTTCAGATTGAATCCTAGATTTTATTTAATGCCGGCATGTGGGTGACTGGGAGAGCGGTGACCTATACCGTCCAGCGAGTGGGAGGTCTGCCGAAAGTTTGAGAATTATGTACATCAGTGATTGTCTGCATATGCCCACTCAACCCCCCCTCCCCCCCATCAAGCCTTCGCATACCCAACATACCTCCGCTTCCGTTCTCTCTACCCCCCCCCTCCCCACCTTTCTCGAGACCCTGGATCAGTATATATATACTTCCTGCTGCCGTCTCTTGGTCTTGTGACTGACTCATCATCCACCCCTCTCAGCTCCCCCCCCCCTAAGGGGAACTCCTCCTGCCCCAGCTTCTCCACCCCGGCCCACCCGGCCTACCCAGGCCTACTTGACCCACCTCCGCCCACCTAGCCCCACTCACCCCTCTCCGCATACCCAGTCCCACTCACCCCCTCCGTCCACCCAGCACCACTCACCAACACGCCCCTCCGCCCACCCAGCCCCCACTCATCCCCCCCGCCCACTCCCCACCAGCCCAGGCGTACCCCATGATCTGACGGCACCCTACACGCCATTGTAAAATGTGATGCCAGGGGTGTCTGTGTCGAATCAATCACTCAACACACCACCCATCCACAAAAACCCGGATGCCTTCAAGTTCCCGTGCCGGTCTGAGGTGGCCACAGCTAGCTATGGCCACATCAGACCGGCTACAGCCAGCTACAGCCAGCCTCCTGATGCCATATCTTAACACCAGACATGTTGCCGCGTCTCCAGGGCAAGTCACCCCCTTTTGGATAGCCAGAACTCCCTCCCGGTATAATAAAAGAACTTCAGTCCAGCGAAAATCAAAGAAAGTCGGATTTTAAAGCCCATGGATAGAGACAATGGGGGTAGGGTGGAGGCGAGTGGACGGGGGGGGGGGGGGCGGCGGGGCATCAATAGGGTACATCAGCGTTGGACTCGGTAAATGCCTGAAGAAAGCGGGCCAGCAGGAAATACAAGAAGCAAGACAGCAGCGCCGTCAGCCAACAAAGCAAACGGGATACCTGAAGCCATGGATCAAGCCGCCCAACCATTGGGCGGGATGTTTATTCCCCCCAAATTCTCGGGCAAGGAAGGCAGTGCTGAAGCCTGGCTAGAACAGTTCAATGCATACGCGGGACTCAGCAAAATGGCAGATGAAAGCAAACGCTTCTGCTTTCCTCTTCTTTTGGAAGGGAACGCATCCATGTGGTACCATGGATTGCCACAGGCCGACAAGGACGACTTTCCGAAACTATCAGACGCGTTCAAGGCCATGTACTGCGCGCCCAGCACGACCGCATGGGCTAGAGAGAGGGCGTTACTCTCCAAACTGCAAGGAGAAGAACAGTCAGTAAAGGAATTTGTGTCGGCCGTGAGATATGAGGCCAGCCAACTCCAAATTCAGGAGGACCAGCTCACAAGAATCATCATAGGAGGTTTAAAGCCAGCCATAAGACCATATTTTGGAAACCGCTGCAACCCTGGAAGAGAGAGCAGCTCCAGAAAAAACACCCGCCTCGCCAGAAACCCAAGTCCCAACAGACATCGGACTTCGACTCAATTTGATTGAGGCTCAGCTTAAGGCGGTTCAGCTGGCAGGAACACAGGGCCGGGTCCAGCAGCCACCCGCGGTGTTCTACGCACCCAGACATCATCATGACGCAGACAGACAGGGTCGCGTCCATGAGCCACCCGCGGAGTGCTATGACCCACTCTATTACTCAGAGGCAGGGACACAGCGCCACGAGCAGGAGCCACGGGCCGTGTTCTACGCACCCAGATACCCCGCAGAGCCACGAGAACCAAATCATACGCGGGAGCCACCCACGGCCTTCCACGCTCCCAGGCAGCGACCAGAACCAAGGCAGTACTGGAGACAGGAGAACCGTCATCGGCCGCCAACACAACAGGGTTGGCAATCACAACCCAGGCAGCAACAACACTGGCAAGCACAGTCAACGCAGCAACCAACAGAGCGACAGTGCACACAATGCGGTAAGTGGGGTCACGCACCTAAATCCGATATGTGCAGGGCAAAGCATTGTTACTGTGACAACTGTGGTAAACAAGGGCATTTCTACCGTATGTGCAGGTTAGGAGCTAGGTAGGACGAGGGGCCTATCCGACCCGCCTCGCATAGGCGACAGGATAGGCATACTAAGACTCCCAGGACTGGCTCTCAGCCCCATCGGGCGGGAATGGATGATTCCAGGGATAAGAAGCGCAGAGGGAGTAATCCGATCAGACCTGAAGGATCCCCCTCCTGGCCCCTTCGGCCCCCTAGTGGCAAGGCTCGTCCTCCACCCAACTCACAACCGGACAGACCGGTAAGCTTCACCACCGGCACTGATAAAAACCTACTACAAGTCAGGGTGGGAAGTGTACATTGCAAGGCGCTCCTGGATACCGGAGCAAGCATTTCATGCATATCAGAGACGCTCCTGGACAAAATCAGACCCAGAATTGGTAAGCCATACACGGCTGCCGACTTCGCCAGCATCATAGGAGTAGGCGGCGAAAAGCACCCGGTCTTGGGAACAGTAGCACTGGGCATAACAATCGAGACCATGACACGGGAAACCGACTTCCATGTATTCAGTCACCTCCATTACCCTCTGATTCTGGGGATTGACTTCATGACGAAGCATGGCGTAAAGTTAAACATGTCCAATAGCTCAATCACCATTGACGAGCATGTCTCCATTGCACTAGTATCTCCGCCGTCTCAGACCCGCCTGTGCAGAACAGTCACTGACGAATTCATCCCCGCCAACTCTGAAACTGTGATCAACGTCAAGTTTCCAAAGCACCACATCAATGGGACACTCCTGGTAGAAACAATGAAAAACACCCTTCCAAAGTTCTCCCTTCTAGGAGGAAGATGTCTCACTGAGGGCACAGACGGTCGCACGGTGTACAGAATCCTCAATCCCACAGACACAGATGTCTGGATTCCAAAAAACACAGTGATAGCGAAGGCCTCTCGCCTTCCTGTCGGCGAGAACTCATTAGCCTCATTAGGTACCCCTGACGGGGATGAACGTGATGCGGAAGTCGCCCCCGCAGGCGCGCAGGAATCTGCCGCTTGTATGAGTATGACGCTCGACTCGTCGATGGCCTCATCAACAACCACACATGCCTCAGACGATATAGACTTTGACCTATCTGACTCAGACCTGACAACCAAACAAAAAGAGGAGCTGAGAAGGTTGTTGGCACGGAATCGAGACGTTTTTGCCAAAGACACATCCGAGCTAGGACGCACGGATACGGTAAAACACGTCATCGACACGGGGGACGCACCCCCTCAACGACAGCGTCATTACCGTCAATCTCCCGAGATTAGAAAGGTGACGGAGACAGAAACCCAGAAGATGCTGGACGCAGGTATCATTCGCCCATCATCGTCGCCATGGGCAAGCCCCATCGTAGTAGTCAGAAAGAAGTCGGGTGAGTTCAGATGTTGTGTTGATTACCGTAAAGTGAACAAGGTGACACGTCTAACAAGTTGGCCACTCCCGAGACTAACAGACGTAATTGATACAGTGGGCGAGTCACAAGCCCAGATATTCTCCTCACTAGACCTAGCATCAGGTTATTGGCAAATACCTATGGATGACAAAAGCAAAGAGAAAACAAGCTTCGTGACTCATGAGGGTCAGTACGAGTTCAACGTCCTCCCATTTGGTCTGGTCGGAGCCCCGACGACATTCCAAATGACAATGAACAAAGTACTCAGGGGACTCAATTGGAAGACCGTGTTGATATACGTTGATGACGTCCTCGTGTTCAGTAAAAATTTTGACGAACACCTACAGCACTTGGAGGCCGTATTCCAAAGATTGAGAGAAGCAAACATGACGTTAAAACCGTCCAAATGCAAGTTTGCGGTTGAAAAGATCCTCTATTTGGGTCACGTTATCTCAAAACAAGGCATCCAAGTAGACGAAAACAAGACCAAGGCCATGAGCACATTCCCAGCTCCCCGTAACCAAAAGCAGGTCCGCAGCTTCCTCGGCATGGCCAACTACTACAGGCGATTCGTACAAGATTACGCCAAAATCGCCGCCCCTCTAAACAAACTACTTCAAAAAGACACACGGTTTACGTGGACATCAGAGTGTCAGGCAGCTTTCGAAGTACTGAAATCGAAACTACTATCGCCGCCCATCTTGGTCCTTCCCGACACGGACAAGGAGTTCATTGTGACCACCGACGCGTCACACGACTCCATAGGATATATATTAGGGCAATTAGATGACGGCGGGCGAGAAGTCGTGATTGAATATGGAGGTAGAGCCCTGCGAAACGCGGAGCTTAACTATCCAATATCTGAAAAGGAGTGTCTGGCCGTCGTTGAGGCGGTGAAGCAGTGGAATGCCTATCTGGCAAACAAACACTTCACCGCAGTCACTGATCATAAGTGTCTCGAGTACCTCAACAACATCAAACTGTCCACCGGTCGACTGTCGCGGTGGGCGATGTTGCTGCAAGGGTACGATTTCAGTATCAAATACAGACCAGGCAGGGAGAACCAGGCAGACGCTCTGTCCAGGCGATCGTACGACTGTACGACACAAGAGGCCAGCGAGGGCGATGACTCAATGCCCACGGCTGTCGCTCTAAGGACAGACGAGACACCAGGAGACCAAAAGGATATGAAACTCCTGACTCACGTGACGTTCCAATACGAATCGGAGACAGAAACATACGCCATGCCACTTGCATCAGACAATCCCAGATCACCAACAAGCACCGACTTTGACTTAATTAACATCGTGGCAGGCAGCGATGACGCACTCGTTCAACTGCCCGTAGAGCAAAGCGCCTGCCCAGTGGTCGGACCTATGTACAACTACTTAGCTCATAACACAGTGCCACAGGACCCGGCAAAAGCACGAAAGCTGGCCGCAGAAGCAAATCAATACATGATGCTAGAAGGCGTGATGTACCACAGATACACACCCAGAGCAAAGAAATGTCCGACTAACTAGAAGCGGGGTATCACCCAGCTCGTAGTGCCTATCTCTATGCGAGACAAGCTCCTCACAGCTTATCATGACTCCATTATGGGAGGGGGCTACCAGGGAACAGATCGGACGTTTCAGGCCATCAAACAGAAGTATTTTTGGCCTGGCATGTTCGCCGATACCGAGAGGTATGTAAAATCATGTGACCGATGTCAGCGGGCGAAAAGATACAAACACGGCAGGCCGGCACCACTGGTTCCAATGCCAATCGCCGATGTCTTTGACCGCTGGCATATGGACATCTTGGGACCAATCACCAAGACCTCCGAAGGCAACCAATATATCCTCCTCATGGTGGATAGTTTCAGTCGTTGGTGTGAAGCCATCCCCATCAAGTCACAGGAAGCAACAGTCGTGGCACAAGCCCTGTATCGTGAAATTTTCACGCGCTATGGAGCACCACGGGTTTTAATAACCGACAGGGCGAAGAACTTCATGTCAAAGGTGGTAGGAGCTCTATGCGAGATATTTAAGGTGAAGCAACATCACACATCTGCCTATCACGCGCAAACAAACGCCACATGCGAACGCATGAACAGTACCATAGCCCAAGCTCTCAGAGCCTACTGCAAACCAGATCAAAGCAACTGGCCAGAACTCTTGCCCGGAATACTCATGGCATACAGAATGACTCCGGCAACCAGAAGCACGCAATACAGTCCCTTTTTCCTCCTGTTTGGGAAGCAAATGAACACCCCATGCGACACCACCGCGGCACCAAAACCCAAGCTACCCACTGACATTCAGACACATGTCAATAACCTTCTCAACAATCTGAACATCGCCCGGAAGGTAGCCAAGGAAAACGTAGCAAACAATCAAACAAAATACAAGGAGAACTATGACAAGAATGCCAATGCTCCAACATATCAGGTCGGCGACAAGGTGTTGTTGCATAACACTAAGGTACCACAGGGCATGTCTCGAAAGCTCCATCCCAAGTGGCAGGGTCCATACTACATACTAGAATTGGGCCCAAACTTCACCTACAAACTAGCAGAATGCGACACCCACAAGGCACTGAAATCACTTACTCACAGCAACCGGCTGAAGCCATATGACGATCCCAGGAACCGCCAGTACCACCCAGCACCACCCGGAGGACATGAACCACCCGACCCACCACACGGGCAGTTCGACCCATCCGACCACACGAACGCTCCGGCGGACGATGAGTGGTTCGAGGTGGAGCGCATAATGGCGCACAAACGCCAGCGAGGCAAACTCGTCTACCGAGTAAAATGGAAGGATGATCCCCAGTTGACATGGGAACCCGCCGAGAACATGCCAGAAGCAATTGTCACAGAATACCGGACAAGGAAGCGCCGGCGGCGCAGACGGGCGACACTGCTGAGATAAATCGCACGCCCCGTCCGCTATCACTCAAGGGCTATAGGCCAATGGGCTTTAGGGCCAAGTAAAAGAGGGCGGCAAGGGCGATACACAGTTCGGGACGTCACATAGCCATGAATAGCGGGAAAGTGGCGCATAAAGCATCCGTAAGGGCTCCCATTAGCCACAGGTATAGCCGAATTGTTACCACAGTTGTTTATCAGTATGCATGTTTACGCCACTGACACAGGTCGTCGAAAGGTACGTTGCGACACCCACGCCGCAATGCCGCATGAGGCAGTGCCGCAGCCGAATCTAACATTATAACCAAGGCGTCAACAATGTACGGCATGATAGACTTCGGGACACCACGAGTAACCTTCGATCTAAATTGTTTGACTCTTTGATTGTAAGACTGTTCATTACTACGTAACTGTACATAAGGTATCATGGAATCGAGTTTGGGGTCCAAACTTATCATACGAGGGGGATATTATAGTACGCCCCAGATCCCACCCCGGATCCGAGCAATCCAGCGTGGGCGCCGGGGGGGGGGGGGGTGCTCGCCGGTCAGGACGGCCGGGGGCTCACCAAAAGGTCCGCGCGCCCTAGCCAATCTCTAGCGAGCGGGACTGCCTCGCCCCTCAGCGGGAGACTGCCTCGCCCCTCAGCGGGAGACTGCCTCGCCCCTCAGCAGGAGACTGCCTCGCCAGCCAGCACGGGGCGCGCAAATACGTCCGAGCGCTGTAAAGAAAAGGGGGACGCGGCCCGGAGCGAGGCAGACGGGAACACACCAGCTAACGAGTATAGATGTATGTGCAAGTTACCACGGAATAAAAGAGATATATATTGCTACCACCTATCGTGTGTTTAATTCCCCCATCGTGCCGAACATCGCCGGACGACAACACGGATATCGATGGCTGGTGGAAGTGGTATAGAGGCATGTTGTCGGTCTATAACGGCTAATGCACTTACTTTACAAAGGGTAAAATCATCTCTTTGAGTGTGCGATGACACTCAAGGCGCATCATGGTAGGGACACCCCCCCCGCCACCCCCCCCCCCCCCTACACCCCCGCTCTAACATCGGATATCGGATATGTCATATGGATAGATGCCAGCATAAATGGCGGCCTCCGTTGAGGTTAACCCCAATCCCCCCGCCCGTTCCCGCCTCCAGCCAACCCTCGTGACACGAGTTCGGGTTTCGCGCCATCACGCCACTCATCGTCATGGTGACGCTTTAAAGTTTAGCCAGCGCCTCCCATATCAGTCAGTCGAGCGCCATTGTTTCCGCTGGCACGGCCGCCACCCCCCACCCCCTCCCTCCTCCTCCGCCTTGTCTGAAGAATGCCGTAAGCGGGGCGGCGAGGCTGGTGCGCAGGAATGATGAACCTGTTTATAGAGGGGGGAGGGGGGAGGGGGAGAGGGGAGAATGCTTCGTGTTATCTATGCATTTTTAAACTTTTTGTCAATTATGGAGTAAATGCGGGGTTCACGCATGAGGGTCGTACCACGCCTAGGCCGGAGGGCATCGTTTCCGGGGTGCGGGGGGTAGGGGGGGGGGAGCAGGCACGGCGTGCCTTCAGAGACGGGGAGGGCCTTAGGGTAGCAAACCTAACAGTGTGGAGTGAAGGGGACGTTAAGGTGGTGAGGGTAGGGGGGAGGGGGGGAGGGGGAGGACAGCTGCGCCAACCCTAGAAACCAATAACTTCCCTGGATGGAGCCGAAAGCGTCGCAAGGAAAGCAGTTTTACGGTTCAGATTGAATCCTAGATTTTATTTAATGACGGCATGTGGGAAACTGGGAGAGCGGTGACCTATACCGTCCAGCGAGTGGGAGGTCTGCCGAAAGTTTGAGAATTATGTACATCAGTGATTGTCTGCATATGCCCACTCAACCCCCCCTCCCCCCCATCAAGCCTTCGCATACCCAACATACCTCCGCTTCCGTTCTCTCTAACCCCCCCCCCCCCTCCCCACCTTTCTCGAGACCCTGGATCAGTATATATATACTTCCTGCTGCCGTCTCTTGGTCTTGTGACTGACTCATCATCCACCCCTCTCAGCTCCCCCCTCCCTAAGGGGAACTCCTCCTGCCCCAGCTTCTCCACCCCGGCCCACCCGGCCTACCCAGGCCTACTAGACCCACCTCCGCCCAACTAGCCCCACTCACCCCTCTCCGCATACCCAGTCCCACTCACCCCCTCCGTCCACCCAGCACCACTCACCAACACGCCCCTCCGCCCACCCAGCCCCCACTCATCCCCCCCGCCCACTCCCCACCAGCCCAGGCGTACCCCATGATCTGACGGCACCCTACACGCCATTGTAAAATGTGATGCCAGGGGTGTCTGTGTCGAATCAATCACTCAACACACCACCCATCCACAAAAACCCGGATGCCTTCAAGTTCCCGTGCCGGTCTGAGGTGGCCACAGCTAGCTATGGCCACATCAGACCGGCTACAGCCAGCTACAGCCAGCTACAGCCAGCTACAGCCAGCCTCATGATGCCATATCTTAACACCAGACATGTTGCCGCGTCTCCAGGGCAAGTCACCCCCTTTTGGATAGCCTGAACTCCCTCCCGGTATAATAAAAGAACTTCAGTCCAGCGAAAATCAAAGAAAGTCGGATTTTAAAGCCCATGGATAGAGACAATGGGGGTAGGGTGGAGGCGAGTGGACGGGGGGGGGGGGGGGCGGGGGGGCGGCGGGGCATCAATAGGGTACATCAGCGTTGGCAGGAATCGCTTTCGCCAGCACCAGGTCATTTCCTGTTACCCATAATCCTCTCTAATCACAACTTCCGGTAGCCATGATGGTATCTATGCGGTATAGAGTGCGGCGAAAAGGGAACCGGTATGCCTCGTTTCATCTCTATCACGTCCGACCTGACGCTCGGTGCACCTCTCTCACCACCGTAAAGCCAAACACAGCACCTTACGCATTACATATTCTATCCGCCTTCCATAGATCGAAGAATGTGAAAAAATCAGAGCGGCCAAGATAGGACGATTTATCAAGTTCGATGCCATCTAGAGTGTTCTTGTCTTTGCCCCTTGGCTATTAAAGACGCCTGAACTGTTGAGCAAGTGGCTTTCCATCCGCCCTTCAAATTCCTTTGATCTTCAAAGAACTATTGGGGATCCAAAAACGTTCAGGCTGAGTATTTTCAAGAAGTGGCAAGTGTATCTCTTGTTTCTTTTTTTTGTAAAACCCCGAAGCTGCCGTTGTTCAAGAGCTTTCGGCACCAATTGTACCATTCTATTATTGGCTATGACACACCAGCGGTTATGTCATTAGATGGAGTGGGCGTGTGGTCAATATGAGCCATGAATACTCACGGTTGGTGTGCAGTAGCTCTTACTATGGGCAAGGCAAAGGCTAATTTCTTATCATTGCTGTTCTGCAATTCCTGCAGTTGGAATATTGTACTCGGAATGTGTGTGTCGCCATTCGTGCGTCACTGCCATATTGCAATAGCTGCAACAAAAAAACTAAAAATGTACGCCTACTACTAGCCTGTTTCTTTTTGACATTAATAACTGACTAATTTACATTTTAATATTATATTTTAGAATATGTCTACTCTATAATATATATTGCTTTGTGCATGTCATCGCCACCCAAACCAGCGTTAATGACGTGGAAATGAATGTTTTATACAAATTTCTAAGCTGTATCTATAAATTACCCCCCCCCTCCCCCCTCCGCTACCGGCCAAAAATAAATATAATAGAATAATGATCACAGTATTTATTTATGAAAGTGGCCAATATCTTCCACACTTTGTCGAGTTTGTACTCGGGTTAATAAATGTATCTGTGCCACTTACTACGTAGGGTTTGCAAAACTAAGTTGGTTTCATCAGACATGGCATGGCTTGAATCATGGTAATGCACCAATTAGGTATACCTCCAAATTATAGAATTTAGGGAAATGCCACCATAATCATTGTATCTTACCAGTAATTATATTCCCCCTATACATGGTGTTGTACATGTTCTATAGCTGGCAACGACGCACCAGTCGCTCAAC
The DNA here is from genome assembly GCA_964019135.1 of Arenicola marina. Lineage (NCBI taxonomy): Eukaryota > Metazoa > Annelida > Polychaeta > Arenicolidae > Arenicola > Arenicola marina. The sequence continues at coordinate 30,064,253 of OZ025248.1, forward strand.
TATTATATCTAGCTTACCCTTGTTTTTATTTCCCACGTCCGTGTAACCTACGCAACTCTTGTCGCGATTAATTACTGACATTTACAGCAAATTTCTCTGAACTTTAGTGCCCGGCTGACTTTGTCTGGGCGTGAGCTTTTTTTGCCGTTAGGTCCATAGCTGCCATCCCGTGGGTGCATAATAAGTAAACTTGGAGAGAGATTTGTACCAGAATCTCGTCGATTTGGGTGCAGCGAAGCACGTGACGAGAGATATCTCGTTAAACTGCGAGGTTTGCCCTGATTCCGGGCACGGGAAGTTGCTCATCACCTTAGAACATATGCGATGTCGTGCCATAAAGGCGGACATTACAATCGGTGATAAATATGAACTGTTATGGTTTGAGGAGTGTGTCGGCAGGGGTACAATGGCAGGAAATTGACTTATAAGAACAAACTCACCCCCACCCCCAGCCCCCCTCCCTGGGGCTTGCTGCGGTGGGTGAGGTCAGACTGGTATCACCCAAGTCATGCGACATTATCGGATATGGAGTAACTGTAGAGAGGACTTGGGAGGACCTGAGAGGGTTAGGGGGGGGGGGGTAGGGCCCCCCCCCCCTCCACCCGCCCAGGGGATATAGCGGTCTCTCTGTACTCAACTAGTGAACGGGTTGTGTTAGCCCGTTTCCCACCCCCAAAATTCGGATATGGGGATAAAGCCTCCACTCTCCACCCCGGCCGAGGGATATCAGGGTCTCCACCCCCCACCCCACGACATAGGATTGGAGGATCTACCAGTGCCCCCCCCCCCCCCCTCACCTCATTCCCCTGGGTCCTGCCCGGCAAAAGGCCCGAGAAACCGCCGTAAAATCCGCATTAAAATGTCTTCCACGGGCGTTGCGAAAGTCATGAACGAGCCTAATGACCATAGACAGGCCTGCTGCGTGTTAGGCCGGGCTCACCCGGAAACCCTCCTCCCCCTGGCCCATCCCCCATCCCACCCCAGCACATCCGCTACAACTTCTACGCCCCCCCCCCCCTCCGCCCTCCTCTATTTCTCCCACCCCCCCCCACCATGTCGCCGTCCATTCTATCTTCCTCGCGATTCCCCGATTCTAATTCGACCCGGCCCGAGCCCCGGAGCCACCAGGGTTTGCTTTCTTTTCATTCCGCCCGACCCTCAGCATCCACCCGTAACTCCTCCATGTTCATCCCATTGCCTTCCCAACGCGCGTGTCCCAGGCAGACAGCCCCCCACCCCCATCCTCCCCGCCCTCCCTTCCGCCCCACCAACCATAATTTAGTCCTAAGAGGGAGAATAAAAGCGCTGGTAAACATTTCCCGACCACCGACCAGAACAGAACTTGAGGGGCGGCGCCGTCACTGCTGCAGGGTGCCCTGATTACAAACCACGGGCGATGGTACGGGCGATAGGACGGGAGATGTCGCCCGCCCCATCACCCGCACCATCACCCGCACCATCACCCGCACCATCACCCGCACCATCGCCCGCACCATTACCCGCCCCATCACCCGCACCATCACCCGCACCATCACCCGCACTATCACCCGCACCATCGCCCGCACCATCACCCGCACCTTCCCCCGCACCATCACCCGCACCATCACCCGCACCATATCCCCGCACCATCACCCGCACCATCACCCGCACCATCACCCGCACCATCACCTCGCACCATCACCCGCACCATCACCCGCACCATCACCCCGCACCATCACCCGCACCATCACCCGCACCTTCCCCCGCACCATCACCTGCACTATCACCCGCACCATATCCCCGCACCATCACCCGCACCATCACCCGCACCATCACCCGCACCATCACCCGCACCATCACCCTCACCATCTCCCCGCACCACCACCCGCACCATCACCCGCACCATCACCCTCACCATCTCCCCACACCACCACCCGCACCATCTCCACGCACCATCACCCGCACCATTATCCGCACCATCACCCGCACCATCACCCGCACCATCACCCGCACCATCTCCCCGCACCATCTCCCGCACCATCACCCGCACCATCACCCACACCATCACCCGCACCATCACCCGCACCATCACCCGCACTATCACCCGCACCATCACCCGCACCATCACCCGCACCATCTCCCCGCACCATCTCCCGCACCATCACCCGCACCATCACCCACACCATCACCCGCACCATCTCCACGCACCATCACCCGCACCATTATCCGCACCATCACCCGCACCATCACCCGCACCATCACCCCGCACCATCACCCGCACCATCACCCGCACCTTCCCCCGCACCATCACCTGCACTATCACCCGCACCATATCCCCGCACCATCACCCGCCCCATCACCCGCACCATCACCCGCACCATCACCCGCACCATCACCCTCACCATCTCCCCGCACCACCACCCGCACCATCACCCGCACCATCACCCTCACCATCTCCCCACACCACCACCCGCACCATCTCCACGCACCATCACCCTCACCATTATCCGCACCATCACCCGCACCATCACCCGCACCATCACCCGCACCATCTCCCCGCACCATCTCCCGCACCATCACCCGCACCATCACCCACACCATCACCCGCACCATCACCCACACCATCACCCGCACTATCACCCGCACCATCACCCGCACCATCACCCGCACCATCTCCCCGCACCATCTCCCGCACCATCACCCGCACCATCACCCACACCATCACCCGCACCATCACCCGCACCATCACCCGCACCATCACCCGCACTATCACCCAGGCCATCACCCGCACCACCACCCGCACCATCACCCGCACCATCACCTGCACCATCACCCGCATCATCTCCCGCACCATCACCCGCACCATCACCCGCACCATCACCCGCACCATCTCCCCGCACCATCACCCGGACCATCACCCGCACCATCACCCGCACTATCGCCCGCACCATCACCCAGACCATCACCCGCACCATCACCAGCACCATCATCCGCACCATCACCCGCACCATCACCCGCACCATCACCCGCACCATCACCCGCACCATCTCCTCGCACCATCTCCCGCACCATCACCCGCACCATCACCCGCACCATCACCCGCACCATCACCCGCACCATCTCCCCGCACCATCTCCCGCACCATCACCCGCACCACCACCCGCACCATCACCCGCACCATCTCCTCGCACCATCTCCCGCACCATCACCCGCACTATCTCCTCGCACCATCTCCCGCACCATCACCCGCACCATCACCCGCACCATCTCCCCGCACCATCACCCGCACCACCACCCGCACCATCACCCGCATCATCACCTGCACCATCACCCGCACCATCACCCGCACCACCACCCACACCATCACCCGCACCATCTCCCCGCACCATCGCCCGCACCATCACCCGCACTATCGCCCGCACCATCACCCAGACCATCACCCGCACCATCACCAGCACCATCATCCGCACCATCACCCGCACCATCACCCGCACCATCACCCGCACCATCACCCGCACCATCTCCTCGCACCATCTCCCGCACCATCACCCGCACCATCACCCGCACCATCACCCGCACCATCACCCGCACCATCTCCCCGCACCACCACCCGCACCATCTCCCCGCACCATCACCCGCACCATCATCTGCACCATCACCCGCACCATCATCCGCACCATCACCCGCACCATCTCCCCGCACCATCACCCGCACCACCACCCGCACCATCACCCGCACCATCACCCGCACCATCACCCGCACCATCACCCGCACCATCACCCGCACCATCTCCCCGCACCACCACCCGCACCATCTCCCCGCACCACCACCCGCACCATCACCAGCACCATCACCCGCACCATCTCCCCGCACCACCACCCGCACCATCTCCCCGCACCATCGCTCCCACCGTCACCCGCACCATCACCCGCACCATCACCCGCACCATCACCCGCACCATCACCTGCACCATCACCCGCATCATCTCCCGCACCATCACCCGCACCATCTCCCCGCACCATCGCTCCCACCGTCACCCGCACCATCACCCGCACCATCTCCCGCACCATCACCTGCACCACCACCCGCACCATCTCCCCGCACCATCGCTCCCACCGTCACCCGCACCATCACCCGCACCATCACCCGCACCATCACCCGCACCATCACCCGCACCATCACCCGCACCATCTCCCCGCACCATCACCCAGACCATCACCCGCATCATCACCCGCACCATCACCCACACCATCACCCGCACCATCTCCCCGCACCATCACCCAGACCATCATCCGCATCATCACCCGCACCACCACCCGCACCATCTCCCCGCACCATCGCTCCCACCGTCACCCGCACCATCACCCGCACCATCACCCGCACCATCACCCGCACTATCACCCAGACCATCACCCGCACCATCACCCGCACCATCACCCGCACCATCACCCGCATCATCTCCCGCACCATCACCCGCATCATCACCTGCACCATCACCCGCACCATCACCCGCACCACCACCCGCACCATCTCCCGCACCATCACCCGCACCATCACCCTCACCATCACCCGCACCATCACCCAGACCATCACCCGCACCATCACCAGCACCATCATCCGCACCATCACCCGCACCATCACCCGCACCATCACCCGCACCATCACTCGCACCATCTCCTCGCACCATCTCCCGCACCATAACCCGCACCATCACCCGCACCATCACCCGCACCATCACCCGCATCATCACTCGCACCATCTCCTCGCACCATCTCCCGCACCATCTCCCCGCACCACCACCCGCACCATCTCCCCGCACCATCACCCGCACCATCATCTGCACCATCACCCGCACCATCACCCGCACCATCACCCGCACCATCACCCGCACCATCACCCGCACCATCTCCCCGCACCACCACCCGCACCATCTCCCCGCACCATCGCTCCCACCATCGCCCGCACCATCACTCGCACCATCACCCGCACCATCTCCCCGCACCACCACCCGCACCATCTCCCCGCACCATCGCTCCCACCATCGCCCGCACCATCACTCGCACCATCACCCGCACCATCACCCGCACCATCACCCGCACCATCACCCGCACCATCTCCCCGCACCATCGCTCCCACCATCGCCCGCACCATCACCCGCACCATCACCCGCACCATCACCCGCACCATCACCCGCACCATCTCCCCGCAACATCACCCGCACCATCACCCGCACCATCTCCCCGCACCATCACCCGCACCATCACCCGCACCATCACCCGCACCATCACCCGCACCATCTCCCCGCACCATCACCCGCACCATCTCCCCGCACCACCACCCGCACCATCTTCCCGCACCATCGCTCCCACCATCGCCCGCACCATCACCAGCACCATCACCCCCAGCATCACCCGCACCATCACCCCCAGCATCACCCGCACCGTCACCCGCACCATCACCCACGCCATCACCCGCACCATCACCCCTACCATCACCCGCACCATCTCCCGCACCACCCGACATAACACAGGCGTCCTGGCCCCGCTCTTGAGTTGGCTCTGCCTGACTGATGGACTCTGATGAACTCAGGTGAGGGCCGTTATCGGATGGGTGGCGCCGCCTGCCGACCGCCGACCGCATTGCAAGGCCAAGCCAAGCCAAGCCAAAAAATCGAAGTGATAATGGCAAGTGTTTAACCCGAATAAGTGTGGATAAAAGGTGTGCGAGGTGAGCAGAGTACGGCTTCTATCGCCCGTGATAACATGGCTGTGAGTTGAGGTGAGGTTCCTGATCTTGTTCGTGAGAAACACGCCGCGGATTAACCTATTATAACTGGTTATAACACCTTTAGGGGCCCGAGTATACGTCCTAATTACCCCGCTGTAGTCATGCATATGCATGACGAGCGAAGTCCGATATTTGTGAATGCGGTCTCACCGTGTCGGAAGACAAAGACAAAAATGTGCAGGGCAGAAGAGTGGCCAAAGCTTCATTTATTTAATAATATGGGTCTGGTGAATCATGAAATCATGGCTTTCATTCTATTCGTCGCCCGGGACAAAGCGAACCGCGCAAGTCCCTCCCCTCCCCACACACCCCCGACCTCCAGCCGGGCGGTCCCAAATGAGGGAACAGCGTAAAACTCCGGCCACAATATCGACGGCGATTCCGCTGTGCCAAGAGGGTGACCACCCTGGGGAGAGGAAGAATTGGTATTGTTTGGAAAGGTGTCCAGGGAGGGGCCGTGGTGGCGATGGGGTGGGGTGCGGGGAGTGGTGGCGATGGGGCGGGGTGGGGTGGGGTTCGGTCGGGGGGTTATGGTGGTGGTGGTGGTGGTGGTAGTGGTGGGGGGGGAGGGGGGGGGGGTCGGTCGGGGGGTTATGGTGGTGGTGGTGGTGGTGGGGAGGGGTGGGGTTCGGTCGGGGGGTAATGGTGGTGGTGGCGATGGAACGAGGAGGGTGGCTGGTGGTGGCAAAGTGGAAATGGAAGAGAAGAGGGGGTTGCATGGGATGGGATACGGGAACGGGTGGACGGGGGGACGGGGGGACTAGAGAATGGTGGTGATGGTGATTGGGAGGGGACAGCGGAGAGAGTTGGCGCACGCACCGGGGTTGGAGGATTCTTGTGTAGAGGCGAGTGGGGAAGGGGGGAATGGAGGTGGGCGGGTGGGGCGGTGGAGGTCGCTGTGCTAATAGCTGATGGCACAAATAAGAGAATTTGTTTGAGAATGCGACGCTGTTTGTCACGGACTGGCTCGACCCGATGGCCCTGCTTTCATAATCAAATGAAGGCTGGCGCGCGGGCTGTGGGTGTGGTGTGTGGGGTGTGGGTTGTGGGTTGTGGGTTGTGGGTTGTGGGGAGTGAGGTGTGGGGTGTGGGGTGTTGGTGTGGGGTATGGGCTGTGGGGTGTGGGTTGTGGAGAGTGAGGTGTGGGGTGTGGGGTGTTGGTGTGGGGTATGGGATGTGGGGTGTGGGGTGTGTTCTACGAAGTGGAAGTGTAGGGTGTGGGGTGTGGGGTGTGGGGTGTAGGGTGTGGGGCGTGGGGTGTTGGTGTGGGGTGTGGGTGTGGGGTGTAGGATGTGGGGTGTGGGGTGTGGGTGTGGGGTGTGGGTCTGGGGTGTGGGCTGTGGGCTGTGTGTGGTGGGGTGTGGGGTGTAGGATGTGGGGTGTGGGGTGTGGGGTGTGGGTGTGGGGTGTGGGCTGTGGGCTGTGTGTGGTGGGGTGTGGGCTGTGTGGTGTGGGGTGTGGGCTGTGTGGGGTGGGGTGCGGGGTGCGGGGTATAGGCTGTGGGGTGTGGGGTGTGGGTGTGGGTGTGGGGTATGGGCTGTGGGGTGTGGGGTGCGGGGTATAGGCTGTGGGGTGTGGGGTGTTGGTGTGGGGTATGGGCTGTGGGGTGTGGGGTGTGTTCTACGAAGTGGAAGTGTGGAGTGTGTGGTGTTGGGCGTGGGCTGTGGGGTGTGGGGTGTGGGGATATTGGCTGTGGGATATGGGCTGTGGGATATGGGCTGTGGGGTATTGGCTGGGCTGTGGATTATTGGCTGTGGGATATGGGCTATGGGATATGGGCTGTGGGGTATTGGCTGTGGGGTATTGGCTGTGAGATATGGGCTGTGGGATATGGGCTGTGGGGTATTAGCTGTGGGATATGGATTGTGGGATATGGGGTGTATATTACATGGATAAAGATTGGTGGATGGTTGGGGGGGTAGGGGATGGGGGGGGCAGAGAAGGGCCTGGGGAGGAGCAGGGTAATAATGAGTGGCTCAGCGCTAGGCGAACGGAGGGAGGGGTACTATTGGAAACATCGGGAGACTTCAAGAGTTAGCCCCCCCCCCTCTCTTCTTTCGCCCCCCCCCCCGGCACTCATCCTCCCGCGGACAAGCATATAGCATCCGCCTCTGCCGCGCTCTCTTTACGGTAGATTCCCCCCACCTCCAACCACACCCCCTTCCCCCTCCCCCCGCCAATCCCTGGTTCCCTCCCCCCTGATCTCACTTCTGGAGACTGGAGCTCATCGTATTGATCACAGCGCCGCCTGGTGTGCGTAAAGACTCGAGAGCCAGGAGGACCCCCCACAGCCGCGGAACCACCCCCACCCCCAACCCCCACAGCCGCGGAACCACCCCCCACCCCCACAGCCGCGGAACCACCCCCCACCCCCACAGCCGCGGAACCACCCCCCCCCCCCTCCACAGCCGCGGTGCCACCCATCACCCATCGCCTCGCCACCCCTCCACCGTCTCCCTCACCCTCCACCGTCACCGCCACGGTTGCGTCCCTCCGCCCCCCCACCCCCCACGGTCGCGGTGGCATCCCTCTCCCCACAACCACTTTACCCTCCCTCCCTCCTCCACCACCCAGGCCTTCTCCCAGCCGACCCCCCACCCCTCCTCACAAACAAGCAGCCGTCAGCCAAAGAACACGCTTCTGGTCGAAAAGCCAATCCCAGCCAAATATTTAGACTCGGCCGCTTGGGATGCGCAGAGTCAACAGAGTTGGGAAAATCAGATGAAAATTGTCTAATAAGAAGCAGAGAGTTGGGGTGGCGGGGGGGCGATGGTGAGGGGCACAAACCTACGCTGTCTCTTATAACTTTCCCTGTTGAAAGGATTCGGAGATCCGTTCTTACAGAAGTTGCTCATCAGAAGTCATTGACATGTCTGAAAGACGTCTCTCAGCAAAGGTTTGGAGAGAAATATCCGAACGAATTAGTTGAAAGCAATATGGCAGGGGTGCATACAGTAAAACTCAAACGGTACGGCCAGTGAGTGTAGCCAGGGATATCAGGGGGTGCAGCTAGAGGAACCAGTGAGTATAGTCAGGGATATCAGGGGGTGCAGCTAGAGGAACCAGTGAGTGTAGCCAGGGATATCAGGGGGTGCAGCTAGTGGAACCAGTGAGTGTAGCCAGGGATATCAGGGGGTGTAGCTAGTGGAACCAGTGAGTGTAGCCAGGGATATCAGGGGGTGCAGCTAGTGGAACCAGTGAGTGTAGCCAGGGACATCAGGGGGTGTATCTAGAGGAACCAGTGAGTGTAGCCAGGGATATCAGGGGGTGTAGCTAGTGGAACCAGTGAGTGTAGCCAGGGATATCAGGGGGTGCGGCTAGTGGAACCAGTGAGTGTAGCCAGGGATATCAGGGGGTGTATCTAGAGGAACCAGTGAGTGTAGCCAGGGATATCAGGGGGTGCAGCTAGAGGAACCAGTGGGTGTAGCCAGGGATATCAGGGGGTGCAGTTAGAGGAACCAGTGAGTGTAGCCAGGGATATCAGGTGGTGTAGCTAGTGGAACCAGTGAGTGTAGCCAGGGATATCAGGGGGTGTAGCTAGTGGAACCAGTGAGTGTAGCCAGGGATATCAGGGGGTGTAGCTAGAGGAACCAGTGAGTGTAGCCAGGGATATCAGGGGGTGCATCTAGTGGAACCAGTGAGTGTAGTCAGGGATATCAGGGGTTGCACCTAGAAGAACCAGTGACTGTAGCCAGGGATATCAGGGGGTGCAGCTAGAAAAACCAGTGAGTGTAGCCAGGGATATCAGGGGGTGCAGCTAGAGGAACCAGTGAGTGTAGCCAGGGATATCAGGGGGTGTAGCTAGTGGAACCAGTGAGTGTAGCCAGGGATATCGGGCGGTGTATCTAGAGGAACCAGTGAGTGTAGCCAGGGATATCAGGGGGTGCAGTTAGAGGAACCAGTGAGTGTAGCCAGGGATATCAGGGGGAGCAGCTAGTGGAACCAGTGAGTGTAGTCAGGGATATCAGGGGGTGTAGCTAGTGGAACCAGTGAGTGTAGCCAGGGATATCAGGGGGTGCAGTTAGAGGAACCAGTGAGTGTAGCCAGGGATATCAGGGGGTGTAGCTAGTGGAACCAGTGAGTGTAGTCAGGGATATCAGGGGGTGTAGCTAGTGGAACCAGTGAGTGTAGCCAGGGATATCAGGGGGTGCAGTTAGAGGAACCAGTGAGTGTAGCCAGGGATATCAGGGGGTGCAGTTAGAGGAACCAGTAAGTGTAGCCAGGGATATCAGGGGGTCCAGCTAGAGGAACCAGTGAGTGCAGCCAGGGATATCAGGGGGTGCATCTAGTGGAACCAGTGAGTGTAGCCAGGGATATCAGGGGGTGCAGTTAGAGGAACCAGTGAGTGTAGCCAGAGATATCAGGGGGTGCAGTTAGAGGAACCAGTAAGTGTAGCCAGGGATATCAGGGGGTGCAGCTAGTGGAACCAGTGAGTGTAGCCAGGGACATCAGGGGTGCAGCTAGAGGAACCAGTGAGTGTAGCCAGGGATATCAGGGGGTGTAGCTAGTGGAACCAGTGAGTGTAGTCAGGGATATCAGGGGGTGTAGCTAGTGGAACCAGTGAGTGTAGTCAGGGATATCAGGGGGTGCAGCTAGAGGAACCAGTGAGTGTAGCCAGGGATATCAGGGGGTGTAGTTAGAGGAACCAGTGAGTGTAGCCAGGCATATCAGGGGGTGCAGCTAGAGGAACCAGTGAGTGTAGCCAGGGATATCAGGGGGTGCAGCTAGAGGAACCAGTGAGTGTAGCCAGGGATATCAGGGGGTGCAGCTAGAGGAACCAGTGAGTGTAGCCAGGGACATCAGGGGGTGCAGTTAGAGGAACCAGTGAGTGTAGCCAGGGATATCAGGGGATGCAGCTAGAGGAACCAGTGAGTGTTGCCAGGGATATCAGGGGGTGCATCTAGTGGAACCAGTGAGTGTAGCGAGGGACATCAGGGGGTGCAGTTAGAGGAACCAGTGAGTGTAGCCAGGGATATCAGGGGATGCAGCTAGAGGAACCAGTGAGTGTTGCCAGGGATATCAGGGGGAGCAGCTAGTGGAACCAGTGAGTGTAGCCAGGGATATCAGGGGGTGCAGTTAGAGGAACCAGTGAGTGTAGCCAGGGATATCAGGGGGTGCAGCTAGTGGAACCAGTGAGTGTTGCCAGGGATATCAGGGGGTGCAGCTAGAGGAACCAGTGAGTGTAGCCAGGGACATCAGGGGGTGCAGTTAGAGGAACCAGTGAGTGTAGCCAGGGATATCAGGGGGTGCAGCTAGTGGAACCAGTGAGTGTTGCCAGGGATATCAGTGGGTGCAGCTAGAGGAACCAGTGAGTGTAGCCAGGGATATCAGGGGGTGCAGCTAGTGGAACCAGTGAGTGTAGCCAGGGATATCAGGGGGTGCAGCTAGTGGAACCAGTGAGTGTAGCCAGGGATATCAGGGGGTGCAGCTAGAGGAACCAGTGAGTGTAGCCAGGGACATCAGGGGGTGCAGTTAGAGGAACCAGTGAGTGTAGCCAGGGATATCAGGGGGTGCAGCTAGTGGAACCAGTGAGTGTTGCCAGGGATATCAGTGGGTGCAGCTAGAGGAACCAGTGAGTGTAGCCAGGGATATCAGGGGGTGCAGCTAGTGGAACCAGTGAGTGTAGCCAGGGATATCAGGGTGTGCAGCTAGAGGAACCAGTGAGTGTAGCCAGGGATATCAGGGGGTGCAGCTAGTGGAACCAGTGAGTGTAGCCAGGGATATCACGGGGTGCAGCTAGTGGAACCAGTGAGTGTAGCCAGGAATGACCGATGCCACCTCATTAAGGAAGTCCACCTCTTTCTCTGCCGACAAAACTGGACGCCGCTTTCACATGTATATAATAGATAGCCTCTGTACCTCCACCCCCCACCCTCCCCGCTCCGTTCGTCACCCCCTCTACCCCGCCCTTCTCCTGAGCGTCACGGGGGCACCCCCACCCTTTTCCGTGGGGGTACATTCCCCCCCCACCCCTTTCTGGTGGCAGGAACGAGCGTAACCTCCCCCCCTCCCCCTCCTCCTTCCGTTGGGCGGAAACAACGAACCCACACACACGTACCCTGCCCCCCCCCCCTCCTATTGGTGACGGGGCTCAAAGAAAGTGGGCGGCGTTGCCCGTCATACGTACCCCATGGATGGGGGTCTGGTACCCCGCCTGCCCGGCCAGGCCTGTGGCTGGTGGTAACCCGCGGAGAGGGGGAGTCTGTTCCTCCGCCTGTCCGAGGCTCGCCCGCCGGCCCGCCGCCGGCAGCGACAGACAGTCAGCCGCGAGGAGAGACAGAGACAGAGCCCCCTCGGAGTAGAGCTATTTTACCGCAGGATCTAAAACCCCACGGCATTCGCGCGCCAGCGAGCTGCCAGCGGTGGGTCGGTGGATCTGTCGGTCGGGCGGTGATGCGTATAAAACAGGACGGAGATCCCGGGGAGCGCCTGTGTTGATGGATTAGGTACTCCGGGGTCCTTCCACCTGCAAGTCACTCCCGGACCGTCACACTGGCATCATGACGTCCAGCGGTAACTTCCGGAAGCACGTAACCTGTGGGACACGCGACCCGTGACGTCATATGCGACACGTGACGTCATATATATATATATATATCTATATATCAGTCTTGTGTTTCCGGCTTTAATCACTGTCTGGGGCGGCGCCTGGTGATGACGTCACGGCCCCGTTGACCTTGGAGTAACCGCTATTGTTTTGCCGTTTGCTGCTCAAGGTAAGTGTATGTGACAAGTGAGTTGAGGATGAGCTTGTGTTATCTGCACCAAACAGCGCGGAAGTCGTGTGCCGCCTATATACATATCCTTTACAGGTAAATGATGTCTCAGTTATGCACGACGGGAGGAATGGGGGTGGGGGTGGGGTGCTTGGGGCAACGTTTTGACTCGAACAAAGGGGCACCAGTACTAAGTCAAACTGCTTAGAACGCCCATAGTCTCAGTCTTCTTTTGTTATGGGGAGCATGACGAATATATGATGACACTTATGGCACACGGGGAACAGTGAAACAGGTCATTTGTCTCAAAGTTTGTCTACTTTTTGTAGCCGGTACGAAGTTTTTGACTCTGGAGAGGGTAATTTGTACGCATCCCTTGCAGCAGACATCCATAACCCGCCTCTGGAGAAGGCTTTCACAGAACCACAGTTTTAGGTACTCGATATTGGCACCGATTTGCCCGTGAAGTAGAGTTTGCCCTGCGGAACACCGATCATTTTCACCCAGCAATTGCATTTTTAGAACAGAAATCATTAAGAAGACGCTAAAGAGAAAGTAAACATGACGTTAGGGCTGCGCGCACACTACCGCCACCAGCATGAAAGGCTGTGAGGCCTGGGGGCTTGTCATGCCTATCTGGCGACATGATTATGGCTTCTACCGCTTCTGATTACCACCCCAGGGGGCTGGCTAGCTACCTGGGACTAGAGTCATAATCCCCTCCTAGTTTACAGATGGGACTTAGCCGGTCCCTCAAGTGTCGCTGCTGGTACCGAGACTATTGTGTCTGACCCAGCCGGCAGCCCTTGCTTCCACTCTCCTGTCTACTTAGATTAGCACGCCCGTACGTCACGTTGGCATAATTCGGTTAATACAATGCGAAATCCGACGAAGGAATGCATGCTGGTCAGAAATGGGGCAGCCTTCGAATGGTCAGCTCAATGTAACTTCAATATTGTCCACGCTGTACGGCGGATGATGATAATGGAATGTAATTAATTTTTCTTCCATAATACCATACTTATCTCGGCAATCATTGCACGCACGTGCTGTTTGCCCGTGCCTCTCTCACCGTAATGAGTCATAGCGGAATGAAAACAATGAATAAAATACCGGTTAAATGGTAGACTGACCTCTTACAAACGAAACACGTGTCCTGACATTAAGGAGACGGCATGAAACAGGTGTATATAGTCCGCGACTGGTCGCTTGCATAGCATCGACAAGCAAAATACCATATCCACCGACACCTTTGTAGTCTGCCGTGCACCGCGTGCTCAGTTCTTTGGAATAAGCTCCAGTTTTTATTCCCCTATCTTCCTCATGTCCTTTAAGCTGCCCTTCTGTTTTCTGACATGATGGATTTGTTGTTACATCGGATGGATTCGATTGGCAACAAAGCGTTTTGGCTTTTTTTAAAGTCGGCAATGGTTCTGTGTTAGGGTTTTGTGTTGGTAAAAACTGGGGTATTTTGGGTGTAAAGACCAAGTTGTTTCATCATACGGGTCTTCTTTGATCGTTGCCGTCATGTACTTCCGATCCCTTCACAACAATAGGATAATTGCGACGATCATTAATGCCATGTGCATGCCATCTTGACGTAATTCCTCCTTACCAGTAAGTTGCTAAAGAACGTAGGCGCTTTCTCAGTCGCGGTTTTACAATCTCTATTTTGAGTTGCCACGTGCTCCGTCCACCAATCTGGACAACTCAGCGAAGACAGCGGGGCAACAGAATGGATGGATGCATGGTTTTGTTCCGCAGCCTTTTTGCATCATTCGGGCTTAAGGCCGCGCGTTGAAAGCTTCTGTGGGTAATGCAGTGACGTGTGTTTGACACATGTCCATCTTTTCCGTTAGCCACCATGCAGGGTTTTGTAGTGCTGAAATGCCATGCGCGTGTGAGCAATACGTGAGCCATGAGACTGTTGAAACAGCAGTTTTATCGACGCTAAGCACAGCGCAGACGCTGGTAAAGACGGACGTAGCGCACTGGAATCCCACCTCCGTAGACTTCTCTGTTACACGATATTTAGGTATTAAAACCGTTGCCCATTCCTTGAGCTTTATGGTTAACCCATGATCAGCATTGGCTTCATGCTATTTTTTATGCCGCGTGCAATCCCATCTCGATGCCTTCTCTAAGCCCATAGTCCCTGATAAGTTACTGGGCTGATGATTATCGCCCTTGCGCCCACCGTTGATCCACAATGACCACACCTACAATGATTGAAGTGTGATCCAGCTCCCCTCCCCCCTTCCCCCCTCCCCCCTCCTCCCCCCGCTGCTCCCCCGCCCTCCTCACGAAATCCTGGAACCTTCCCGTGCTCTTCAAGCCACGCGCATTCCTCATATTTTATATCATCTTAAGCCCGCGCTGATTCCAGGATACATCATGGCACAGCCTGAGGGAACGGGACGTGTAGGGGCTCGAGTGGGCGTGAATATAGATAGAGATAGCGGATTAACCCGCATAAGCCCTGGCAAACCCTTTTTTGGGGTTTACGAGCCTGTTACGAGAACGTGTAACAACGCCATTCTTCATTATGACGTGGGTTGTGGTGATGCGTTTTTGTCGCCGAGGCGACTCCGCCGTGTTGTGGACATCCATCCGGGAACCTAGCTTACATGTCATGTTATACACCCCGGGTGATATAGGGAAGTCAAGCAGATGGGACGGACGGGCCGCCGGGGTCGGACGGGCCGCCGGGGTCGGACGGGCCGCCGGGGTCGGACGGGCCGCTGGGGTCGGACGGGCCGCTGGGGTCGGACGGGCTGCTGGGGTCGGACGTCGGGGGTCGGGCAGAAAGGCCCATCGATTAGCGTTATGATTGTTGGCAAGTCAAGCAGCGTCGCTTGATGACATGGCTGGGGTTGTGAGGGTGACTGGGGACGGAGAGCGGGGGCGGGTGGGGGGGGGGGGGCGTGTAGCCGAGAGGATGCAAGCCCATGATCCAGACTCCTGCCACCGGGGCATCCGTGATGAGGATACGGGGAAGCGTCTGGTGATGAGAGCGGGAGGGATGGAGGGTTGGGGAGGGGGGGGGTAGAAGAGGGCGGGGTTGGGTTGGGTTAGGGTGGGGTAGGGGAGGTTGGGGAGGTCACGGACTAGCCCGCCAGACATTCACCCCCACACCCCCGCCCCCGCCACCTACCCCCCACTGTTGCCAATGCATATAAAATGGAGGACGCTTAAAGTGGCTAGAGTTATAAGTGGACCACGGTATATCCTGGTGGGTGGAGAGCATCCCCCCCCCGCCCCCACCCCCCAGGATCCTCGACCCTGTCCCCGAGTCAGAACTCCAGCCCTTAGGTTGTCCACGGCAGTACATATAGAAGCTCTGGAGCGGGGGAGAGGGAACGTATACAATGCTGGGTTTGGGAGGGTTCCGCAGTAAAAAAGCGTTTTCACCATCAAAATCTGCTTAGATGGGGCATTTGTTTCTATTGGCCCACTCTTTGTCGCCCGTTCCATAGAGCTCTATGGACGCAAATTTTCAGTCACTCGCATCCCCCCACCCCCCCACCCTACTGTTTTCAAGTTTTCAAATCTCAGCTTTATCTTTTTCATCAGAAATGGCCGTTTTACATGAGTATCTGTTTCATCAGATATGTCAGCTCTCTCGGGGAATGCACCAGGGACCCCCCCACACGGCCCACCAATTTGTAAAACAGTGCATCCCCATCCAACCCCCCCCCCCCCCGCCCCCCCCCCCGGGTTCATACGTGAACAATGGTCACGTATATAAGCTTGCTTCCTGATGCAAAGGGTCCACCTTCCATGTCTGACCGTCACGGAATGGATTATTTGAGTAAATGGTAGCCGTGAGCCACACGTGAGCTATGCTCAAACAGTGGTTCGCGCTAACATGGAGGAAGGACCAGTCAGAGTGGCGAGTGAAGGTCTATATATGATATACATGTACCCAGTAGACTACAACACTATTATCCTCGGAGGGTGCCGCCGTCTTTGATGATCCGTCGCCACCCTTAGCGTTGTGCCATCCTTGCGTTGTGCCAGCCTTGTCGCAATCTGATTCCGCGCTGCATTAGGCTAAACGGCCTGGAGGCAATGACAGCTAATGAAAGGGACAGCGGGAGGTGCGCTCGCAGGAGTGAGCCTACTTATGAATATCCAGTCGTATGCCAAGCCGCTAATTTGCCTCCTAATGGACACTGGTTTGTAAGATGAGCTGGGTCGGCGGACAGTGAAGTCGGAGCGTCGGGGCGGTCGACGAGAACATCTCGATAAGGGGAGGAAGAGGCAAGGGGAGGGAGGTGGGGGAGGGGGTGGTCGCTGAATAGTGTGATGAGAGAGCCAGTCAAGGGGGGGGGGGGGGAACGGAACGCTCTGTATGCTGCCTGCTGCTGCTCCTGCTGATGATGAGGGCGCGGGGGGGAGAAGGACCTGTTGCCATGCGCACCGCGAAGAGTTGGATGTGGGGGTGAAGGGGGAGGGGCAGGCGGGAATGGGGGAGGAGGTAGGGAGTTACACATGGCAGCGGCGCGAGTGGAAGACGTTAAGGGTGGTAGGCAGGAGGGTAAGGGCCAGGTGGAGTGACTGACAACCACCCCCCCCCCCCACCTCCCCCACCTCAATCCCACTCCCTCCCATCATGCTCGGTCCTAAAAGTCGGTCCCGGCTGCCAAGCACATGATGGTAATAGGGCACCCACCCACCCACCCCGTACCATACATTCAACATGTGGACAGATCCCCCGCCACAACCACGGCCACCACCTTCCACCCTCCCGTTGTCAATGATACAGTTTGTCTTGCTGTCCCACCGCCGCCCGTCATCAAGGGGAAATCGCGCCAGCTATCGGCGACCTGAACAAACCAGTGCGACATTGAAGGCGGGAGGGAGGGGTGTGTGGGGGGGGGGCCTGATAGTGACGGGAGGAGGAGGACTGTCTATATACAGCTATATGGGAGTGGATGGAGAAGGAGTGGCTGCGAACACTACCGGCAAGACAATCGGGCGCAGGGGGGCTATTATTAGCTTCCAGATATTAATGACGTGCCTGGCCCGTCCCTGGCAATTACAATAACGCCAGGGGTTTCCTTTACAATTGGCAGCGGCCATTGCTCGTTGTGTGGGCGGTTTTTTCAGTGTTTAGCCGCGCGGTAATGGCCATCAGCCGGGCCACGGTCACAGACTACAGGGGCAAGGGGCAATGAAAGGTGACTAACAACGACTAAGAGACGCATGGCGGGGGGGGGGGGGGGGCGTCCCTTAGTTTTGGACTCATTGTGACCCATATGTTAAACAGATGCCTAATGTGTATATACTGATGTGTCGGTGAATGCTGCCGTGGACTAAAAATTGATGATGCAATGAGAGGATAGGTCTATAGCCGCCTAGCGTGGCAGCCATGAGACATGGGACCAACTTTCCGTGGGGGGGGGGGGGGGGGGGGGGGGAGATAATCCAGGAGACCGATGCAGGTGGCTGTAGAGCTATCTGTATTGCCATCACCCAGACACACGCTGTCATTTACAGGGTATTGAACTCTAAATAACCCCGTCAATGATAGAAGCTGATATCCCTACAGCGCATCTCTGGGCCATAAAACCACTTGTAAGCGATTCCCTCGCCAGTTACTGTGCCAAACCACCAACACGGAATCAAAATGGTATCTGCTTCAATCCCCTGTCTGAATAGCCATCTTCTTTTGGGTGTTCCTTCGTCCGTGTAGCATTAGGGGTCATTGGCTGGAACCGCTCGTACAAAGGCTAACTTAGAAAGAAACTTGATTCCCTTGATTCATCGCACACAAGGGAGTGCACACTGCAAGTCCCCCCCCCCCCCTAGTATTATATCAAGGCAGTGAGACATTTTACATGGCTCTCTTAGTCACTGGACTTGCTGCTCTGAATGAAAACGGCAAATCCTTCAGCCGATAGGCGGTCGATTTTGTCGGTACTATACCACGTAGTCCCAGGCTAGGTACGGCGGGGAAAGATCGTCCGGTTATGCTGTCACGTTCCAGAAAGCCTCTCTGGCAAGCACTCATACAAATCACACGGCTACATAGACAAGTTCTGCCTGTACAATAAGTTGACACGGTGCAAAAACCAAGAAAAAGAATGGCCTATGGCGCCAATCGTGATATTTATTACAAGCTCAGATTAAATGTAGTGTAAATCAGATTTTGTTTTTGTTTGTTTAACACCGACGGTGACAGAACCACTGCCACGTGTTTGCTGGAGGAGTGAGTGTTATACAAAGGCAATGACCCCCCCCCCCACCTAATCCCCTCCCACCACCTACCCCACCCCCCACCTACCCCCCACCCCCACCCTCCCCCTGTCCGCCCCCTCCTCCCCCATTGTGGCATACAGTTGTGGCTCGGTCGCCTCTAGACAACCGCCTCTTTCAATTGTGATGAGGAGGGCATTTTTAACCCTTGTTGTGTTCGGTGTGCATGTGCAAAAGCATGAGCCTGTGCTTTCGTGTCATGACCGGTATGACAGACACCGCGACCCCACCCCCCCTGCCCACAATGCCCGCTATAGGTCAGTGCCCGGGTGTTGCCTCCCTAATACCAACAAGAAGAGCGCCATGACACACATGGGCGGGCTAAGGCCAGCTCTGTATATTTCGCCGCAAAAGCGACGCGGTCGGCCGCCTTGGGGTCACACAACCCAAGCCAATCTCGTATAATATGACCAACAACAGTCTCATATTCTCTTCGAAAAAGGCAATTCGTCCCCCAAATGTCTCCATAAACAGCACCGAGAAATATCATAATAAGTAAATTACGGTCAGTAAATCGTGACAGGTGGAGAACCGGGCCCCATTACCGTACGTCAAACGGCTGACCCCGCCGTCTAGTTTAGAGACCCGTATGCAGCGAGGCAGGCGCCATCTTATTTTTTGTGCCTTCGTATTTATTTCGACATATCCTTGTGTAATTCAGGATAATAAAAGCCACGACGTGGAGTACACAGCGCCGCCTTGCGGTTTGTTACACAATAGTGGTAAGTGCAATAAAATCTATTGATAAGTAATAAATGCTGTAACCGTGGAATGGCCATCAGTGTATTACCGCCCCGCACCCTCTCAGAAAGAAACAGAAACCAAAAAATATCCAGAGAGACGTATTTTATCCTATGCTATGGTTAGAGCCTAATATTATTGAGTACCGTAAGAGGAAAAGCAACCATTGTTGTCACAATGTGGAACTTACTGCTGTATTAGAAATTCATATGTGATATTAACGAAAGCGAAGAGCCCCAACCGGAAGTACGTCACCATTTCGCTGTAGAAAGTAGTTGGGCGAAGGGGGGTGGGGAGGAGTATTTCAGTTCCTCGGGAATGGGCCTTTGAATTCACCGTGAACTGAGAATGAAGAAAATAATTCTTCGTGAACTGGGAATGGGGTATTAGCCGACCGCCGTGATCAAGAATTTTCATTAATCGTGAATTGGGAATGTTCATATTAAATAGCAGTGAAGCGGGAAATCGTCAATATAGTGCCATATATCAGCCCTTCCACTGTATGCGGGGAGTTCTTCTTTTAATTCATCGTGATCTGGGAATAAAGACATTTATTCTTCGTGATCTGGGACCATGAACACCCCGTAGTTCTTAGCATACGCTGCGGTCTCACAGTCTTTTAGTCTGGTTAATATTGGGTCAAGTGCGGAACTGCTCGGGCTATATATATACAGCTCGACGTCTGCAAAAAATGTCCCTGTGCCAATTGTCTGTTGCTTAAAAGGTTCCTTAATTCTCTCCGCGCCGTATCCGCGCACTTGGCGTAACTGTTATTTACGGACGCGTAGTCTTGTCTAGTCTTTTAGAAAGGCGTCTTGGAACGACATGTATAATTCAGCCCCGGCTCCAGCACAACCCTCAAGAGGGGAAGGTTAACCACGCCGTTTTTACGATTAAGATAACACAGTTGATGTCTGACGTAGCAGCCACGGCTGGATGGGTGAATGGGGATGGGGGGGGGGGGGGGAGGGCTGAATTTAAGCCGCCCCAGTGAAGCGCCAGCGGATGTATGTTACGTACATACAGTGGTGCCATCTACCGGAGGGTCAGCGGCAGGTAGCGGCCTCGGCTGTCACCTTTATAGCGCGGTAAAACCCACCGTGGTAACGACCACCCCTGTGGCCAGTGCCGACAGGGGACTCCAGGTTTATGGTACGGCAGCCAGACACAGGGGAAGTGTCGGTAGGTGGGCGCCCTGGTGCTTAGTGATAGCCTCCCCCCTCACTCCATTGGTGGTGGGGGGGGGGGTGAAAAACGGTGGGGGTGGTGATGGGGTTGGTGGTGGGGGATGGGGGTGGGGGATGGTGATGGGTGGTGGGGTTGGTGGTGGGGGATAGGGGTAGGGGCTGTGAAGGGTGGGGGGTTGGTTGGAGATGGGGGTGGGGTGGTGATGGGTGGTGGAGTTTTTCGGTGGGGGGCGGGTGGGGGTGGAGTTAGAGTGTTATGGGCGCGGGTGGTGGTGGTGAAGGTGTGTGGGGGTAGGAGGTGGGGGTGGGGGGGGGGAGTGGGGGGTAGGATGCTTTGGCGGCCTCCCTGAAACGTACCGGACAAGTGGGGTCGAAAAGCCGTCATGTGCATAGATGGTCGCACTCGTTGTGAGATCTCGGCCAAGTCCCCCCCCAACACCTCCTACCCCCTCCGTACTAGCTCAGTTACAAGGCCTCCTTGATGAATATTGTTGTCCTGAACTCGTAGAAAGCCATGAGGAAAAACGGTTTCTTCTTAGACTGTAAGTTCAGTCTGCTGAACCGGGGAAGATACGTATACACACTGCAGTATAATATTTCATCCATTGAGGTCATATAATTTCGCTCACCGGCAGGCTGCTTGGTGCTCGTGTATGTATATCTCGACTGGTATATAGGAGCTAACCGTTATGGAAGTATCATAAAAAGTCCCTCTGGTCAACAGATCCCGTGGCAGCCATGTTTTCGTCAAGCCATGACATAGAGCACAGTGTGTTCTGAATTCCCACTCTGGTATACGTCAACAATGGTCTACTGGGATATTGAAAACGATCTTTTTGTCGGAGATTGAGTTGTCTACCGCGTTGAGTTTTAATTCGAGCCATTGCACATGAATCGTCAGCTTTGGAGACTAGGAGCCACAGTGAGGGCAAAACAGCAGAGCGTCGCGATGGTGGCTGTGGCAGACTCTGCTAGCAATTGGCTTGCTCCGCCACAAGCGCGACTGCATCTCGTCTAATGAAGACGGACGGATGCCAACCTACTATTCTTATGGGTAAGGAGAGTCCCCCCCCCACCCCACCCCTACCCCAATTCTAGCGACGGTCCCGTGATGTCTCCATACGCAAGTATATGTCAGTTGACGTGTGCTTGTTTGCCTGGGGCGGGAAGTGGATGCTGCAATGGGTGTCCGCCGTGGATAACGCCGGCAACCCACCTCGAGGAGGATCTACAAACAGGTGTGCGGGGATAACACCAGAGGGCAGCGGACTGCAGACAGACATATCGCCAGCGTGGAACAATTCTTTGGTCTGATGCGTTCTCCGATAACTATTTATCATAACGATAAAAATGTGTTTACCGGCGGTTCATGGAATCGAAAACAGCCGCTCTCACCCGTCAATCAAGGGCTTCGTCCTTTTTTACTGTATGACTGGGATCTTTATTCCCTCTGATCTGGTGGTGTCGTTGGCACGAACTCCCAGCGGAGCGTCCCTAGCGACGGTCTCGGGATGTCGCCAAGGGGAGCGTCCCTAGCGACGGTCTCGGGATGTCTCCAAGGGGAGCGTCCCTAGCGACGGTCTCGTCATGTCGCCAAGGAGAGCGTCCCTAGCGACAATCTCGGGATGTCGCCAAGGGGAGCGTCCCTAGCGACGGTCTCGGGATGTCGCCAAGGGGAGCGTCCCTAGC
Organism: Arenicola marina; assembly: GCA_964019135.1. Taxonomy (NCBI): domain Eukaryota; kingdom Metazoa; phylum Annelida; class Polychaeta; family Arenicolidae; genus Arenicola; species Arenicola marina. The sequence continues at coordinate 30,086,613 of OZ025248.1, forward strand.
GACCGTCTCGAGATGTCTCCATGGGGAGCGTCCCTAGCGACGGTCTCGAGATGTCTCCAAGGGGAGCGTCCCTAGCGACGGTCTCGAGATGTCTCCAAGGAGAGCGTCCCTAGCGACGGTCTCGAGATGTCTCCAAGGAGAGCGTCCCTAGCGACGGTCTCGAGATGTCTCCAAGCAGAGCGTCCCTAGCGACGGTCTCGAGATGTCTCCAAGGAGAGCGTCCCTAGCGACGGTCTCGAGATGTCTCCAAGGAGAGCGTCCTTAGTGACGGTCTCAAGATGTCTCCAAGGAGAGCGTCCCTAGCGACGGTCTCGGGATGCCTCGAAGGGGAGCGTCCCTAGCGACGGTCTCGATATGTCTCCAAGGATAGCGTCCCTAGCGACGGTCTCGTGATGCCTCCAAGGGAAGCGTCCCTAGCGACGGTCTCGAAATGTCTCCGAGGGGAGCGTCCCTAGTGACGGTCTCGAGATGTCTCCAAGGGGAGCGTCTCTAGCGACGGTTTATTGATGTCTCCAAGGGGAGCGTCCCTAGCGACGGTCTCGAGATGTCTTCAAGGGGAGCGTCCCTAGCGACGGTCTATTGATGTCTCCAAGGGGAGCATCCCTAACGACGGTCTCGATGTCTCCAAGGGGAGCGTCCCTAGCGACGGTCTCTTGATGTCTCCAAGGGGAGCGTCCCTAGCGACGGTCTCGATGTCTCCAAGGGGAGCGTCCCTAGCGACGGTCTCTTGATGTCTCCAAGGGAAGCGTCCCTAGCGACGGTCTCTTGATGTCTCCAAGGGAAGCGTCCTCAGCGACGGTCCCGTGACGTCTCCATACGCAACTATATGTCAGTTGACGTGTGCTTGTTTGCCTGGGGCGAGAGGTGGATGCTGCAATGGGTGTTCGCCGTGGATAACGCCGGCAGCAATGACGACCGATGTGTACAATAACCCTGATACAAATGGCATTTTCTGCGATAAATACCGTTTATCAAGTACCAAATCCAATTTTCTCGAATCGATACACCTATGATGCTGAGTAGAGATTATTCTTTATATAAACAAAATTGCGATGTAAGGTGAAAATCATATGAAGGCATCATTTTTTTTGTAATAACTTCGATATCAATTGATAGACGTTTTAGCGATAACAATTTTTCTTCGCACGATAAACCGCGAAAACCCTCCCTCCAGTAATTTATGATGGTTTTTGCTAAAGGCTCCGGGCATAGACAACATAACCCGATGATCTCCACACCTCCCACACCATTGATCTCTTTGTCCGGTTGACTCACCCTCCATGGTGCGTTGCGCTTTCAGACCGGTATGTTGTTGGTGTCCACAGTTGCTGGTGCCTACCCACCCTCCAACCTCCCCCAGCTCGGGGTCCCATTAACCCCACCAGCCATGATTGACGCCCTATTGTCGCCCAGTTTATGACCAATATCATGGAGATGAGCCTGTGGCTGACACAAACCTACCCACACGCCAGCCGCTAGCCGCAGTCCCCTCTCTCTCGCTATGTACATACGAATGGTACCAGGGAGAGGCCATCCACTACATACTAATGGAAGCGTAGGGCGACCTTTTAAACTTGAACTATAGAGTTCCCTGTTTATATTTACCCCCAGAACGCTGTAAAAAAAATACTCACTTTGTGGCAACATTAATTTTTTGTTAGAAGTGCTGAGCCAATTAAGCGATGTTTCTGGCAGAATCCAGGAAAAAGAAGCATGGCCTTGGGTTTACCGGTCGGTCGCGCGTGTTCCCGGGCATCCCGAGGTATCAGGTCCATGGAGCGACTCCAGGCTAATTGGATGCTTCACAGCGCAAACGTAAATTGACTTTCCCCTGTCGTCCTGGAGTTATGGCTACAATTTAGCCTCGACTTGACTGGTAACAAACGAGCGCTCCATAATTAGCATCGCGGTCCATGACTGGTCGACTGACTGTTATTAATTAAAGACAAACATGCACAAAGGCCCAAAACTGTTACTGTGACCAAAAAAGCTTAACGTCCGATGGCTTTGGTCTCAAGCTCGGAAGGATGACGTCTTTAGTCGTCAATTTCCCAGATGATCCAAGCTTGGATATCGAGTCATCACGGAATTGTTTGCGTGTAAAGCTCGCCATCGTTATACTGTGTCGCTGCCAGTACCGACACCACTATCATTGCCAACTTCATTCTCAATTCCCACGTCCACCACCACAACGAGCCCATCCGCCATCACTGTCACCTCCACACGATCTTCCATTGCCACCAATAGCATCGTCACGGCATTCCTCACCACGACCCTCCATCAGCACGTCTTCGATGACCAGCACAAAGTAGGCCAATACCATCTCATGAATGACCTTCAACACCAGCACCATTTCATGTATGACCTTCAACATCATCACCATCTCATGAATGATCTTCACCACAATCTCCATTCCCTGAATGACCTTCACCACCATCACCATCCCATAATGACCTTCACCGCCATCACCATCTCATGAATGACCTTCATTACAATCACCATCTCATGAATGACCTTAACCACCATCACTATGTCATGAATGACCTTCACCACCATCACCGTCTCATGAATGACCTTCACCACCATCATCATCTCATGAATGACCTTAACCACAATCGCCATTTCATGAATGACCTTAACCACCATCACATTCTCATGAATGACCTTCACCACCATCACATGCATGACCTTCACCACCATCACCATCTCATGAATGACCTTTACTTCCATAATCACCTCTTTGATGACGAGCACCACCATCTCGATGACCATCACCACCATCACCAATGACTATCACCACCATCACCAATGACTATCACCACCATCACCAACGACTATCCCCACGCTGAAGCTGGTTCTCTCACTCGCTTTGTGCTCCTTTCTCCTCTGCCCTTTCTCCCCTGCTCTCTCCTCTATAGCCTCTCCCATTTCCCGTCTCTCGTCTCCCCACTCCCCTTTTCCCTCTCCCCGTCTCGCCGTAGCCCTATAGCCCGAGACGAACGTTACTGTCGTAGAGAGTCCGGGAACAATACACATTAACAATTCTTAGACCCACACAAAGCGATCTTCAAGGATCCCTATAAGCACCCTCTACCACCCTCCGCCCTCGACCCTTCACCCTCCACCCCCCCCCCCCCCTTCCCACACCGCCCCACCCCACACACACTCATATGCTCATGTTGTGTTTTTATGGCTTTGCACCGCCTGGCGCGGGTCATAGAACAAGCGTGTGAGAGAGCTTCAGTGCTTTATTACGGCCGACGTACATCCCGCCTTCGACGGAGCGGGTCGGGGCCTGGTGTTCGGGACCGCCGACTTCCTGGAAGAAACTGACAAACAAACAGCGGATTTACTGACAGATAACAACATCAGGCGTCACTTTCTCTCCTCGAATTTATTGCTAATTTCCTTAATGTCCATTCCGGTGTAAGGAAAACATGTAAACAGAACACTCATGATGAGAGAGAAAAAACAACTATTTGTCTTTCTTAGACATCCAAAAGGTGGCTGGAATTCGTGCCAAGCGCACAGGCCAACACAAATGAACGGAAGTTACTGCGTAGGCGTCCAATTTGTGTACATTTCAATTGTATAAACCATTTTACGGAATTCCTATGTTTGTGATGTATCCATGGGAATGCAATAACAACAACTGTATCTACACTGAGGGCGATTTCATACAGTCGTTGTGGCTGGCCTCATGAGTGGAGATGTGCCATGACGGAGAACGGTGGGTGAAACTGGAATGATTGCCCTGTTAGTAACCTGTTACTTTCAAAATCTGTTACATGTTTCTGTATTACTATTATTATAATATCGGACTCGTACGTTCCATGCAAATACATTTGTATAAATATTCATATTATGAATTACAATATTCTACAGCGACCACAAACCACTTGAGAGCATAACACGTAAACCTGTCGACAAAGCACCAAAGAGACTCCAAGGAATGCTGCTACGAGCATTAACATACGACGTGGAGGTGAAATACTTGGAGGGCAAGAATATGCTCTTAGCTGACGCACTGAGTCGCGAGTATATTACTAATATGAAACAAACACCTGATGTTATTGAAACAGTGAATGCTCTTAAATACATTCCAATAAAGGAAGAGAAGATGAGGAAAATCAGACAAGCTACAAATGATGATCTCTCATTACAACAGCTTAAGACCATGATACTTGAAGGATGGCCAAGCGAAAAAACAAGATCCCACCTCTGCCACCATGTATAAATATTCAATAAGTGAGCCGCACAGAGTACGAGAGAATATGAGAGAGAAAAGAAACAACACAGTTCATGACAGTTGACAAGTGTAATCTGTAAGGTCAAGGTCTCGCTACATGTGACGTCATCGCGGCGGGAGAGGCTTCGTTATCTCAATAAGCATATTGTTCCAACATTGTAACCAGCTGCTCATAGAAGTAGTCGCTATTAAACCGTGGGCAGTAAACGTGCAGCCAGTTAGTAGACGTGCAATGCGACATTATGAAATGTATTACCTCTCATATATATGAAAGTCTTCGGCATCGATGCGAATTCTTGGGAAAATCTAGCATCCAAAAAGAGGGGATAGGCACTTCTCGTGCGAGAGGAAATGGCCCACCACGACAGGCTCTAGTTTGAGAATCTGGATTTGAAACGCCGATCTGGGCGCCCACCAGCGAGCACAAACCAAGACCTATCGACGGGTCACCCACTCGACGACTGCGGTAAGCTCCGTCACAGATAGGCTTATTTAGTCATAAGCGCAAATGCCGCGAAAGAAGTCTCACTATTTAAACCCAAACAAAAGCTGCAAATTCATAGTAACTATGCTATACTAACATATCCTTAAACTTAACACCTGCACCCCTGGCTGTCCTGGCCCGGCTTAACACATGTGTCCGCAAAGGTGGCACGAAAGGGTGATTCGTTTGCTTAGTGGACGCCCAGTCATAATCTTTGTTTAAGGGCATCGCTTATGTGAAAGCTTTGGTTGGTTTTCTTCTAACTACCTAACTCAACAGGGGTATTTCTCACATGAAAGGGGACGGGGGTGGGGGGGGGGGACGAGAGTCGAGAAAGCTAGGACACACTGTACACAGTCCGATCGTTTGGAAAAATAAGTTAAAATTCGGTCCTCCCCCCCCCCCTATGTCGGGTGCCAAGCCTAATTAATAATACATTTATTGTGTTATCGTGTGAACAAGGCGTAGAGCGCTGCTTTCAGTTTTCGCCCTTTTAGAAAACGAGAAACTGAGTAATAGACCGATCCACAGTCCGACACTAGACCCCGCCCACACTTGAGTCCTTTTTCTTTAGTCGTGAGCATGAAATTGACAATCATAGCTGATGGTAGGTACAAGTGAGCAATACTCATCTCTGAAACTGACAACGAAGTGACAGGCTGCTTTGTTTGTCCGACTTGTTTGTCCGACCTAACGCACGTGGATGAGCTTTTTGCGGCACATGATTGGATAAAAGCAGCAGTGACGTCAGTGAATGATTGACAGCCCGGATCGGTCTATTGGCAGCATTGAGTTCGAACGTTCGATATCTTTAATTTTCTTTCTTGTCACCGCTTTTTTTCTACTGACAGCAGCGGTTCGATTGGAGTAACGGATCACCACCTAGGACAAAACAATGCCACCCACCCCCACCCCTCCCCCGCCCCGCCCGCCCCCTCTGTGTGCGCCACTTGAGTTGGTACTCTGAACACCGCGATATATGTGCTCTGCTGATCAAGTGGCATATCCTAACCCAGTATATAGTGACGGATTCATAGCCTAGATATCACTACATGTGACAGACAGGCCCCAAGCTATCTGTGATGTTGTTGTACAAAGGGTTTCTCACGTAGATTGCACCGAGCGCCCTCTGGCGTCAGACTCAAGCGCCGCTCCAAAGAATGTTTTCCAGGATGCTTATGGTTATATCTGACAAGTGCAAAACAGTATAAAAAGCTACATCAAACACGACATGATCACCCTCACCAATAGTCGGTATTGACATCTTTGGGGTGGACGCGAGCTGGAAGGTGGGGTGGGGTGGGTGGTCAGGGGCCGGCATGATGGTCGGGCTAAGGCTTGCGTTGTGACCTTGCCATCATTGCAGTTAGCGTCGGTGGAAGGGGGTGGGGATGATCAGCGCAGGGGCTGGGGCGGGGGCGGAGGCGGGGGCAGGGGCGGGAGCGGGCGCGGGGGCGGGCGCGGGGGCGGGCGCGGGGGCGCGGGCGGGGGCTTGTGTTGTGGTCATGCCATCATCGTTGTTGGTGGACGGAGATGAGGGTGATCAATTGAAGGGTAGGGTTGCGTAGTTGAGTTTATCTGAAGACTGGTTTAATTTCGCGTGACGTCATGCGCCACGTGGCTGCATTAAGTGCGGACCTGCTCTCGCACCTGCTCCGGCCATAAGCCATCATCGTCTCCCGATGTGTGAGAGGTGCCGACAGAGCTGGGAGAGCGCAAACGACTTGGACCTAAGGGAGTCCTGCTGTCCCAGGCAACTCTCTCGACAAAATTTCTCTTGCATTCGGTTCGCACTTGCTGGTGGACAAGAAAAAAAAATCCAAAAGCAACCATCTCACATCTTATGACGGTTTACGTTGGTGCGTGGGGCAATTTGCCTCGCAACGGCAGGTTTAATCACCTTATAAACTGCGCCGGCTAAAAGTTACACCAGGTTTACACAGCGCGCGTTTTATATCCGTCGTGAAACGGTACTAAACACCGAACTGTGGCTAGACTAACCTCACATATACGTTGCGTAATGTTCGCACCGACGGACCGCCAAACCACACTCATCCATACCAACCCAGAATCATTATTACCAACCCACACCCATCCATACTAATCCGGACCCATCCATACCAATACACGCATTGCACCACAGCGATCTGTTGGGGTAGCTCTTTCTTATTGCATTGTGCCACGGATAGACAGCTATAGCTTGAGAGCTATAGCTGTTATGTTTGTCATTGGCCGCGGTATCCCCACAATGGGCTCGTTCTGTTGTGGCCTGTCCTCGGGGTAACATCTCATAGATGTCTGTATTTATGTTGTGTTATTGTATCACCACTTTCAGGGCCGCGACACAGACAGCCCATCAGAGCCTCGACCGGAAACACGTTTACTTCACGACTGGAATATACGGAAACTGTAAGGATGGTTCTGGCATTGGAGGGATAACCCTTGCGTTTGTGGCTGCAACAATGGTCATGTTTTACTTTAAACCGTTGGTGTCACGCCAAAACTTAAAACTGGTTAGCCTCCTAACGCCTGTGGTCGTTGCCATTGCTCGGTCATATTGCCATCATAGAGGTTTGTAGTTGGCTGGCAGCAAGAAGTTCTACCCAGTCAGTTATTCGGATAACAGATGCCGACGAGGTTATCTTCTCCTCCGAACTGCCTCCGTTATTATACTTTTTGATTGATTTTCGGTTTTCATCAGTACGCAATTATTTTGATGTTTATTAGTATAGTTGGTACCGTTCAACACTCTTATATTTTTGAACTCTCGAAAAATGATTTTATATTATTTAATTAAAAGATAATTGAATATTTAAGGACCTAGATGATCGCTGTTCCTCCTCGTTTTTCTGAAAACCATTTGTAAATGTTATCATATTTCGGATGCCCCAGCTTTCAATTAAATAGAAAACTGCATTACAAGTAAAAATCCCAGTGGCTCTTATGAAAGCGATGATTATTGATATATTTCTGAGCATGGCGGATGTCCCCTCACCTTCCCTGGCTAAACGATAGGAGCAATCCGCTCAGTTGAAACCTTAGTACGTGGTAAATCAAGCTGACTGAAAATGATATGTAAATTTTAAGCCAATGTATTAATTATGAGAGTTCTTAATAAATTTTCAATTCCGCTTTGGCTTAAACGTGCGAGATCTACTACGTATTGTCAGGCTATCCAGTTTTACCACTATAAGGTGCTCGGTCAATATATATTTGGATAATGTATTTGGCATACGTACATGCCGATATGTGCCGCCTAGGTACAGAGCGATGTGTTCCGCCTATGTACATGGCAATTAGTTACGCCAACCTATAATAGGGTCACGTGGTCTACTCACGTTTATTGGCGATGCGTTCCGCCAATTACTAGCGAAGTTTTTTCGCCAGTTAGTGTCAATTTGTATGTCATGTAGTGTCTTTCTCACTCGGCAATAAATTTGCTCTTTCCAATCCCATACACTGTGTTCTGTTTTCTTGCCAGGGAACAAGGTGCTTGTCTTCTCGTGTTATTCCATCACCATGACTCAGCGTACGGTAGCGCCCTCACCTCGCCCTAAAATAAGCACCGCCCATAGCAGTAAGACGACCAGACATTTAAAATTAGAACACCCGCCTAAGAGGGGTGGGGCGGAGCGGGGCGTACATTGTTATATCATTTACCATATAACTTATAACGTTATTTAAAGACACGCGCACTGGGTCTAGTCTTGGTGCGAATTTAACTATGTTGTTGACATGACCTCACATAAAATAACTGGCTGGAATTTTCAGGCACGCCTGCTCACCCACCTTTGCCCTCCACACCACATCGCATGGACACCACATATTAAGCGATATTTATCGATTACCGTGAATGCCGCTACAGACCTATGCCCTCCAGTAATTTGACGATATCTCCACTGTAAAATGGAGCTAATACATCTCTTTCTCTATAACTTCCGTTTGCAAGCATGTATTACAAGGCATACATGTGTATCGATGCGCTCTGCTCGCCAACCCTCGTGTGATGTGAATGGCTGACCCGAATCGAATGTTAGGGGTCCGGAAGGGGTAAATGGCGATACGCGACGCAGGCATATTTGAAAAATCGACATTGGACATTGACCCCCCAAATTCCGACACTGAGGATCTGACAAAGCGACATCGACACTGATTTTGTCCGAAACGACGCTGAACTTTGCCAAAAAGCGACACGGAACGTCGTGAAAAATCGACATTCGGAACAGAGAATTTTGAAAAATCGACACTGTACACTAGACCCCCACCCCCTTTCCAGACCCCTACTGTTAAAATGGCCACCACTGTGGGAGCGAGGTGGCCTGCCTATAGTTCCTGCATGGGCTTCATTGTGACCCGACCGCATTGTCGATTGCTTGATCAACCGAGCATTTCTGAGCAACTGGCGGGATTCGGGCCTTCACAGGCTTGTAATTTACCAGCGCGACAGGCCGCCCTGTGATCTTGCGTCGCCCCGCCAAAAGCTTATTGAGACGGTCGCAGCAGGCGAACAGGACATTTGCCGGCAACGTATGAAGCGGCGGCGTCCCGTACATAGGTTCGTGAACGCTGGTAGGCTAGGCTTGTGTTCTCTGTGGCACTGACGGCGCGTAATTCACTAAAAGGGGCGACAGGAATGAACACTTCACTCGCTTTCGACTGGTCGCTTGCTGCTGACCTTGTCCGTTGTTATTCTGTCCCGTCGGCCATTGCTCCGGTGTTGTTGTCATGGCAACATCCGGTTTGTGTCTGATATCGTGGCGCGACCGACCTTGACCTTGAGTTGTGTTTTGGTCAAGACGACAATCTTGTTAACTGAAATCTGTGCCTCGAGAAACACGCCGGGATTGTGGTTCAAGCCGCTAATTGTTTGTGGCGGTGTATCGTTCTCCTCGACCGACTGCCTGTATCAACATGTTTGTTTTGTAATATGATACCAGAAATTGACCACAACACTGAAATTGTTTTCACGAGGGGAAGGAGCCTTTCGTGTTGAAGGGAATGCCAGTTTTGTCACGTGGTGTAAGGCTACTTTTTGCCAGTTTCTTGTTGGGGTGCATGCATACTTGATGCTTCGCGGGATGATCCTCAACCGATGTAATGATGTGCAAACGATTCTTAGCTGATGTGCGTTCCCTGTTGTTTCGGGAACATTTGAGGTACTAAAATATAACCGGATGTACGTATCCTATTGTCAGCTGATGTAAGAAGTAAAGTAAATAGTAGGCGTGAGTCATACGCGAGCTATGCTGAAACAATGGATCGCCCTAACACGAAACAGAAAAGACATCTCAAACCATATTATCTGCTTGTGCGAGCGACGTCCTGTTCCGCGCCAATCTATTGGACCGAGATCAACCCATGTTGTGTAAATGTTAGGAGGGGGAGGAGGGGGGGGGGCAATGAAGTTACTTTACCCGAGACACAGATTGAACGATCAGCGGCTGCGTTCCTGGACCAGCCAGCTGAGGTCACATTCTCTCCCTGTCTGAGCTGGAGTGACCTGAAGTGACCCGGTGCCCCCCTCTGTCCCTTCCCTCCATGGCTTCCTTCGCCCTCAGTTTCCTTTCGCCTCCGTTTGATATATACTGATGATACATTTGGTCACAAAACTATGTTAATCCACTGTCGACAAAGCCTGTCATATTTTGCCAGAGCCCCGGCGACAGCGGCAGCGGCTGCAATGTATCCCGCCTTCAGACAATGACGATTCCTTTACGATACGTGGCAACAAGCTGGCATACAGCTATAGACAGCTAGAGGAGCAACTGTGAGCAGTTCGGGAGGCTCTGGGTGGCAAATGTACTTAATAATTATTGGTATATCAGCCCAAAAACCAAGCGACGTACTCAGACAGGAGACAAGCGGAACTTAGACTGTATTGTCCATGTCTCTTACTTTCGGTTCATAGCGCAACGCACGCCACCACCCTAAGCACCCTCACCACCCTCATCGTACGCATCACCCCTTACCACCCTCACCACCCTAACCACCATCGCCACCCCCACTACCCTAACCACCATCGCCACCCTCACCACCCTAACCACCATCGCCACCCTCACCACCCTAACCACCATCGCCACCCTCACCACTCCATCGCCTCTTCGATCCGTCCCTGCTCATATAACAATTTGTGCTTAGAACCAACCACCATCAAATGGGCCTGGAAATGAGTTTACAGATATATGGCTATATATATATCACTCAGGTCACGATGTGGTTGCCCGCCATGACCCATGTTTACATTGACGCCTGCGAGAAAAAACAAAATGCAACCTGTATGGATTTGTCCCAGATATAATAGGACATATGTGCCTATATATGGTAACGTTAGCTGCGGAGCGCGACTAATAATTCACCGATATTCACCGTCTAGATATCCATCCGCATGTGTCTCTACGTAGTTATATATGCGGATATGTATATAATATGTATGCCGCGGTATAGCTGGGCCCAGTGTGGAAGCCGACACGGTAACTGGATCACATGAAGCCGTAGGCCGGAGCAGGTATGTTGTTGACGGGGGTTCTGGCTGACGGGGGGCGGGGGGTGTGAGGCGGGGAGGCTGTGTAAGAGTGGGGATGGGAACGGGGGTGGGGTGGGGGTGAGGGGGATGTGTGGGTGGTGTGTGTTGGCGGTGGAGTATATAAATCGCATGTTGACCATGTGGACGAGGAGTTATCTTATATTGTCATTCCTCGCGGTAACCAACATGTTCCCTCTACCCCCACCCTCTACCCCCACCACCAATCACCACCCCTCGCTTGATCATTCTTGTCTCGCACCCCACCACCCCCACCCCTCCACTCACCTCCTTCCCCCACGGGTCAGACGCCCAGCCCATCCTGCAGTGTCTTCCATGGTGCAATACTCACTCCCAACTTCTACCCCAGTAACTCCTGGTCTCCACTCCCTACCCGCCAGCGGCCACCCCCTCCTGACCCGCCCCCCACCCCCTTCGCACTACGGCCACCATTCACCCCGCCCCCTACGGCGGTCACCCCCTCCGGACCCCCCGCCCCCCTTCCCTCTACAACCACCTTCTCCTGGTCACTTCCCGAGGACATGTCTCAATCTCGGACGCCATGTTCCGTCCCTCCGTTCGCCACACGCCCCCCCCCCCCTTCGCCACCCCACCATCCAACCCTCCCCCGCCGCCGTGACCCCGCGCACCCGGAACGTACGAACCCAGCCCCCACGCCGTGTGACGTCATTCCACTTCCGCCCCCGCCGTCCTCGACCCTCGAGGCACTTCGGCCATCGAGCTTGAACCCGTATCTCGCATAAAATAACCTTTATCGCCGTCTTTGTGGTCGCCAAATCGACGCGTTATCTCTTGAAGTTCCAAGTGGTCGATGGGAGGGGTGGGGGGGGGGGGTAGAGAGAGGGGGGGGGGGGGTAGGCCACACGTATAGATCACTACACAGAGACTTAATGTATGCGCCGAGCGTCGGAAGAAAAACCCTCGTACTGTTATCATTTACTCTTACACCTTACCTCCTAGGGAACGGCGAGCAGGGGGCACGGGGGCCGGGGTGGGGGGGGGGGGGGGTGGGGGGCGGCGGATTCACTGGAGTAGCAGGACAGGTAATGATGACCGCTCTATCTAAGGTTAGGACTACGGCAGGCAGACGCTGGGTTGCTGACGCCTGAGAGTTGTATATATACACCTCGAGGAGGTCGGTACCATCGGTGGATGTCGAGAGAGGAGAGAGAGGGCGGAACCTCCTGCGATTGAAGGGTGGCCCACGGTGTGAATTAAGGCGAAGTCAGCCCGTGGAAATCTGCTACACTGGTCACAACAGTCTTAGTCGACAGGCCTCTCTTAGCGTTCGGCCCACGTTGAGGGCGTGTTCGATTTAACTGAAACCGACGGGAAACCGAAACCGTTTTTGAAACCGGTTTCAACGGTTTGCCCACCTGAAGGCGAACGCATAGTTTCAGTATGTATATTGGCAATTGCCATGCGCTTTTAAAGTTATGCCAGCATAAATATGCCGTTTGTTTCATGTTCTACCCGCGATTGGACTGTCCGTTAATATTGGATTATGTTATTAAATTAGTATCATACTTTTGCCCAGAAGTCTCTATTCATTACATTTATGATTAATTATGGTGTATGTGTTGATTAAACTGGCAGTTCCGCGGAACCGAAACCGTGTGTGACAGAGATTGGAGACGGGTCACTGATACGGCTCTTGGCCAGAACTTGGTCTCTTGTGGCAGAATTTATGGCCACGGATCTGTCGGACTCGATCCCCCGGCTCATAATTTGATTAGTTAGTATTGACGTGGCAATGGGGATGTTATCTCCTATAATACAGATCAGTCATGATAGTGGTACACTTCCCTAAATGATTAAATAAGAAACAGTGCGGCGGGGCTGTAGGGCAATGTACACTAGGGCGGTTATCATGTAATAACAGTGTCTCATCCAAGCGGAATCTGCCATCAAGTGTGGGGGAGTATGGCACGAGATGGCGCACGATGTGGTGGCTCAGTGGGTGGCTCAATACGATGTCGAGTAGCGCAGTATGAGCCGTACTATAGTGCCACAGAATGGCGGAGAGATATATCGCATGATATGCTACCCTGTGTAGCGGCGGTATGTGCTCTCCAGTGTCACGGGACACATCACCAGGAGTTGCACCATGTGGTCTCCAGTGTCACGGGACATACCGTACTGTTGCAGAATCTGCCTCGGTATGTGGTGTAATATGGTGACTGAGGATCTCTTAGATAGACATAGATCTCTATATATATCACACGGTGTCGTCGACTGCAGTACACCGCAACGGAATGCGCCGCAAAGAGTCGTATGACGTACTCAATGCCACGGACATGGAGCCGCGGAGTGCGTTGTCACAACCAACGCCTACCGTCACCCCCGTCACCGCCAGCGCCACCCCCATCACCGCCACCACCACCGGGGTCCGGATTGCCATCCAACAGTTCCAGCGAAACCCTCACCAACGTCTACACACAACAATGTCACTTTTTCACATCAGAATTCCTTCACAGAAGTTGGTTCCACGGAGGAGGTGGAGGACGAGGAGGGCATTGAGTATGCATGGGCGCCACCCCTCAAGACGCCGTCAGTTCCACGAACTAACCGGAGCAATGATGTGAAGCAGAACACCTTACGCCCACCTCTACCCCCTTCCGTGCCTCCCGCCCCCAGCCCCCCCAACCGCCCAGGTTTAACCACCCCTACCGCGCTGGCGTCTGCCGGGTGCTGTGGCCAGAGAGCCACGGCGACAGTGGGAGGCCCGGGCTGACGGGCGGGATGGCTCCGGATTGGCTGATGGCAGGGCGGCTATAAAGGCCGGGGACTGGACGGACCATCGCCGCCGTGGGGTGATCGTCCAGTGTTGATGGGCAGCGCGTGTGCAGCAAGATAAACTGGTCAGAGCGCCGGAGGGGGTTCCACTTACAGTTCGTACGTACTATATAGTGGTGGTGGCGGTGATGGTGGTGACGGACTAGCTTGGCCTGTACCGACCAGGGTGGTGGTGGTGGTGGCGGTGGTGGCGGCGGAGTAAACGGCGGCCGTCGGGTGAAGCAGAGCTGGAATGACCAGCCGGCCGGTGGGGTTGGTAATGTAGCTGGCCCGCCAGATCGGGTCTGGTTGGGTGCGCTCAGCGGGCAGGCGGCCAGTCAGGGAGGGGTAGCGGATGAGCCGACACCCCCAGGCCACACTCATTCATGACATCCGTAGCCTCGCAGACACCGGGAGTTTGTTTACAGCGCCGGCTCAAGACCCGTATGAACTCACCTGGACGGACAGCGGGTCGCCGGGGATAGCAGGGAACTCACCTGGACGGACAGCGGGTCGCCGGGGATAGCAGGGAACTCGCCTGGACGGACAGCGGGTCGCCGGGGATAGCAGGGAACTCACCTGGGCGGACAGCGTGTCGCCGGGACTAGCAGGGAACCCACCTGGGCGGACAGCGTGTCGCTGGGAATAGCAGGGAACTCACCTGGGCGGACAGCGTATCGCCGGGGATTGCAGGAAACTCACCTGGGCGGACAGCGTGTCGCCGGTAATAGCAGAGAACTCACTTGGGCGGACAGCGTGTCGCCGGGAATAGCAGGGAACTCACCTGGACGGACAGCGTGTCGGCGGAAATAGCAGGGAACGAGTACATTTTCCCTACGATGCGGGAATAAAGGTGGATACGAACTCTTCCCATGTCGGGCGACGCTAACAGGTACAGGAAAGGTTTGTGACACCGAGGGGGGATGGCAAAAGGTGCAGTGACCCGGAGGTGGTGCAGTGCCCCGGGTGTAGCGCAGTGTATGGAGCTCCGTCTTGTCTGGTTATAACGTCACGCCTAAAACTTACACAAATAGGGAAATCAATCGAACAATCCAATGAAATGCCTGATATGTGATATAGAGTGCGCCACGTCTGATATCAGCCATCCGGATACAACGTCTGATATAGGCATCTGGCCCGCAAAGTCTAATGTGTGACATCTAGCGTGCAATGTCTGATATGTGACATTTGGTGTGCCATATCTGATATGTGACATTTGGTGTGCCATGTCTGATATGTGACATTTAGCGTGTAACGTCTGATATGTGACATTTAGCGTGTAACGTCTGATGAGTGACAACTGGGTGTTACATCGCATAAGCTACTCCTGAAAGGCTGTCTGCAATGCTACTTATGTTAGTTGATATTACTAGTCTTATTCCTAATGCAAACACGATGGGACGGCATAGCTCAAGAACATTCACTTCCCCTGGCTTACCAATGGGGGTTACCTCACATCCAGCTTATAATACGCGTACTTCAAATCGCGAACCTGACGTTCCCTGTTTGTTGTCACCGCCAAAGGCGCCGTTTGACCTCTAGTTTGTGCAAACATCGCTTGTATACAGCTCTTCGGTGGTTTATAAGTTACTATCTACGTTGTGCGCGGACAGACAGACAGACAGACATGTAGACGGGTGGCCTGGGTGGCGGATAGGTACTATCCCCCAAGCCGGGTGAGATTTTTGACACCCTACCGCCAGTGGTCTTGATGGGCTATCGAACGCCTTCATTGTTTGTCACTCGCGGAAGTCGCCCGCTAAACTAATCGAGCCTACTATATTTTTTATTGGACCCCAATAAGGTGCTTGGCCATGTTGAAGGATGCCCGGATGTAGGTCAAGGCGACCCATATAAGGACTGCATCCGTTATAGACCCTTCATCGCACCTACATGGAGTCCCGATGTTGACATTTCAGGACAAAATTCGGCGAATTCTATGTTGAGTTACACCGTAAATATTATATATGCGATGAAGTTCGGTAGACTTGGGGCTTGGCCCCCGTCATTTATGGCATATGTCTCTTAGAATGCCTGTGAGCTGTTGACAAGGGATCCGTCTTCCGTTCAGGACGGACATCGCTAGAAGGCACCAAACGCACCAGAATGCCTAGGTGACCACGTGACGGCGGGTCACCCTGGTAACATGATTTATCCGTTAGATATGTTGATCCAGTTAAAAGCTGAGGTCGAGAGTATTCTTACCCTTGTGCACACAGCACTTGCTTTGGCGCCATTACCTCATGCTCTGATCATTGAACATCGGAGTAGGTTGATATAACAAACATTTGCAGATATTTTCACAGGTGGAAGTCGCACCATGGGCTGGCGGCTTGGGTTAGCTTGGCAGAGTACACTTGACAATGGTCGAACGCGTTACCAACTAGGCCACTGGGCGACCCCTACCTGGGACCAGAAGGCGTGCTAGAAGGGCTTCTGCTCCGAGGGCCAAGCTGTCTAAATTACTGTGTTTCCGATTTCAATTATCTGTAGATATAACACTTGTGGAGTTGGAGGCGGGCGGAAGTTTCAGTTTTCAGTTAACTGAAACTAGTTACAAATGCCAGATTTCCGTTCATTAATTTGCTTATAGTGTCCCAGATACACATAATAGACACATGTATTTACCCCTCCCTCACTCCCCCCAGCCTGCCCTGCATATGCAGGATATTCAGGAAGGATTCATTCATATATCTTCATGTTATCTCCCAACATACTTACTAGGTCTGTTTTATATAGGTGTCCCGGTTTGCCATTTTGCTGTTGCCCTGTACGTCGGTGCTTAGTCAGCAAATATGCCGCGTTCACAGGCACCCGCAGCGCCACCTATCGCCGCTGTGTCGTATAGCTTCTTCAACAGCGTGAGCCGACTTAAGTCTGGGAAAGTCGGGTAGACCTTTTTTGTTGAAAGTTGCATCTCGCAAGGAATAAACTGGTCAATACATCATATGACGGTCTTAGATAGTGGGTAGCAGCCTAAGGCTCTGAGCTGGCCTGCTACGACCGCCGCCCACTCAGACCCTCACCCCCCACCCCCCCCCCCCTTTCCACCCCCAAACTCCACCTCTCCACCCTCATCGCCCGCCCATTCACCCACGAGCGATAACTAGAGAGCAGGCGTTCGTAGCCTCTTCCTCCCATTTGCGGTCGAGCAACACGACACGAGGGCCCTTTAACGAGAAATCGCATCATCTGGCTGATGGCGTTGCCATCATCTGCATAACAAAACCATCTGGCTAATATCTTTATGAAGGATTGCCCTGGAGATACCTGTATATACCTGTATTAATATGTCATTATAATATCAGGAACATTTCAGTTGCTCATACAGCAATATATATTCAGATGTTCAATACCTTGGATATACGCTATGGACACATTATCTGACATCTGACTATGGGAATGTTAAATGTGCCAAATATATGTGTCATCATATTTTAAAAGGCGCACGGCACGAAGCCCGTTAAGTTTGATGACGTAGTACATACGAAAGCCACGCTTTTCCATACAAGATGCATCAGTTAGGCCAACAAAGTGGCTTAACAACATGCCCTGTTTTGTAGTGCGCACAATATATGTTTTACACTAATACCCTAAATACATAATTCCCATTCAAAACTATTTGATAGCTTAGAAAGAGAAATTGTAGTTGTATCAGCAGATATCGTATTGTACCTTACATAATCTCGGAACTTATTAACTGAACATGATTGTTTCACTGTATTGTATCGTTATACCGCACTGCGTACTGATGTATTAGGGTTGCGCGATACCACAACGTCCTAGACAACTTTCGGGTCGCCTCGATAGCTCAGTGGGTTAGAGCACTGGCATTCAGCGCTCTGGCCACCTGAGAGCCTGTGGTCTGTGGTCATATCTGTGTGGTCGCAGGATAAAGATCCCACCAGGTCTTTCTTCTTATAGGGTTACCCTCCGGGACATGGCTCCACTCTTCCTTCCTTCCCCGATTGACGTGATATGACCATATGCGATATGAGTGGTTTAAGCGTCCTGAAAATGCAACCAACAACGAAAATGAAAGCATCCCGACCATGTCGGGTAGTAATCTATGCTGACTGCTATTCGCATTGTTCTATTACATACGATACTACTGTGCAGTCTGCAGCCCATTGTGTGTTGAACCATTGTCTGTCACGTGTTATCGATATCCTAGTATATTTTCATTCGTCTGTTCATCTATTCTATTATTATATCAAGCTGTTGCTTTCTGTTCATGCAGGTCGACATATTGGAGCAACAAGCAACGCCCTCTACCAGGAGGCGGGCGTCAATTGTCGTGTTGAGATCTTTCAAGAGCGACCGGATGTTGAAGCGGAGCGGAAGTGATTGCCGCTAGACTAAGGATTCTATCTCTGAATTTCTGAAACCCCCGGCGAGCCTCTCTCTCACTCGGACGTTCGCCATCGGGGTGAGAGACGCCTCTCATACCGCTGACCCCGCCCATCACTCACGTCAGGAGGGAGGCTGTCGGTTTAGCGGGCCGACCAGCAGATAGGAGGAGGCTCTGTGAACCCATTGTCTCCTCGGGACTAGTCCTCATTACATAGAACCGTCAACCTAAAGGAGAATTTTTAAAGAAGAGAGAAAAATTCAATTGTTACTTCTATCTTTGGAGCATCTTTTTCCCAGCGCCAATGGCTACTGCTCGAATGGTAGGCGGACCTATATAGCGGGCGCAAAAGGCATTTATTGGGGATCATGTCATGAAACCGAAGGCAGCCGCCGGCCCCTTCCGATCACCTTCTCTCATCCTCATGCCCCCCGACATGGAGTCGGCCTCCGTCAGGTACGCCGAGGGGGTCACCCACCCCGACCCCCTGGTGGTGACCCTCACAGGGACGGATGGGTCGCGGGACGGCCTGTCCGGGGTACGAGTTGACATAATGGCGCCTTGGACGGCAAACGCCACCGGAAGTGCCGTAGACGGCAATTGGACTAGCAGCGCCGCAGGTGGCGACCCCTTCCGGACGCTGCCGGAAATGGTGATCATCGGTCTCATCCTCGGATTAGTCATCCTGCTGACCGTCGGCGGAAATTTGTTGGTATGCGTCACCATAGCGACGTACAAACGTCTGCAAACCTGCACTAATTATTTCGTCCTATCGCTGGCCGTGACGGATTTACTGCTGGGCTGCTTGGTACTTCCGTTTAGCGCTCTCGTCTCGTTGGACTTTCATTGGCCGCTAGGCGCCGCTTTCTGCAACATTTACACTGCCTGTGACGTCATGCTGTGCACGGTGTCCATCTTGACTCTGTTCGCCATCAGCTTGGACCGCTACTTCGCCGTCACCAGCGGCATGCGATACCAACAGACCATGAACGGGCGTATCGTCTGGAAAATCGTGACCGGAATCTGGATATTCTCGTTCCTGATGGCCTTCGTACCCATCCACCTGGGCTGGAATACGGCGACTGGCGCCGTGATGAACTGGGCGGCTCCCGACCAGTGCGTCTTCGAGCTGAACAAGGCCTACGTGCTGCTGGTCTCGCTCGGCACGTACTTCGCCCCGCTGCTCATCATGTGCGCCGTCTACCTCAAAGTTCTCCAGATCACCCGGACCCAGGTCAAGGAAATCAACAAGCTGACCAAGGCCGGGTCCGGACTGGCTGCTGCCATGTTGGAACCCCCGCCGCCGCCACCGCCAACCCCGGCGCCCTCTGCCGGCGGAGGGGGGTCCGAGGCCGGCGACGGGGGTCGGGCGGCGGGTCGGAACGGTAGCCGGGGTCAGAACGGGCATCAGATGGCGCCACCGGGTGCCGTGGACAACGGGGTGGCGGCGGGTGGGATGAGACGGTCGCCGTCGGCAGCCGCCGGGAAGGGGGCCGAGACACAGTGGGACAGTCCCCCTGACGCGTCGGGGGCTAAACACAAACAATACAAGATGCTGAGCGACACGAAGGCCACCGTGACCCTGGCCTCCGTCATCCTGGCCTTCGCCATCTGCTGGGTGCCCTACTTTGTCCTCTTCACCGCCAAGCCCTTCCTCAGCGGGGACGTGAACGCCCACGTGGACCTGCTGGCGCTGTGGCTGGGCTACGTCAACTCCTCCATCAACCCCTTCCTCTACGCCTTCTACAACTCCTCCTTCCGGGAGGGCTTTCGCAAGGTGCTGTGCAGACACCAGTGCACGGGCACAAGGGCCAAGCGGAAGCCTCGCTTTGACATGCAGTATCTGGCGCCACAAATACCCGCCGTCAGAGGGCGCCGTCAGGGGTCTTCATCGGAGACGTCGGAGTTTTCGGCACTGAGACAGTCGCTATAGCGCTGACCCACTGGATCTGGCCGATGGGGCTGTCCCACGGGGATGACCCATAGGACTGACTCACAGGGATGACCCACTGGGCTAACCCACGGGGATGGCCCACTGGGCTGACCCACAGTCTGACCCACAGGCTGACCCACAGGGCTGACCCACAGGGTCTGACCCACAGGTCTGACCCACCGGGCTGACCCACAGGGCTGACCCACAGGGCTGACCCACAGGGTCTGACCCACAGGGCTGACCTACAGGGCTGACTCGCGAACCCTTAGCGGTGGCCCAAGCAGAACCCCTTCAAAGATGGCTGATCCAAAGATTTTGGGCGTTATCTGCGACCTGCGTGTGAGCAGTGACCCTAGCTGGCCGCCGTGCTATCGGATATCACCTTACAAAGAAGACCAGACGTATAGGATACGGGGTCTGGCACAGACAGCGATGGACGTCCCATGCATGGCCCCAAGCGACGACAGCTCAACCGGTGGACTGACGTGTAAACCGATTTATTTAATGATATGCAAGCAATTTGCATGTGTGTGCCCTGTCATCGCAGTGCCAATTGAAATTACATACTACCATATATTCTGTATGCGACGTAATGCGAGTCTATATTTGCCATATATAGGTACTTACTTTCAAGAAGTAATATGTGCTATATTCCAAGTCACTATTTAATGTTTAATTTAATTCGCAGTTGTGAGTTGTCGAGTGAAAGGGTCAATAGGACTTTTACATTTTAGTTTAATACGAAGCAAGGAACACCAGTTATATTTCGATTCCCTTTTGAACCGGTGAAAAGAGGCGATAATTGAGAACGTGTAGTGACATTATTGCAGGCGATGCCTTGGGACTGATACCCCTAACCGTCTGTCTTACAGGCGTTGGCTGCAATAGGCTGAGTAAGCAGGACTTCACTCTGTCTCTTACAAACGTCGCGAAGACTGCCTTCCGTTCGCCGTAGAGACGCCGTTATTGGTGTCCGCTGTTTCGAGGAACCTACTAATCAAATTGACCTTTTTGGGCTCTAGCGACCGTTGGTTCTTTGACATTATTGTCTGGTGTCGCGCTCCGTCGTTAGTTCACAACAAACCTAATTATACGGCGAGTTTGATGGGTTCCTCCACACACACACCCTCAACCCCCCCCCCCCCCCCCCACCCACCCACCCCCCTGATGCCCAACCTCTTGCTACGTTTCGACTATTGTACACCGGATACCGTGGTCCAGGTGCCAAGCGAGGCCAACATGGTGCTGTAATAATTTCCTGAACAAGAACCACAGCACATGGCTCCGCTCTCGTCTCACAATCTGTGACACATGATTAACCCTTGAGCTCACCCTCCAAATCATACAGGAAGCCACTATATGAGTGTCATCATAATGGTTATATTCCATCCCAAGGTATTCGCGATCCCGACTCTCGAATTTCAGGCGTTTATCTTAGCCTTAAATATTCACCATTACCTTAAAATTGGAGTGAATTATAAATTACTAATAAGTCTGAAAAGTTTGATATTTTCTTTGCTTCGAACCTAAAACACCCTTGCAATATCAAGCGTCGCGCGATATGCAGGATATGCGAGAACTGCTTCCGTGATTATTTATTACCTACATGGTGCTTATCAAACAAATGTATTACCGTGTACATAGGACACAGGATTACAAGTCCTAATTCCTAGGCAAAGCGGATAATATTTGCATGACTTCGTTTGGCCTCTACGGCGATTGAAGGTTGTTTGGCGGGCGCTAAACTTAGATGTCATGCGGTATTTATAGGTGGGGAGGAAACATGGACAAGTAAAGTGTGGCGCTTGGGGATGGCACTTTTTACTCCTCTAACTGATATAGAACCATCAACCTATGACGACCGGAAGTCCCGCCTGGTGCATATCTTTAACACGGTGGAGGGATCCCAAGTCTTCAGGCTATCAGATGTGCACCCTCCCCGCCCCGCCACAACTCACCACCCGCTCATCTCCCACCGCACGTTGGTCCTTTGCCCCCACCCCCACCCCTCCCTACTCCCCCCCCTCTCCACCCACCTAAATCCCATCTTGGCTGACGTCCGTTCCCCTCACCAACTACCTACCAGATGGAGCCAAAGAGGACGTGGAACAAGGAAACACCCTGTCACAGTTGTTTTTTCTGATCAGCAGTAAATAATTGAAAGCCTTTGATAGGGTCATTACCAAGCCAAAAACCGAGAGAAAAGAAATTATATAAAGTTGACTAAATATTGGTCTAAGTATCAATTACTCTATTACTTCGACCACTGTTATCTGAGATACCAGTTTTTTTTCTCTCTTCACGACTGAAAAAGTGAGAAACAAGGGAAGAGTTGTCATGAGTTAAAACGCAACTAAGTTGGAGATAAACCGCGCTGCGATATTAGAGAATATGTGCCAAATCTGTCATTGTTGTTGTTGAATGTGTTATTATCTGACGTTACGTCTTGTAGAGCTCCTGGCAAAGCCTTGTGATATCAAAGCACTTTTATTTTGTTTATGTTTTAGTGAGTTTGATGTGTCCCGTGACGGCGGTATCACTGACAGGTCACATGATACCATTGTAAGTCACGTGATATCAAAATTGCCTCTATGTGTCACATGATACCATTGTCTTTAATGGCGTAATATGCCGAAGAAACTCATCGCCTTTCTTAATTTATATGAGCCGCCATGCGGTACAGGCGCCGTGCGGTATCTACAGTATTAGGTACCGGCGCAATTTGATATCAGTGTTATCTGGTCCAAGTATTACTTCATATTCTTACCATTTTGTTTGTGTCGCTTAACGTAGGTGCCATCGAGTAACCTCGCCGTGCAATGTGGAACCAATAACCGCTGGTGTTTGTGCCATTTGGTACCAGCATCGATGGACCGCGGTGACTTTTGGTACCAGTGTTATTGGTACCAGTCTCGTCTGGTACGAGTGTTGTTAGGAACCAAGCCCATTTGATCCCAAGCTCGTCTGGTGCCACTGCCATTCGGTACTATTGTCATCTGGTACCTGCGTCATTTAGCAGCTGAGTCAGTTAGTCCCTTGCACCCGTGTCACCAGAACGTCACTAGAACGATACCCGCATCACAAGGTGCTTTTGGTCCCAGTGTCATCTGGTACCCATGTCATCTGGTACCAGTGTCATCTGGTACCAGTGTCATCTGGTACCCGTGTCATTTTATACTTGCGTCAACTAGTACCAGTGTTATATGGTACCCGTATCAGTTGATACGTGCGTCAACTGGTACCAGTGTCATCTGGTACCCATGTCATTTGATACTTGCGTCAACTGGCACCAGTGTCATCTGGTACCCGTGTCAGTTGATACTTGCGTCAACTGGTACCAGTGTCATCTGGTACCCGTGTCATTT
Organism: Arenicola marina; assembly: GCA_964019135.1. Lineage (NCBI taxonomy): Eukaryota > Metazoa > Annelida > Polychaeta > Arenicolidae > Arenicola > Arenicola marina. The sequence continues at coordinate 30,110,311 of OZ025248.1, forward strand.
TATCCTTGCGTCAACTGGTACCAGTGTTATATGGTACCAGTATCAGTTGATACGTGCGTTAACTGGTACCAGTGTCATCTGGTACCCATGTCATTTGATACTTGCGTCAACTGGTACCAGTGTCACCTGGTACCCGTGTCAGTTGATACTTGCGTCAACTGGTACCAGTGTCATCTGGTACCCGTGTCTGTTGATACTTGCGTCAACTGGGTACCAGTGTCATATGATACCCGTGTCAGTTGATACTTGCGTCAACTGGTACCAGTCTCATCTGGTACCCGTGTCAGTTGATATTGCGTCAACTGGTACCAGTGTCATCTGGTACCCGTGTCAGTTGATACTTGCGTCAACTGGTACCAGTGTCATCTGGTACCCGTGTCAGTTGATACTTGCGTCAACTGGTACCAGTGTCATCTGATACCCGTGTTAGTTGATACTTGCGTCAACTGGTACCAGTGTCATCTGGTACCCGTGTCTGTTGATACTTGCGTCAACTGGGTACCAGTGTCATATGGTACCCGTGTCAGTTGATACTTGCGTCAACTGGTACCAGTCTCATCTGGTACCCGTGTCAGTTGATATTGCGTCAACTGGTACCAGTGTCATCTGGTACCCGTGTCAGTTGATACTTGCGTCAACTGGTACCAGTGTTATATGGTACCCGTGTCAGTTGATACTTGCGTCAACTGGTACCAGTGTCATCTGATACCCGTGTTAGTTGATACTTGCGTCAACTGGTACCAGTGTCATCTGGTACCCGTGTCTGTTGATACTTGCGTCAACTGGGTACCAGTGTCATATGGTACCCGTGTCAGTTGATACTTGCGTCAACTGGTACCAGTCTCATCTGGTACCCGTGTCAGTTGATATTGCGTCAACTGGTACCAGTGTCATCTGGTACCCGTGTCAGTTGATACTTGCGTCAACTGGTACCAGTGTCATCTGGTACCCGTGTCAGTTGATACTTGCGTCAACTGGTACCAGTGTCATCTGGTACCCGTGTCAGTTGATACGGGCGTCAACTGGTACCAATGTCATCTGGTAACCGTGTCTGTTGATACTTGCGTCAACTGGTACCAGTGTCATCTGGTGCCCGTGACAGTTGATACGTGCGTCAACTGGTACCAGTGTCATCTGGTACCCGTGTCAGTTGATACTTGCGTCAACTGGTACCAGTCCCATCTGGTACCCGTATCAGCTGATACTTGCGTCAACTGGTACCAGTCCCATCTGGTTCCCGTGTCAGTTGATACTTGCGTCAACTGTTGTCATCTGGTACCAATGTCACTTAGTACCAGTACCCCTCGTTAGACGGCGCATGGAATTTGTGATAAACGCGTTGCCACAGTGTTAGCAATTTGCTTGGATTTCGCTTGGATTTCACCACATTTTGTCCATGCGCAACTGTTATTTCATAATATTTTGTGAAAATATTACTTCATGTCGATTTCGGCAGTGTGACGTCACTCACCGGCTTCCATGGCTGTCCCGTGTCAGGTAACTGTTGACGCGCTTCACTAGCTATCGCAGATTTCTTGATAACTTCATATTTTGCAATTTCCGACTGAATCGGGTGCATCTTGACCTATTATTTATAATGTACATATATTTTAAGCAATATTTGTTTGTCATGATTTCTGTGGTTAACTATAATATAAGCACAGACGTGACACGCAGTCTGCAGGAGTGAGGTTATAGGTAGGCCTCCAGGCATTTAATTGAATTGTTCAGCTACGGCGCTTGCCATCTTAGCACAGTTATGAAATATTAATTAAGTCAATGCTGATCCAAGAGTTTTGGCATTATCATTGTTATTTTGTCACTTTATGAGGACAGGGATCTCGTTATAAAAGCCGGTGTACAGTGTGATACGTGACCTGGCTGTGCAAGGAACGTCTGGGATTAGACGACGCAACGATACCAAGGAGCGCTCGTTCCTAGATTTACGGTGTTATTTTTGCAGCAGATTGTATCTTCCCTAAAGGTCGCCCAAAGGTCAAAGGTCATCAGCCACGAGCGTGAAGCCGTGTTGTTGTTGCTATAACCCGAACTGACTTGGCAGCGACAGTCGTCACAACTCACTCCCCCTCAAAAAGAATTAAACGACTTGCGATGTGAGTTACTACAGCGCAGAATGGTCTTTGTAAATAAACAATATGAAAGTCGTGTTAAACATTGAGGTTATTGACGAAGAAATGGTGCATTTCATGTTATCCAAATTTCAGCGAGAACAGCGGTATTGTATTGATCGTTCACCACCCTGTGTGGAGAGGGAACACAGCCAACCTTTTGAATATTGTTGTTGAAACCGCCCGACACCAATATATCCAACCAATCACGTGGCGCGTTACATTTGAGGATGCTTCAGCCATTGACCAATCACGCGTGAGTTACGTGACGCGCATGGCCAGGTCTCCTTCATGGTTAAGGAGTATGTATCACGGACTGCTGGGAACAAGGCCGCTGGAGTCGGGTCTTTGTTTGGATGTGGATCGTAGACTGACGGGGCTGGATCCTGTTGCGGGGAGGTCGGATCCATCTGGATCGGGAGCACAAAACGATCCATTTTCTGCCACAGACACGTGTCAATCGCGGGGTGGCTAGCGGTTATATTAGTCGCTATATAAACTCCTTGCAGGATGATTTATTGACAAGTATTAGCAGCATGAAGATGTATTGACTATGATTTGTTTGTCATGTACATTATTTATTAAATAGACTGTTGCCGCAAAACGAGAATTTTGTTTGTAGTGTTTTCTTTGCAATTTTGTTATCCATATCATGCAGACACGTATATGGCATGAACACCTTAAACACAGGATGATTGTGAATGTCTCTACAAGGACATTCATATGAAATTAACATTGCACCACTCGATCTTTGCCACCGGAACTATATGGTGCATAAAATGCACTTATCTCGTGATGAACGATGATAAATATTTAACACGATAGGTCACTGAACAAATTGTAAAATCCCCATTCTTACATTATATCATATCCTGCGGACCCCCCCCCCCCCCCCACACTCCTTTTGGCCCCCACCCGGCGCCCCCCCCCCCCCCCTACTCCCCTCGGCCCCCATCCGGCGTCCCCCCCCCTCCCCACGTTACCCCCCCCCATCCCCGGCCCCTATACCACCAAACAAGGACAGCTATGCCAATATAGACCCACATCAAGCTTGTTCTTGCGGGTATACAAGTGCATGCCCCAACAGAGTACACAGATATAGCTGTAAATATTTTCGTATCACATCGTCGCTGGACATTGTCCCTAACACAGGTGATCAAACAAGAGTCGGACTGTGGGTAGAACGAGGGGCCGGGCTGTGGGTAGAACGAGGGGCCGGGCTGTGGGTAGAACGAGGGGCCGGGCTGTGGCTAGAGCGACGGGCCAGGCTGTCGGTAGAACGAGGGGCCAGGCTTTCGGTAGAACGAGGGGCCGGGCTGTGGGTAGAGCGAGGGGTCGGGCTGTGGGTAGAACTAGGGGCCGGGCTGTGGGTAGAACGAGGGGCCGGGCGGCTGTGGATAGAACGAGGGGCCGGGCTGTGGGTAGGACGAGGGGCTGGGCGGCTGTGGATAGAACGAGGGGCCGGGCTGTGGGTACAACGAGGGGCAGGGCGGCTGTGGGTAGAACGAGGGGCCGGGCTGTGGGTAGAACGAGGGGCCGGGCTGTGGGTAGAACGAGGGGCCGGGCTGTGGGTAGAACAAGGGGCCAGGCTGTGGGTAGAACGAGGGGCCGGGCTGTGGGTAGAACGAGGGGCCGGGCTGTGGGTAGAACGAGGGGCCGGGCTGTTGGTAGAACGAGGGGCCGGGCTGTGGGTAGAACGAGGGGCCGGGCTGTGGGTAGAACGAGGGGCCGGGCTGTGGGTAGAACGAGGGGCCGGGCTGTGGGTAGAACGAGGGGCCGGGCTGTGGGTAGAATGAGTGGCCGGGCTGTGGGTAGAACGAGGGGCCGGGCTGTTGGTAGAACGAGGGGCCGGGCTGTGGGTAGAACGAGGGGCCGGGCTGTGGGTAGAACGAGGGGCCGGACTGTGGGTAGAACGAGGGGCCGGGCTGTCGGTAGAACGAGGGGCCGGGCTGTGGGTAGAACGAGGGGCCGGGCTGTCGGTAGAACGAGGGGCCGGGCTGTGGGTAGAACGAGGGGCCGGGCTGTGGGTAGAACGAGGGGCCGGGCTGTGGGTAGAACGAGGGGCCGGGCTGTGGGTAGAACGAGGGGCCGGGCTGTGGGTAGAATGAGTGGCCGGGCTGTGGGTAGAACGAGGGGCCGGGCTGTTGGTAGAACGAGGGGCCGGGCTGTGGGTAGAACGAGGGGCCGGGCTGTGGGTAGAACGAGGGGCCGGACTGTGGGTAGAACGAGGGGCCGGGCTGTCGGTAGAACGAGGGGCCGGGCTGTGGGTAGAACGAGGGGCCGGGCTGTCGGTAGAACGAGGGGCCGGGCTGTCGGTAGAACGAGGGGCCGGGCTGTCGGTAGAACGAGGGGCCGGGCTGTGGTTAGAACGAGGGGCCGGGCTGTGGGTAGAACGAGGGGCCGGGCTGTGGGTAGAATGAGGGGCCGGGCTTTTGGTAGAACGAGGGGCCGGGCTGTGGGTAGAACGAGGGGCCGGGCTGTGGGTAGAACGAGGGGCCAGGCTGTGGGTTGAACGAGGGGCCGGGCTGTGGGTAGAACGAGGGGCCGGGCTGTGGGTAGAACGAGGGGCCGGGCTGTGGGTAGAATGAGGGGCCGGACTGTGGGTAGAACGAGGGGTCAGGCTGTGGGTAGAACGGGGGTGCGGGCTGTGGGTAGAACGAGGGGCCGGGCGGCTGTGGGTAGAACGAGAGGCCAGGCTGTGGGTAGAACGAGGGGCCGGGCTGTGGGTAGAACGAGGGGCCGGGCTGTTGGTAGAACGAGGGGTCGGGCTGTTGGTAGAACGAGGGGTCGGGCTGTGGGTAGAACGAGGGGCCGGGCTCTGGGTAGAACGAGGGGCCGGACTGTGGGTAGAACGAGGGGCCAGGCTGTGGGTAGAACGAGGGGCCGGACTGTGGGTAGAACGAGGGGCCGGACTGTGGGTAGAACGAGGGGCCAGGCTGTGGGTAGAACGAGGAGTCGGGCTGTGGGTAGAACGAGGGGCCGGACTGTGGGTAGAACGAGGGGCCAGGCTGTGGGTAGAACGGGGGTGCGGGCTGTGGGTACAACGAGGGGCCGGGCTGTCGGTAGAACGAGAGGCCAGGCTGTCGGTAAAACGAGGGGCCGGCTGTGGGTAGAACGAGGGGCAAGGCTGTCGGTAAAACGAGGGGCCGGGCTGTTGGTAGAACGAGGGGCAGGGCGGCTGTGGATAGAACGAGGGGCCAGGCTGTGGGTAGAACGAGGGGCCAGGCTGTGGGTAGAACGAGGGGCCGGACTGTGGGTAGAACGAGAGGCCAGGCTGTCGGTAAAACGAGGGGCCGGGCTGTGGGTAGAACGAGGGGCCGGGCTGTGGGTAGAACGAGGGGCCGGACTGTGGGTAGAACGAGAGGCCAGGCTGTGGGTAGAACGAGGGGCCGGGCTGTGGGTAGAACGAGAGGCCGGACTGTGGGTAGAACGAGGGGCCGGGCGGCTGTGGATAGAACGAGGGGCCAGGCTGTTGGTAGAACGAGGGGCCAGGCTGTGGGTAGAACGAGGGGCAGGGCGGCTGTGGATAGAACGAGGGGCCAGGCTGTGGGTAGAACGAGGGGCCAGGCTGTGGGTAGAACGAGGGGCCGGACTGTGGGTAGAACGAGAGGCCAGGCTGTGGGTAGAACGAGGGGCCGGGCTGTGGGTAGAACGAGGGGCCGGGCTGTGGCTAGAACGAGGGGCCGGGCTGTGGGTAGAACGAGGGGCCGGGCGGCTGTGGATAGAACGAGGGGCCAGGCTGTGGGTAGAACGAGGGGCAGGGCGGCTGTGGATAGAACGAGGGGCCAGGCTGTGGGTAGAACGAGGGGCCAGGCTGTGGGTAGAACGAGGGGCCGGACTGTGGGTAGAACGAGAGGCCAGGCTGTGGGTAGAACGAGGGGCCGGGCTGTTGGTAGAACGAGGGGCCGGGCTGTGGGTAGAACGAGAGGCCAGGCTGTGGGTAGAACGAGAGGCCAGGCTGTCGGTAAAACGAGGGGCCGGGCTGTGGGTAGAACGAGGGGCCGGGCTGTGGGTAGAACGAGAGGCCGGACTGTGGGTAGAACGAGGGGCCGGGCTGTGGGTAGAACGAGGGGCAGGGCGGCTGTGGATAGAACGAGGGGCCAGGCTGTGGGTAGAACGAGGGGCCGGGCTGTGGGTAGAACGAGGGGCCAGGCTGTGGGTAGTAGGAGGGGCCGCCCGGGTGACCCATCAATGGTGGATTGACCGTGCCCATACAAGCCAAACATCGTGAGATATCAGATATCGTCACGTGCCTCTGATATAATGAGAACATACGTAGGCCTGACACATCCGCGCATTGTGTGTACAAGGATTACGCGCGTAATCCCTCGGTCTAAACGCCAGGGTGTGCAGATAATGGACTGAACGCCAGGGTGTGCAGATAATGGACTGAATGCCAGGGTGTGCAGATAATGAACTGAACGCCAGGGTGTGCAGATAATGGACTGAAAGCCAGGGTGTGCAGATAATGGACTGAACGCCAGGGTGTGCAGATAATGGACTGAACGCCCGGGTGTGCAGATAATGGACTGAACGCCATGGTGCGCAGATGATGGATTGAGCGCCAGTGTGTGCAGATAATGGACTGAATGCCAGGGTGTGCAGATAATGGACTGAACGCCAGGGTGTGCAGATAATGGACTGAACGCCATGGTGTGCAGATAATGAACTGAACGCCAGGGTGTGCAGATAATGAACTGAACGCCAGGGTGTGCAGATAATGGACTGAACGCCATGGTGTGCAGATAATGGACTGAACGCCAGGGTGTGCAGATAATGAACTGAACGCCAGGGTGTGCAGATAATGGACTGAACGCCAGGGTGTGCAGATAATGGACTGAACGCCAGGGTGTGTAGATAATGGACTGAACGCCAGGGTGTGCAGGTAATGAATTGAACGCCAGGGTGTGCAGATAATGGCTTGAACGCCAGAGTGGGCAGATAATGGACTGAACACCAGGGTGTGCAGATAATGAACTGAACGCCAGTGTGTGCAGATAATGGACTGAACGCCCGGGTGTGCAGATAATGGACTGAACGCCAGGGTGTGCAGATAATGGACTGAACGCCAGGGTGTGCAGATAATGGACTGAACGCCAGGGTGCGCAGATAATGGACTGAACGCCAGGGTGTGCAGATAATGGACTGAACGCCAGGGTGCGCAGATAATGGACTGAACGCCAGGGTGTGCAGATAATGGACTGAACGCCAGGGTGTGCAGATAATGGACTAAACGCCAAGTTGTGCAGATAATGGACTGAACGCCAGGGTGTGCAGATAATGGACTGAACGCCAGGTTGTGCAGATAATGGACTGAACGCCCGGGTGTGCAGATAATGGACTGAACGCCAGGGTGTGCAGATAATGGACTGAACGCCAGGGTGTGCAGATAATAGACTGAACGCCAGGTTGTGCAGATAATGGACTGAACGCCATGGTGCGCAGATAATGGATTGAGCGCCAGTGTGTGCAGATAATGGACTGAATGCCAGGGTGTGCAGATAATGGACTGAACGCCAGGGTGTGCAGATAATGGACTGAACGCCAGGGTGTGCAGATAATGGACTGAATGCCAGGGTGTGCAGATAATGGACTGAACGCCAGGGTGTGCAGATAATGGACTGAATGCCAGGGTGTGCAGATAATGGACTGAATGCCAGGGTGTGCAGATAATGGACTGAACGCCATGGTGCGCAGATAATGGACTGAACGCCAGGGTGTGCAGATAATGGACTGAATGCCAGGGTGTGCAGATAATGGACTGAACGCCAGGGTGTGCAGATAATGGACTGAACGCCATGGTGTGCAGATAATGAACTGAACGCCAGGGTGTGCAGATAATGAACTGAACGCCAGGGTGTGCAGATAATGGACTGAACGCCATGGTGTGCAGATAATGGACTGAACGCCATGGTGTGCAGATAATGAACTGAACGCCAGGGTGTGCAGATAATGGACTGAACGCCAGGGTGTGCAGATAATGGACTGAACGCCAGGGTGTGTAGATAATGGACTGAACGCCAGGGTGTGCAGGTAATGAATTGAACGCCAGGGTGTGCAGATAATGGCTTGAACGCCAGAGTGGGCAGATAATGGACTGAACACCAGGGTGTGCAGATAATGAACTGAACGCCAGTGTGTGCAGATAATGGACTGAACGCCCGGGTGTGCAGATAATGGACTGAACGCCAGGGTGTGCAGATAATGGACTGAACGCCAGGGTGCGCAGATAATGGACTGAACGCCAGGGTGTGCAGATAATGGACTGAACGCCAGGGTGCGCAGATAATGGACTGAACGCCAGGGTGTGCAGATAATGGACTGAACGTCAGGGTGTGCAGATAATGGACTAAACGCCAAGTTGTGCAGATAATGGACTGAACGCCAGGGTGTGCAGATAATGGACTGAACGCCAGGGTGTGCAGATAATGGACTGAACGTCAGGGTGTGCAGATAATGGACTAAACGCCAAGTTGTGCAGATAATGGACTGAACGCCAGGGTGTGCAGATAATGGACTGAACGCCCGGGTGTGCAGATAATGGACTGAACGCCAGGGTGTGCAGATAATGGACTGAACGCCAGGGTGTGCAGATAATAGACTGAACGCCAGGGTGTGCAGATAATGGACTGAACGCCTGGGTGCGCAGATAATGGACTGAACGCCAGGTTGTGCAGATAATGGACTGAACGCCAGGGTGTGCAGATAATGGACTGAACGCCAGGTTGTGCAGATAATGGACTGAACGCACGGGTGTGCAGATAATGGACTGAACGCCAGGGTGTGCAGATAATGAACTGAACGCCAGGGTGTGCAGATAATGGACTGAACGCCATGGTGTGCAGATAATGGACTGAACGCCATGGTGTGCAGATAATGAACTGAACGCCAGGGTGTGCAGATAATGGACTGAACGCCAGGGTGTGCAGATAATGGACTGAACGCCAGGGTGTGTAGATAATGGACTGAACGCCAGGGTGTGCAGGTAATGAATTGAACGCCAGGGTGTGCAGATAATGGCTTGAACGCCAGAGTGGGCAGATAATGGACTGAACACCAGGGTGTGCAGATAATGAACTGAACGCCAGTGTGTGCAGATAATGGACTGAACGCCCGGGTGTGCAGATAATGGACTGAACGCCAGGGTGTGCAGATAATGGACTGAACGCCAGGGTGTGCAGATAATGGACTGAACGCCAGGGTGCGCAGATAATGGACTGAACGCCAGGGTGTGCAGATAATGGACTGAACGCCAGGGTGCGCAGATAATGGACTGAACGCCAGGGTGTGCAGATAATGGACTGAACGTCAGGGTGTGCAGATAATGGACTAAACGCCAAGTTGTGCAGATAATGGACTGAACGCCAGGGTGTGCAGATAATGGACTGAACGCCAGGTTGTGCAGATAATGGACTGAACGCCCGGGTGTGCAGATAATGGACTGAACGCCAGGGTGTGCAGATAATGGACTGAACGCCAGGGTGTGCAGATAATAGACTGAACGCCAGGGTGTGCAGATAATGGACTGAACGCCAGGGTGCGCAGATAATGGACTGAACGCCAGGTTGTGCAGATAATGGACTGAACGCCAGGGTGTGCAGATAATGGACTGAACGCCAGGTTGTGCAGATAATGGACTGAACGCACGGGTGTGCAGATAATGGACTGAACGCCAGGGTGTGCAGATAATAGACTGAACGCCAGGGTGTGCAGATAATGGACTGAACGCCAGGGTGCGCAGATAATGGATTGAACGCCAGGGTGTGCAGATAATGGACTGAACGCCAGGGTGTGCAGATAATGAACTGAACGCCAGGGTGGGCAGATAATGGACTAAACGCCAGGTTGTGCAGATAATGGACTGAACGCCAGGGTGTGCAGATAATGGACTGAACGCCAGGGTGTGCAGATAATGGACTGAACGCCAGGGTGTGCAGATAATTAATTGAACGCCAGGGTGTGCAGATAATGGACTAAACGCCAGGTTGTGCAGATAATGGACTGAACGCCAGGGTTTGCAGATAATGGACTGAACGCCAGGTTGTGCAGATAATGGATTGGCATTTCAGTTTAGGTCATCATTTTGTCTCGAAATTATGATGCATATGTCTTATATCTCTGAGTCAAGAAAACAACAAGTTCAACATAAAACTACGCGGTTTACTTATATCGCGCGCGGACAAGATAGCCAGCCGCGGTCGACATCACACAGAATACCGAACAGCGAACAGACGCACAGGGATATAAAGCCGGCCACCAACCTCTGCTCCGGTGAAGCATGTGCTTCTCTCCGGATAGCCCACAGGCTTTCACGATTTAAATCAAGATATAATGTACTTATTTGACATGGAGATGAGGTTGGGAATACAAAAAATTCGAATATATTGCTTTAAAACGAAAATGAGTAATGCTCGCGCGAATCCATTTTCTTTTTTGCATATCGTAAAATCTGTCAAACAAACACTAAATTTTTCATAAATTTCGGCACTCCTGCAAAGGTATCCCCTTACTTTCTATATTCAATTTCCATATTGGATATGGATTACCCTGTCGACCCGTCTGCTCCCCACTTATGTCGACACTCGTTACATATTACATATCCCTCATCGCCAGACTCTACTGTTCACATGGCGACCAATAGCTGTATGGATCTTTCCCTCCGTTATCCCTGTACCTTCTATTTATATCTGGATCCGCCCCACCCCCTTTCTGGCATAACCTTCTTTATCGTATAATTATGGTGACTCCCCTGCACTCCCCAACCCCTCAACCAAGTAAACCCGCCCGCCCGCCCCGCCCCGCCCCACCCGACATTCTCATATGCATGAATACGTAGGGCCCCTGAGGGGGGGTAGCCATGTCGCGTGTCGATTTTAAGAAAAGGTCCATGTCGCGTGTCGCTAAGTCTTATGTCGCATGTCGATCCTAAGACAACGCAAATGTCGCGTTGTCGATTTAAAAAATCGCCATGTCGCCGTGTCGAAAAAGCCCCTCTGGGGCCCTATACGTCCCTGCAGTGAACCATATCGGAAATCTACTCGTTCCCGTTTGTATGAATGCCCGTCGAGTCCGATGAGAAGGAAACCCAGAATTCCCCACCAATACCCCCTCCCCCTACCCTCACCCCTCCCCTACCCCCCCCCCCCCCCGCGCCATGCCCCCCCTCCCCCTACCCTCACCCCTCCCCTACCCCCCCCCGCGCCATGCCCCCCTCCCCCAGACAGTGGGTCTCGGGGATTCGCCTGCCAGCTAGGCGGCCAACGCTGACTAAAGCACGCTTAATACGGCTTTTACACGGTCTCTGACTCCAAATTGGCGAGGAATTATCGGCGGGACAAATATTTTGTGAACGTGATATGGGTAGGCGATGGTCGGGGAGGGTGGGGGGCGAAGAGGGGGGGGGGGGGTGCCGCCACGGTGGGGGTGGAGGTGGCGGTGAAAGGCGGAGACGCAGGTGGTGATGAGATTTGTTGTGGAGATGATGGTGGTGGTGATGGCGAAGACGGCATAGATGATGGAGGTGATGGAGGTGGTGATAAGGCGGTGGTAGTGGTGGGGATAATGGTGGTGGTTGCATCGGTAGTGGAGGTGAAGGTGGTGATGGCGGTGATGATGGTGATGGTGGTGATGGTAAGGGTGGTGATACTGGTGATGGTAAGGTGGATGATGGTAATGGTGGTGGTTGTGGTGGTGGCAGGGTAGTGGTGGCAGCGATAATTAAGGTAAAGGTGATGAAGGTGGTGATGGTTTTGGTGGCAGGGGTAGGGTATGGTGGTGATGGTTGTGATGGTGGTGATGGTTGTGATGGTGGGGATGGTGGTGATGGTGGTGATGGGGTGATAGTGCTGATAATGGTGATGGGGTGAAGGAGCTGATGGTTTGGGTGGCAGGGGTAAGGGATGGTGGTCGTGGTCGTTGTGGCAGGGATAGGTGATTGGTGATGCCTGGTGGCTGTTTAGCTTATGGCGGTGTCCGTGGCGGAGGCGCTTAAACGATACCCGTATGACCCACACAAGACGGTGATGGAAGTCCCAGTGCCCCGAATTAGTGACAGACTCCCACGACGAAAAACATCGCGTTTTTTTGTAAGATCTAAAGGGACAATAATTCACAATTGTTCACAAGTACCCATCCCCGCCTTTAACCTCAGCTTGTCATGTCTCTCGCCCTCATTCGATCCCATCCTTGTATTTTTCTTCCCAACGCTAAACAGTGCCCCCCCACCCCTCCCCCTTGCAGCCTCCAGCCCTTTCCTAACGTAGCGCACCCCCGCTCTCTCCTATTAATGAGGATGCGCCCTGCTTGCCCCCGCCCCCTATCCCGCTGCCAACCCCCTCCCAGCGCCACCCCATCCCTTCCCCTCCCACCGCCCCCGCCCCCCCCCCCCTCCGCCCCCACCCCTCCTCATCGATCCTGCCGCTGCACTGGCTAGAGGGGCACTCGGGTGCCATATTACCATATCGCCAAATACCTGACCGCCCAGCCACGTCACTAATTGATTTAAACATTTGGACACAAACTAATTTACAGATACTTTCTACCATGAATTAAACAACATCGCGATTATACAAGCGATTTGTAACATGCAGCGTTATCCGGTCCATCTTCCATGTAAGAAAAGAATCCACGAAATGTATTATTGTAATAAACGTTAGGCGTGAGTAATACGTGAGCTATGCTGAAACAATGGTTCGCACTTACATGGCAGAACGACCAGGTATCCTGGGGTGGATTTCTTTTGGAGCCCGGTTGTATCCCCAAGGTACACCGAATACGCAAATTATGCATCGATATATACCTCCCTACTCTTCTAGCACTCGGGTCGGGTTCGCGCATTCATTTGGCATGCCGATCGTCGTGTTTAAACAATAGGGGACATTCGGCTGAAGATGGCGTGTGATTGAAAAGGGTTGGACTAGGCCGGTTCCGTTGCTCCTAATACACCGGAAATGACCGGTGGAAACGTTTCATCGCCATAGGGTGTGTAGCCCTATCGGCACGCCCGGAAGACGTCAAGTATACTGGGCGGTAGGCCCGTATTGGCCCAACGAAATGCACCCTATCACCCAACGGGAGACGAGAAAACTGCAGACAGTCATACCCTTTGTGCTCTCCTCCCCACGACCCGACGCTATTTTCGTGTGTGTTTCATGTAGTCCTACATGGACACGCTTTTCTCTGCCACAGAGAGAACAAGCGAACAATCCCGAAAGTCAAGATATGTTCACTCGGGTGTTTGTATATTTAAAGTATTTCCAACATTCTTACAGTAGGAGGAATACGACCTGGTTATTTGTGAATACTATACCTCCAATAGTGTGGGCAGCTATGACGGAAGGGTGCTACGTAACTTAACTGAATCTCAGTTTTGCCCCTTTGATGAACTCGTTTTCGAGCGATTCCATGGAATAAAAACTGTAACCTGCCAATGAAACACATGCCTAGGTGTCCATCTTCCATTGACAAAGTTAACTGTGAGCTAAAAGATAACGTGGCAACAACACTTTAAGAAAACAATATGAATAAGGCCACAAGCTTTGTAACACTGAATAGCTGTTCTGGCTCATAACCGATCTGCTTATAGCAAAGTGTGGAATTCCCGATGGCATGTTCCACGTGGACAGATATACCACAGACGTCATCCACGTCTGTTTATCTACTGACGACAAATTTTACTGCGCACTTCTATCGTGTAGTAAGTCCATTTGTTGAATGTTTGCTTTAATTTCCTGTTCGGGATGAGGTATGCGATTTTATTCGGTAGGAGATTTGTAGTTCCCGTCTGAAGCTATTTCTTGCCTGACCTAATCCTTAACATGATTGAGAAGCGTCGTATAAGGACAATGCTGCACGATGTTTACTGCGGTATAACTCGGAGAGTTAGCCATGGATACACTAATAATGGCTTTGGATTAATCTCGTTGATGACATAGTCTGAGTGTCGCTTAGTATCAGCACACAGCCTTCCTCAGCCTCAAATCAGGTGCGTTGAGTGGGTGACTTGTATTCGATAGAATATTTAGTATGTACCTGATTAGTTGGTTGCCTGAAGTAGGACGCTTCCACCTCTGTACATCACATCGCGACAATGGGAATCATCAAGGCAGAGAGGAGCCATGTCTTCGAGAGTCATAGTGCTGTTGATGCATGGGGTGGGGGTGGTGGTCCGAATAGGGGGATGGTTGGGATGCGCTTGAATGACTTCATAGCAATTCACAATTACTTTAAGTTATGTAAGTTATAATTATATTGTTCTATTGTTTTCTTCTAATGATATGTCATTAGATACCTCACTTTAAGTATCCACGTGGAATGATTCCGCTTTGAGAATTAAAGGAGTTTGGGTGTTGCATCCTGAATCAGGTTTCATTTAAGTAAATACAGTGAAGCGTTAACAACCCCAGCCGTTCCCCTATACCCCCTCCACATTGATACTCATATGAGGCTATTCTAACAGCATATGCAATTATTCTGCCGTATGTTGGTTCGGTTGGATGTGGCGTTATGTTAAACACTCAAAGGCCTCCAAAAGCCAGAGTGTATGGCAGCTGTTTCCACGGCCTTCCAGAGCCACTGTTGCTCAAGCCTTCCGAAGCCAGACTGTGGAGCCCCATCCACGGGCGCCTGATGACGCAAGTGAAGTCTGCCACCATTCGATCTGTACCCCATTTGAAAATGCATTTGCCAACATCTCTATTCTAGACCCTTCATTTTATAACGATGCATGACCTAATAATAGGTTCCATTGCATAGAAATAATAGGTTCCATTGCATAGAAATAATAGGTTCCATCCCAAACAGAGTCTTTTCGTCAGGATGGTTCTGGTCAGGGTAGTTCTGAGCGGCCTGGATCAGGATAGTCCCGGTCTGGGTAGATCGGAGAGTCCTTGGTCGCGGTTCGAGTGGTCGGGGTAGAACGGACTGGCCCGGGTCGCTGTAGGTGTGAGGAGCCCGGGTCCGCGTAGGTCAGAGTGGTCCGGATCGGAGTAGGTCTGAGTGGCCGGGTCGGAGTAGGTCTGAGTGGCCCGGGTTGGGCGGTCCGGCTCGAGCTAGGGGTAGGTCGAAGCTGTTCGGGTAAGTTGCAATATTTTGCGACGACAAACGGTGCCTTGTGAGGACATATTGTCCAACGGTTTTCATTCAGTGCTGCTCTTCCAGACAGACACGGCGGTAACAGTGCATTTTAGGGGACAACGCAACACGGGCCATAAATATGTATAAATACTTACTACCGTGTTCGAACAAAAAGTACACGCCTTGTTTCTTATAACATGGGTACTTCTAGCGGAGAGGGGTGTCGCAACAAGAGCTCTAAATATGGATAAACACTTACTGCCGTTTGCCAACGAAAGGGACGCGCATAGCGCTTATGTGAAGAAGAAATGCCAGGCCTCGTTGAGCTGCGCTGCTCTATTATTGATGTGACTCCACCGTGTGAGGAGGCACATGTTCTGGAGATCTTGGGCCATCTGTCGCCAAGGGGGGGGGGGGCGGGGGCGGGGGGGGGGGGAGGGGGGGCATTTCTATTACCCCATGTCACATTCTGGAGCACTACGCGGGGCACCAAATCAATCAACCGTTATCCATGCGTACCCCGCCACCCCGGCCACCACCCCAGCAGTACCCCACCAGTACCCCACCAACCCACCTTTTAGTTATTCAGTGTACCAAGGCCTGGTCGTAATATGAGGTGCTTCCGTATCTCAAATACAGCCCCCATTCCAGCACCCCCCCCCCCACACACTCCTACTTCTATTTCTCCTGCTCCTCCCTTACCACCATCCCCACCCTTCCATCCCTTCATGGTAGCCGACGTGGGACGGTTTCCGTTCAAGGACACAAAAATCTGCTGATAAGGCGGTTTTACATCAAAGAGCTTGCCAGCTCAGATTGGTCTTTAACCCCGACTCTGAGGGCCAATGAAACGCGATGGACAACACTACGCGTTTTGGCCTCTGGGCCAGGCCCGATTGAACCCCTCGATAAAAATAACACGGGGCCATGAACCGGGTCAGTGCCATTACAGAACCTTCAAGGCAGGGCATTAATCACAAAGCAGCCAGCAAATCAAATCAACTACATCTGGGCAAGTACTGAGAACGGGAATCATTTACATTTTACTCCCGGTGTAAACTGTTATTTCATGGCTCGATCGAAGGGGGCGATACATTTGTGCAGAGATTGCACAATATGTCGCTAGATGAAACATTAAAAATAGACTTCATTCAAGTTATATAAAAGGGTTGTTTCTCTCGATAAAATGTGCCTAATCCGGATAGCCGAGTTATTCAGAATCAAACGATCTGCACATTCTGTGTACTTTCCTGACTAACACCGTCGTTTATGTGCCCAAGTATAGGGCCCCTGAGGGGGGGTAGCCATATCGCGTGTCGATTTTAAGAAAAGGTCCATGTCGCGTGTCGATTTAAAAAAAAGTTCCATGTCGCGTGTCGCTAAGTCTTATGTCGCATGTCGATTCTAAGACAACCCCGATGTCGCGTTGTCGATTTTAAAAATCGCCGTGTCGCCGTGTCGAAAAAGCCTCTATGGGGCCATAAGTATAGGAGCCATCGCATGCGTCGGTGGCAGTTTGCAGCCGCTGTGGTCAAGAGGTAGCACACCCGACCGCATACCAACAGGTTGTAGGTTCGAACCCATCCTATACCTGGCGGAGCGCCCTTCTTAGTCTGCCCATTTGGACCGAACACGTGGCCGAAAACCCGATTCCATCTACCCATCGACACACCTAGTTGTCCTATAAACAGCGGGTGGGGGTGAGGGGGTGGAGACCTTCTACATGTGTTCATTATTCGTCATCCCTGGGTGCCTTAGCCCGCCCAATGTAGCCCCTGTGTGGCCCAAAACGGCCTGAAACATCCCTTTATTTCATGTCAGTTCCCCCTTTGTGTGAAGCAGGCAATGACCGTTTGCCTTCCACTGACTGTTTCAATGGGTTTGTTCTATACATCCCGGGCTGCCGCTAGCCACCATGGAGGTTGGCGACCAGTGGGTCGCTAGGGTATTCCACGCCCATCTGGCAGGGACGATGACTCACTGTGACGGTACTCACATATAGTGTAAATTGTGATGTGTCATGACTGGCGTAATGCTCCAGTATAGGGCTATATGGGTGGACAGAGGATAGTGCAGGATATGTTTTCCACGTTTGCTTAGTTAAGATTTATAATTATTTGCCTCCCGGGAAAATTACAGCATTGACATATCCCGACGAAACGTAACTTCATACCTTTGGGACTTGGCGCTTTTCGACCTTGACTCGACCTTCACATTGAGCCGCTATGACCTTATATGTTGTTGGAGGATGAGGCATATTACGTACCAGTGGCGAATGGGCTAAGCGGAGAAGGGGGGAGGAGGGAGGGGAGGCAGCCCCTTCCCGTAGAACCGCTCAGAGCGGACCTTTAACATGGATTTATATTTAGATTTAGACTTTAGACATAGCACTGTATTAAATAGTGAGGTATTTCGGGCTAATGAGGAAGCCTGTAATTGTGTGGGATTAGAGAACACGAATCATGCAATTTTAGCCATGTGTAGTTAACTACAACCATTAATCGAATGAACGTGGACTATACAATTACGTAAATGCCATGGCAATTAAATTTTTAACTCTTGATTGGTTCTAAAGATTGGTTCGTGAAGATCAGGTTGAAATCATCCCGTAGCTATGATGGATAGCTATTTTGCAGCAGTCTCCACCATTTATCTACGAAAGCAGCTTGTATAAATTAACTCGAGATTTGTCAATAAAGGTTGTACGTTGGATAATTTGCATTACTGCAATAATGTGCATTTATATGGGAGAATATTGAAATGTGTGTTCAAGTTTAGATTTAAGAAAGCTAAACTTATGAAGGAATCTAACAACTATGTATCATTCAAAGATTTTCGCAAAGCCCTTATGCATGGATATATTTTTTTTTAATTACGTAATAACACTGGCCAAATTGTGCATCCCCATATATACAATTTGTTTTTCCACTTCTTTATTGCAGTAATGTATAAACATCCGACGTGCATGCATGTTATTTCCTGATGTATGTTTGTTGAGCAAGCCCCCCCCCCCACCCCCGCTACAAAAAGGTGTGGATTTTGATCTGACTACGGTCAGTGAATGATCTGCGACAGCAGTGGCTTCAGATCAAATCACACACTTTTGATTCTTTGCAAAAATGCGAAACGAACTACAGATGCCGCAGTTGGATATCCGGTGTATTAGTAAACAAGCTATTATTGTAACCTTACCAGCTTAGCATCGTGAGCCAAAATGTCGTATGGTACAGTATATATAACGATATATAAGCCGATATAATACATGTAACCTATACATATTGTGTATCATTAGTCATCCTTTTCTATTAACTGCTTTCGTTTGGTTGCCACCCTTGGCATCTGCGTTTACACCGGACCAGAGAAAGACAGGGCCACGGAAGTTGAGACCCTGGTTTACGATTATAGCCTCCAAGTTGGACAATACAGGTGGATGCGGTAACCTTTAATGATCCAACAATTGTAACGGTTTTTGATTTCACAGATGCGCTGCCGCCATAGCTGGCTGATGCCTAGATGCTCCGGACAACCTATACAAAGGCTGGTTGACGTGTCATAGGTTGGTTCTCGACGCCATTGACATGATGGTTCCATGTGCTGCAGACACTAAACTCTGTGAGTGTAAAACATCTATAGTCAGCACGATGATAACGACCATCAACCTCCGTCCAACCCATCCACCCGCCCACCCACCCTGCTCCCTATGGCCGCATCACATTTCCTGGAAGGACGACAAGACTATCGCTGTCTCTTTATTAGTCGCTAGGTGTCTTATGACATGGCTACCTCTAAGGGAGAGACGTGAGGCGGAGAGTGACAGGCAGAGAAGCAGAGAAATGAGAGATAGGAATAAAGAGGGAGTGAGAGAGAGAGAGAGCGGGAGAAGGGGAGAGGTGGGAGAGAGAGAGAGGGGGGGAGTGGCGGGAGGTAGAGCGAGAGAGAGGCGGGGGGATGGGGAGAGAGACCTAAGGGGAGAGGCGGTGCCAGAGTAATGTTGTCACCAGTAACAGAGGACCCGTTAGAGGCCCATCACAATGAAGACATCATTCCACCGCTCTCCGGTTCCCTTACGTAAAAAAGACCGTCGGCCGCATGAGACAAAACTAAACAAATGCAAAGATAAAAAAGGACCAGAGCCTCATGGATGTTGTATGAGCGCAATTTTATTTCCCTCATTAGAGCGGACCCCATTGACGACAATGTGAGAGTCATTCCGGGCAAATCTTGGCCCTCATCGAAGAAGGCCTGGCTGCTGGGGAGATAACGCCTTCGATCGATGGCTGGTGGGTCGCCCAGGACCTGTCGCCGGCCACGCCCCAAGCCGTCAGTCCTCCCGGTACGAATCGTCCTGAGGACCATGCCCAGTTTAAAGACTGCGAACGTAACCAAGTTCTGGCGCCTAGATTTGCGAAAAATAAATACATTTGGGGGTGGTTTGTCGGAAACGGGACTTTCTAGTGTAGAATCACCAGCCCCCCCCCCCCAACCCTCCAACCCAACACCTCACACATACCACCCATCAGACCCTAGCTCCTCCCTTTTACGATTACCCTATCGTTATCATGTCGCCGCCAGTGACGCCCCAGTTATTGGACGCGTAAATGGGGTCATTTTAACGTGCCGCTTGGATATCCGTCTTGCGGTGAAGCGTCACCCGTTTTCTCGGTCCCGCCTTTCTCCCGCGAATGAATACGCGTCTCATTGCACCGCCCGGAAATAGTCTTCCTCCGCGTCCACTGACTCAAATGTCTGTAGTCATGCGCGATTATGCAAAAAAAATCATATATCCGTTTTAGCATTTGCGGGTCCTGTCGGGTTACATGAGGCTGTTTTCTTCCTCGCAATGGTCCGTACGTTGTCATATTACCAGGTAAAAATGACGTCTTTCGCAAGTCAATTCCAGCGACTGCCTTCAGAATGGGTTACCAGACACAGCCCCGCAGGCCGGAAGACTTATATTCTAATAGCCCACCGATAGGTCATATACAACCGCTTCTATGACCACGCCTTCTTGGAGTCGTGTAACATTGACGGCAAAAACGATGTGTATCTCTATCTGAAAGAATCCAATATTTGACTCCAAAGTAAAGAGCCATCACGAGCCGCACTAGAAGCCAGGACATCCGGGTTACTACACCGTCAAATTGTGCAATTGAGCCGCCAGGGCTGAATCACTTCCGGTTCCGGTTTCGGTTCCGGTTCCGGCAGACGAGATACGGACCTGAAGAAGGGAGATAGCGACTGAAATGGCGCTGGTATAGGTTGGTATTGAGCGATAAAACGGCACTCTGCTCTCAGTTGAAGAGCAATAGTGTGTGTTTTCAACTGTCGACCATGGTTATTGACTCCATTGACAAGTGTCATTATCATCGCATGTATCTACGTATATCAAAGGTCCAGCAGTGAGCGGTACATAACGAGACGCCAATATTTCGACGCTGTAACATACGGTTTTTGCGGTTTGGAGGAAATTAAGCGACCCAATTTCCTGAACATATTATTAGAGCTTAATAATGCTTGATTTGACATATTTTTAAAACATTTGTCATAGGTCGAAACGGGTATGAATGGGGCGAACCCTAGTGAAAGATATTCCCTTTGTCACTTTCTGCACGCTCTTTACTTACCTATTTCGACAGTTGCGCAAGTAACGCTTTGAGAGAACCTTCGTTGGCTGGTGGGAGACCTTTGTAGCGATTTGTCATGTCAATATACTAATGAATATATGTAAATGTGGATTTGTTTTATACCATATGTCACTTTGAGAGAACCTTGGCTGGTGAGGGACCTTTGTAGCGATTTGTCATGTCAATATACTAATGAATATATGTAAATGTGGATTTGTTTTGTACCATATGTTACTTATATAATTATCAAATCTCGTAATGTTCGGTATCTGAATATTCATGTATGTAGTAATAGTATTATTCACCCCATTGTCGCAGGGGGTACATTGGGCATGGGTTAACCGAGTTGTGTACTAAAATGGCCTAAACCTAAATTCTATCTTGTTTTCTCCAACGGTAATAGTGCATGCAATTCTTATACCATCCGAACGTGATCTGTATAGAATTAAAATCGAATTACTCTGCGAAACATTTGCAAAAACAATATGCGGTAACAGAGATCAATTGTTTGTTGACAAATTTATATCATATGAAACAATTTGACCATATGCATCACAGAAGCGCTAGACACACTGTACATCACATTACCAAACATGACACGTGACCAGGGACATTGATGACGTCACGTATAGAAATAATTAAATGTTTTTCTCGCGTTAACGTTACAACACTTGCATTGCCGAGAGTACAAATACACATGTTTTACCCCGAACACGATTTCAGTTCCCCCTTTCCAAAACAACGAAAGGAATTCGTCCACGCATCTTCAACCAGTAAATCGTTAAACATGACAATGCTGATATGCAACTAACGGGAAATTTTTTAGAAATCATTTTTAAAACCATTACACTGGTCCATATATTTCCTGCTTATAACTTCGGCAGGACATGCGACAGAAACCGTGCTGTGTAGGTGCTTCTGTACTCTACGTTTATTTAGAAGTTATAAATAATTAATATTAGTGCATTTTTGGCTGCATACTTGCTGGTTTGGGGTATACGGAATCTGGACTATGTTCATAATGTGTCCCACCCGTTCATACGTACTGGGTATCAATCTGAATAAAGAACATAACGACAAACACTTCCACTCCATGTAGTCAATGTAGGCAATCAATAGAAATCCTATCCACATCACTGCAGTAAAACTGACAAGTCTCTTGACAGCCGCCACGTGTGTTTTAAATTTATAATCGATATCAATCACGAGCAAACAAATCTTTGACTTTGTCTCGCCACAGTGCGTGATAAGGGATAAGTTTCTGGTGATAAAAACATCATGTCTATCGATTGATTGACCTTTAGTCTGGGGCATTGACTTGTGCAGTGCTCCGAACCAACAGCATTGACACATTCAGGGTAAGGGCAATGCTACGGGGGATTGGCGGGGGGGGGGGGGGTATAGACCAATGAATAGAAATGGCAACATAGCTGAAATCCTGAGCACGTCCACGAAATACGTTACTAGTGATGCGCCCAATTCCATCGCACCTGTCAGTGTGAATCCTCCGGTCCACAGTGGTCGCTGTTAACAGGTGGTCGTCATATAGAAGGTAACGTCAGTCATGCAGGAATAGACTTGTTGATAGGTCACGATAATATGTGATCGCTGCAGTAGTAGTTGTACGTATCACAGTAAACCCTCCAGAAGTTAGACCCAGGATACGTCGTAGTACCCTTTACACCGACCGGTTCCGACAATAAGGACAGCAACCTCGATAAACATGCTACATTTAGGAACTGTCGGCCTTCTGTTCATCCTTCCTGTCCCACAAGCTCACTGTAGCCATACACGTGGCTCCTATACCCTTGCAGAGAGAGTTCGCATAAATGCCATAAATAGCAAGGTGCAAGCTAACAAATGTTGTAGGATGTGATAACTGTTGCAGATACTTCCGGAGTATTATCAAGGATCATTGCACGGAGATTTCGACATGCGACCAGATTTTGCTATAAATAAATATACTGGATCTGTGTTCTCAAACTGTCAGAGGCTAAACTGTACAGACCGGCAGAATTGCAGCTCTTAGTGTTGTGACAGATTTGTGCATGTGCAAGTATAAATGAAAATGGCGATAAACGATGACAGTGGAGCAACGACAGCCGAGGCCTGTTATCTCAGAGCGTTCATTTCTGATTCGGAGAAGGAGAGGTGACCCTGGTTGGTCTCGCTGTTCGGGGACCGCAGGGGCACGTCTTGCATGTCGAACCACATCCGCCTCAGGCGGTGTCTGCACAGCACCTTGCGGAAGCCCTCCCGGAAGGAAGAGTTGTAGAAGGCGTAGAGGAAGGGGTTGATAGAGGAGTTGACGTAGCCCAGCCACAGCGCCAGCAGGTCCACGTGGGCGTTCACGTCCCCGCTGAGGAAGGGCTTGGCGGTGAAGAGGACGAAGTAGGGCACCCAGCAGATGGCGAAGGCCAGGATGACGGAGGCCAGGGTCACGGTGGCCTTCGTGTCGCTCAGGAGCTTGTGCTCCCGGTGTTTGGATCGTACCGTGTGCTGGCCGGAGAACCGGGGGCTGTGCCAGTTTATTCCGCCCGTCTTCACACTCGACCGCTGACCGGCGACACCGTTCTTTAGGGACCCAATGGACTGCTGGCGCCCGTTCTGACCTCGGCTTCCATTCCGACCGGAAGCCCGGGTACCATTTCGGCTTCCTCCGCCGCCGCCGCCGCTGGGCGCCAGGGGTGGCAGCGGCGGCGGCGGCGGGGGTTCCAACATGGCGGTGTGCAGTCCGGATCCGGCCTTGGTCAGCTTGTTGATTTCCTTGACCTGGGTCCGTGTGATCTGGAGAACTTTGAGGTAGACGGCGCACATGATGAGCAGCGGGGCGAAGTACGTGCCGAGCGAGACCAGCAGCACGTAGGCCTTGTTCAGCTCGAAGACGCACTGGTCGGGAGCCGCCCAGTTCATCACGGCGCCAGTCGCCGTATTCCAGCCCAGGTGGATGGGTACGAAGGCCATCAGGAACGAGAATATCCAGATTCCGGAGCAGACGCCAAACACAATCTTCCCATTCATGCGCTGTGTGTACCGCAGTGGAATTGTGACGGCGAAATACCGGTCCAAGCTGATGGCGAACAGGGTCAGAATGGACACCGTGCACAGCATGACGTCACAGGCGGTGTACACATTACAGAAGGCGGCCCCTAGCGGCCAGTGTAAATCCAAAGTCATGAGAGCGCTGAACGGAAGTACAAGACAGCCCAGCAACAAATCGGTTATAGCCAGCGATAAGATAAAGTAATTGGTACACGTCTTTAGTTTCCTATTGGTATAAATGGTGACACAAACGAGTATATTCCCGCCGACAGTAAGCAAAATCACCATGCCTAGTACACAGGCAATTCCGGCCTTCTCCGGCAGCGTTCGGGAGTCTTCGGAAACACCCTCGCCTTGAGTCTTATTCTCAGCGTACGAACTATTACCACTGTCAAGTAATGACGTCATATTGATGACGTCAGCGATTGCGTCATAACGATTCGTCTGTAGGGTATCGTGACCAACACGCCTTAGAAGGTCCGTCACGGTCAAAGGCGGGTCTTCAGTCACGTAAGACGTCATTGTCACGGTGGACAGTTGAATCGTCTGACTCTCAATGTTATCGATTATTACCGCCATGCCTTGGTTGAAGGTCAAACCAGGCTCCAGAGGTGACAGGGGCTATTTTATCCTCGCGTGTTATATCCGTTCATCTTTTCGGGTATATTTAACCTGTGTAAAGCATTAAGCCGTGTCTCTCTACCTCGCATTGAAACGTTCTTCTTCAGACGCCCGTACTGGGAGCAAAATCTTGCAACAGGATCTGTAAAATCCACCGGAAATCGTCTGCTTTACCTTTCGGTCAATGTCTCACGGTGCTCCAGGCCCCGGATGTAATTAGCATGAATCCACCATGACACGTGATCTCTCGCAGCGTAAATAACACATTATGCAACAGTTGAACTCTTTGACTTCACCTTATTGGTAACACATCACAACAATACTAACAAAGCTATGCACAACCATCATCCATTGCGACGCTGGCGGCCCGATTGACACGTGGGTCCCTGTCCGCTGCAGTCATAGAGATGTCCCAGTCGCATGGCAAGGTTAATCCATCTGGTCCCGAGAGATGATCTAGAGATTATGACCATTATGATCATGACCCGCCTTAATGGATGCCACCCTCCAGATTGCAGTCGCGTACGAACGTCAGAGAAGTTGTTTCAGGTAACTTTTTGACGTTGTGGCCAGACGGCTGTGAGTGTGCTGAGCCGTGGACAGGCCATAACAGCAGCAGCATGCGTGCTGACCGGTATGTAACCCGGGTAGGCTGGCGCGTAGGTGTGGGTGTGTGTGTGTGGGGAGGGGGGGGTGAGCCTCCTCCTCCCTCCTCCCCTCCTCAGCTGGCCACCCGCGTGGCTGACCGGCTGGTTGGCTGGCGGACTGGCTGGCTATCTGGGTGGCTAGTGACATTGACCAGCAGTGACATAATGCCGTAGGCTAACCGCGATATCCCCCTCTCAAGTCATGTCAATTATCACATCCTAAACTACTGGGGCGGCGGGAGTTGGGAATCTTTAGCGGCCGTCCGAGACGCATGCAGGCCTCGCTGTGGGTGTGCTGGGCCAGGGGAGGTTCCGGGGTAGCTGCATGGGCTGCGGGTCAGTCGGACCGAGCATGCAGATCGGATGGGCTGGTGGTATGGCACGGCGTGGTATGGGATGGGATGGGCACCGGTGATTCAGCCTCCATCGTCGCCACTGCTGCTGCTGCCGCCGCTGCTGCTGCTGCTGCTGCTGCTGCGCTGCTGTCGCCGCCGCCGCCGCCGCTGCTGCTGCTGCTGTTGCTGGCGCTGATGTGAGTTGGGACCGAAGGGGTAGACGGAGGGTTGTCCCTCACCCTCTCTCACCTTCCCTCACGGGACAGCAGCGGGCGGGAGGGTAGGTATGATGGGGGGTAGGGGGAGAGGGGGGGGGGGGTGGGTGGGAGTGCATGAGGAAGGTGCACCACCCGATAATCCTTCCACCCCACTCTCCATCCTCACCCCCTGGGGTTCTCACACACACACACTCACCCACCTGGACAACCCACCCCCACACACTCAATCGATGACTATGAGCATCAGTCAGCCACGGAAGCCTATTACACTAATACCCGAGGTGCCGGTGAGGGTGGTGAGGGAGCGGGTCAATGGGGGAGGGTATGGTAAGATATTCCCTCGGAATTTATCAATTTGTGGCTAGCCACCGTCCAATGGGAGGCCAGCCTTTAGAGGCCGTCAGCGACACACAGGGACCAGCGTCTGCGGGACAAGGGGGTGGGGGGCGTGTATGTGGGTGGGGGTTGGGGGGCTGTGGGGGTTAAGGTTGAGGTGTGGACGCCACTTAGCTAGGGTCTGTCGGTGGAGTATGTAAGCCTATTCTTGACAGCCTTAATAAGCAGGTAGCCACATTCTCCGGAAGAGGGAGGGTGGGCGGGGGGGGGGGGGGCGTTCCGTCCCATCCTTGGGGCGGCCCGTGTATGTCGCCGGCTTCAGATATACAAGTTGTCACTAGCCATGGAGCGGACACATACATGTATTTCTCAACACAACAAAATTGATTTACATTCAGTCATTTCTTTCCCCCGCCAAAGCATCTCCTTGTCACTCACGTCACTGTATCAGGAATATTGACTGTCGCTTTATTTAATTAAATTCCCGTCCATACGGACCACGGGGTGCTGAACAAGTTAATGATAGGGTTAATGAAAGGGTTAATGGCTTCGGGGAGTTGCGCCAGTTCTCAGCACGAATGTCAACCCTCCCTGCCACCTCCCTCCACCCTTTTTTTTGTAAACATGTCCACATATGTTGTGATCATCAATATAGCTACCGAAAGCAGATCAATTTAAACCCCCACCCTGCCCACCACCCCCCACCCCCCCCAAAAAAAACTAAAAAAACTTGGGAAAATTGTGGATCAATTGCGGAAACAGCGAAAAAATACTCATAGAAACAACATGTTTTATCATGAATTAATTTCGACGCCCGGTGATTGGGTTAAACAACCAACAGCAAACACGTCGTGTGGAAACGTTAAGAAAACAAATGAGAGCTAACTGTCAATAGATCCCTTTGACAACTCGTCGTACTATTTTTCTAAACTCCGCGGCACCCACAATCAATTCGTCGGTCAATAGCAGTTGTGCTAATGTTTATTGTCGACATTTATATACCGACGTTAAATACAATTATCTTATCATAAAAGATATCAACAGGTATTACAAATTCACTTGGTTTACGGTGGGTGGAGTCCTGAGCCATCGGTATTTCAGTCAAGCGACAGTTTTGCTTTAGATCCGTCTATACATGCGTGCACAGATATGCCCCAATCTACTCACCAGTCCCTCCAATTCACTGTGACTGTAACGTACATGAAAAGTTGATGTCTTATGCCATGCTCGTGCGTATGATCAACTAGGACCCACAACACAATGACAATCCTGGGAAAATGAAATGGGATTGAGTAAACTTGTCATAGATCTATAGGCGGGACTCGAACCCATGACCGGTTGGTCTCTGCAGCTGAGCTCTCTCAGCAACTGATCCAGAGAGGCAACCTCCACCCACCAACCCGCCCCAACTTTGATCTGTGATATTTGTGATATTGGAGGGCAAATGCAGAAGCAATTTGAGACATATCAGAACATTGAATATGTCATTTGTGATTTCTGTGACGGGCGTCATTGTCGGCTTTGTAGGTTCTCTTGCATTTAAATTTATTCTGTCCATCTCACAGACGTTTAGTATTAACAGTAATAAAGTAGTAAGTAAACCACGGCCACCAACAACCACATGCAGAAATTGCGAAAATAACACTCACGCATAAACACGCATTCTTATTGCACGCTTTAATTCGATTACTTTCACCTCACGTGTGCTTTACGTTCAACACGCGTTCTGTGGCACGGTCATTCCCTCGACCGACCTCCCCTACCCCCACCCTCTCCGCCCCCCCCCCCCGCGGCCGCTGTCACTCCACATTGACCGTCTGGTAATTGGCACGGTGGCCCATATTGGGCGAGACACGTGTTGTACGTGGTCTGCTCGCCAGGGAGGTCGGGGGGAAGGCCAGCGTGTCTGGGCAGGGGGAGAGCGGGGGCATCCCCCACACCCTTCACTCGCTCCCCCCCCCCCCCGCCGGCCTCCCGGTCGTGGGCATTGAACCCACCCCTACCCATCCCTACCCACCCCCAGTCCTCGGCACCCTTCACCCACCCCCCACCCCCCATCGGGCGAGTACTCTCCCCCAATGTCCCGACCCTGCCAACGCCATCCCCTCCCCCACCCTCGCCCGGTTGCCAACGCGCACCCCTACCCCCCCAATCTCTAACCCTAACCCTCACTTCTCTCACAACCCCAGGACCGTCCATCCCCGAGCACCCCGACACCCGACCCACATCCCTCACAACCCCAGGACCGTCCATCCCCGAGCACCCCGACTCCCGACCCACATCCCTCACAACCCCAGGACCGTCCATCCCCGAGCACCCCGACCCCCGACCCACATCCCTCACAACCCCAGGACCGTCCATCCCCGAGCACCCCGACTCCCGACCCACATCCCTTACGACCCCAGGACCGTCCATCCCCGAGCACCCCGATACCCGACCCACATCCCTCACAACCCCAGGACCGTCCATCCCCGAGCACCCCCGACTCCCGACCCACATCCCTCACAACCCCAGGACCGTCCATCCCCGAGCACCCCGACCCCCGACCCACATCCCTCACAACCCCAGGACCGTCCATCCCCGAGCACCCCCGACTCCCGACCACATCCCTCACAACCCCAGGAGCGTCCATCCCCGAGCACCCCGACCCCCGACCCACATCCCTCACAACCCCAGGACCGTCCATCCCCGAGCACCCCCGACTCCCGACCCACATCCCTCACAATCCCAGGACCGTCCATCCCCGAGCACCCCCGACTCCCGACCCACATCCCTCATTCCCACAACTCTCTCTCCAGACCCCACCCCTCGAATCTTCTATCCCGTAGGGATCCCCCAACCCACACAACCCTTTATCCCCCATCTCCCCAACCTTCGTCAGAACCCAGTACCCCCTAACCTCCCCTCCAGCACGGCCCCACCCATCTCCCTAACTCTCCCACCCTTTCCCCGTCTCCCCGCCCAGCTCTCCAACCAGCCCTCCGTGACGACCTACTATTGACCCCTATCCCACACCGCTCCCCCCACCCCCCCTCCGACCGCCCCCCCAACCCCTCCACCACCCCATTATGATTTCTGATAAATCACCGGCCGGACCTCGGGCAGGGCTGGCGGCGTGCTTTGGTTTGCCAGCCGTGGAGACCATACCACGCCGCGCCCGGCCCTACGGCACGCACCGGTAGGCAGGCAGGGGTGGTGGCGTGCGGGCGGGGGGGGGGGGGGGTAGGGGTGGCGGCCGGGCGGGCGGGACGGGGTTTGGGGCAGAAAGGTATCGAGGGATACATCACAGTTGAGGCGGGAGTAGGACACTAATCAATAGCTTTTTCCCTGGGGACCGGGTGTGCCAAGCGAGAGTTGATATCACAGAGGCCTCCTGCAGCCGGGAGTTGGCTGATTTAAAACTCGGGGCAGGCTCCTCACGCCACCCACATATGTATGGAACCTCGGGCCCTCGTCGCTGGTCTCGCTCTCTCCAGATGCCAGTCATTGTATCAATGACGAGAGTATAACATAACATTGCATGGAAGACAATTATTAGTTTTACCGTTGTTGATTTGGTTATTAGCATGTAGAATATAGGAAATTCAAGGAGGTAGCCAAATTAGAAGCTGTCGGGCCATTATACTGATGGACACTCCAAGGATGTCGCCAGCGGTGTAATTAAACAAGGACGCGACATGGGTGGTTTATAGTCCGTCGGGAGCGATCCCGTAAGTTACATTACACGGGTCTCCGACGGCAACGAGTCGGGATTATGCCTGACGGTTCACGCCAGTCGCCAATAAACCAATCACACCTTTATGCTCTAGATATATAAATATGAACCCGCCAAATGTCAGTGTATTGCATGTTTTCAACACTAGGGCCTCGGGCTTGTTGTTGCTCTGAAATAAACTTCACATATCCACGGTCGCACACAACTGTACCCATTATTGCATGCCGCCCATATAATCAACGTAGCGATAGCCTATCGAGGGTAGGCCTAATACACAATACCCTTGAGTGATCCGCAGTGATATGACACGAAGCTATGCAGGGCTACTGATCTTATCCTAGGGGGACTCATCTTCGCACCCGGGTGATAACTTCTAATGTGAGAGTCCATTGTCAGTGATTCACGTGTTAATTCACTTCATGGGGCCAACACCATTTCGGGCTTATCTGATAAAAGGGATGGGCGGTGAGTGACCAGGGTTCACATAAACCACGAGGCTGCACTTTGGCTTTGTGGGGCAATGAAGACGCCCGCCTTCCCAGGCTCGTCACCACGTACTCCCAACCTGAGGGGTTGGCATTCTATGACTGCTTCGTGTCTCTGTTTTTGCTCCTGGTGTTGTAATAATGTCATATTAGCCGTGTCAAGGGAGATTTGTTCTAGGTGCTACGCGTCTGGAATCGAAGAAGGAATAAGTCTGCTGACCGGATGTTAGTACAATAAGGCCCTAGGAAGAGGCAACACGTGGGATATCAAATTATTGATAAATTGTCTTGGATATTCATGACATCAGCAAACTCACTTGACGAATTTCATTTATCCTTATCCTTGTCTTATCCGTTATCCTTCAATATGTATACTGCATTGATATTGAGAGATCCCGACTGGTTCAGCAAGATTGGTTCATCACAGTTCAGTGCACTGGGAGACGCGGCAGAGGGTACTGGGAGACGCGACAGAGGGCACTGGGCGACGCGGCAGGGGGCACTGGGCGACGCGACAGAGGGCACTGGGCGACGCGGCAGAGGGCACTGGGAGACGCGACAGAGGGCACTGGGCAACGCGACAGAGGGCACTGGGTGACGCGGCAGGGGGCACTGGGCGACGCGACAGAGGGCACTGGGCGACGCGGCAGAGGGCACTGGGAGACGCGGCAGAGGGCACTGGGCGACGCGACAGAGGGCACTGGGCGACGCGGCAGAGGGCACTGGGCGACGCGACAGAAGGCACTGGGCGACGCGGCAGGGGGCACTGGGCGACGCGGCAGGGGGCACTGGGAGACGCGACAGAGGGCACTGGGCAACGCGACAGAGGGCACTGGGTGACGCGGCAGGGGGCACTGGAAGACGCGGCAGAGGGCACTGGGTGACCCAAGTGCAATGCCCAGCGTTAGCTACGAAGGTCCAGGTTGATCGATGCATGCCGGGAACGCTTTGTTTCCGTCACAAGAGGGGGTGAGGTTTTGCCATCGTTAACATCGACCCAATCCCTGTGATGTACTTCGCCAACATCAACAAGTCAAGCTAACCAAGCTAATTATATCCTGTTTATGTGTGTGTGTGTGGCGCGGACTGTGGCGCCATCAAATCATGAGCACGCACCTTAAATGCGGTTAACTGACTGGTGAAATAATTATAATGGTTGAGATATTTCATGCTGCATACATAATATGTCCAAACATTACAATATTTACATCAGCGAAACGGGTCATTTTTTACGGCCCACATATTTGCTATGGGCATCAGTAAATAACGCGCTCGATATGTTGAGTGATTCTGTCAGCGGGGGAAGTGTTTGACATACAGACCATTCATCAATTACCTGTCAGTGATCAATGCGATAAGCAAAACAGCTGGCAGTTTTTGTTCAGCCACCTGATGCCACGGTAAATGTTTAAACAAACACGGCTCCTTTTGATGTAAACTAAAACTGCAATGTATGCGACAGGGGGATGGGCCTCTGTTTCACATCGTAACATGGGGGAAGAACGATGGATTGGGAGGGGAGTTGGAGGGGAGGGGCAGGGAGTGGGAGGGGAGTGGGAGGGGAGAGGGAGGGAGTGGGAAGGGAATGGGAGGTGAGAGGGAAGGGCGGGGGGAGGGGGGAGGGGGGCGTTATCCCTTGGGCTTACCCATCCTGATTCGCTCAGTGCTGCGAGATTTTCATTTTAATCAGGAAGTTGTTTTGTCGCGCTGTGCCTAGATACCCCGGATCCAGCGGACCCCAGTGAACCACGCCGTCTCTCCTGACCTACCCCCCCCCCCCACCCCCTCCCCGACTACTTGTCACTTCAGTCTTGGTTATAAGCTCACGAAACCGGTGATTGAGTCCAAAGAGAGATGGCAGCCTCCGGTGACCACTCTTGCCATGGCCCACGCCACCCGACCCCACGGGTTCCATCCCACATATACAATATAGACTGACATATATAGAGAGAGATATAGACACACATAGAGATGGCGACCAGCTGTTGCTGGTGCCGGTCTAATGGCCGTGGCGCCTCTCGTGAATCACATGAGGATGCGCCCGAGTGTCTTTAAAGAGATCCCCTCCGCAGCCTCTCGTCGGCGGCGTGGGAGGCGGCCACGTGCTCGGCTACCAATTGTCTGGGTTACGAGACCCGGCCCTCCCGCCTCGACACCCTCCTCCACCCCGCCTCCAACCCGCCTCCACTCCCTCCCGCCTCCACCCCCGCCTCCACCCCGTCTCTACTCCCTCCTCCTGCTCCCCATCCCAATCCACCCCCTCTTCCTCCACCCCCTCCTCCTTCTCCTCATCCCAATCCACCCCCTCCCGCTCCACTCCCTCCCGCTTCCACCCCCTCCCGCTCCAGCTTCATCACCCTTCTCCTTCACCCCCTCCTCCTCCTCCACCCCCTCCTCCTCCTCCACCCCCTCCTCCTCCTTCACCCCACCTCCGCTATACAAGTTGGTGAGGTGAGGTGAAGTGTCCCTGGGTGTTGATCGGGATTGAGAATCATTTCTCAAAGCCGCCGGGAGACTTGGGGCGAGATGTACAGTGATGCATGGGGATAAACCACCATCCTGAGAGAGCCCACCCGTGACTCGTGTGAACGGCCAGGTGGCCATATAGATGGGCAACTCAGGAAGTCTCGGGAGGGGAGGGGGCAGCGTGCGTAGAGAAGGGGGATGGGCATTCATTTTTCTCGAAGGTATCCTTTGCCACCCACCTTGGTATTAGAGAAGTTAAAGCTCACCGTCCCTTCGCAACCCCCGCCCTCTCCTTTTACCTGCCTTCGCAGTCACTTTATTGAAAAATAAAAACAAACCATTTCCATAACTGGAACAGTTGGGGGGAGGGTTAGAGACTGGGCGGGGGGGGGGGGGTGTCTTTTTTAAACAGTCTTTCACGAGGAGCACATTTGCAGCACCTCCCCCATCCGCACAACCTTCCGTGCGGTATTTTTCAGAGTATTCAGTGCGGGATTGTATATCGCATATACGTAATCATTATGTAAAGAGAATCGTTATTTAGGAAGCTCTAATTGTACCGTTTATTTAATCGTTTATGTTTGTATAATAGCGTTTGCTGAGGCAGGTCCGCATGAAGACTTCAAGCGGAACTAGGGGACCGCACAATACAGATCTCGTCGCGTTCTCGTCGAGGTCTCGTTACACAAGGCGAGATTTCGTTCACCGCTTGTCACGTCGGCCTCTTATGATCAGTGATACGTACAGAGTCACGTGATGTTAGGTTATATATTGAATCGCTTCGCTGTGACCTTTGTCAGTGTAATACCTTTTCGTTGTGACCTTTGTCAGCACTTACACAATCCATAAGTTCACCCAGGTTGTGTAGGATGATTGACCTGAATTAACCCATAATTAGACATTTTTTAAAGGCTGCGGTGCGTCATACACCTTATTCTTTGTCTTTAATCTTAAAACGCTCTCTTGTTTCTGCGCCCTTTGTGGGTGATTAAATACATGTCACGTCTGTTTATTCTTGTTTTGTGCCCAAAATCATGCTCTCTGTGTAAATCCCCTCGGGGTTCGCTAGTACCCTGTCGTGTCGCGTGCTTGTCTAACGTAACATCGTCCTAATAAAACTCAAAGGCACGAGCCGACGATATGTTACACTGAGGGATGGTGGGTGGGTGGGTGGTGGGGGTTGGGAGGCGGAGGGCAACAAAGAATGAATGATAAAACAACCGGGGTAGTGGAAAAGGGGTGGGGTGGGGTGGGGTGGCGCACATGCAATTAGTAAATGATCAACAACAGGGGTGGCGGAGGGGGGGGGGGTGAAAGAGAGACTGTTAAAAGAACCCATCAAGAACCCACGCTTGAACACATCTACTGTTCCCTCGCTTGCCCCCCCCCCCCCGCCCCCCCCCTACCCGATGATTTGGCTAAACGGGGTAGGTGGGTGAAGTGGGGAGTGGGTGGCATGGGTGATACCCCCGGCCCTTGGCTCTTTTTTGATCAAGTAAAAGGGCGCACCAGGTGTACTTTCATTGGTAGGACCTCAGTATCGAGTGCGCTGGCACAATATCACATGCTGCCAAATGCTTCTTCGCAAAGAGTAGGGGGTTACCCCCGGGGACATGGCTCCAATCTCCCTTCCTTCTCCCATTGACGCGACATGACCAATCATGGTTAGAGCGTCCTGAATATACAATAATCCAACCAACTGGATGCCAAATCCACACTTGTCATGTTGTCGTAATGACAAAGCTTATATCGTGTCTTTGCTTTCTGGTGTTTACATGATATCACCCTCATATTGCACATATTCATATTATATTATATTC
Source organism: Arenicola marina (assembly GCA_964019135.1). NCBI lineage: Eukaryota > Metazoa > Annelida > Polychaeta > Arenicolidae > Arenicola > Arenicola marina. Next base: position 30,144,823 of record OZ025248.1, read on the forward strand.
GCACCATGTCATATTATATCAGGCGATGTCGGTGGGGGTCGGGTGATAATGGGGGATGGGGGATCGGGTGATAATGAGGATGGGGGATCGGGTGATAATGGGGGATTGGGGGGTCGGGTGATAATGGGGGATGGGGGATCGGGTGATAATGGGGGATGGGGGTTTCGGGTGATAATGGGGGATGGGGTTTCGGGTGATAATGGGGGATGGGGGATCGGGTGATAATGAGGGATGAGGGGTTCGGGTGATAATGAGGGTTGGGGGGATCGGGTGATAATGGGCGATGGTATCGGGTGATGTCAGTGGAGGTCGGGTGATAATGAGGGCTGGAGTTCGTTGGGGTCGGGTGATGTCGGTGGGGGCCGGTGATAATGAGGGCTGGAGTCCGTTGGGGTCGGGTGATGTCGGTGGGGGGCCGGTGATAATGAGGGATGGTGTCGGGTGATGTCGGTGGGGGTCGGGTGATGTCAGTGGGGGGCCGGTGATAATGAGGGATGGTGGCAGGTGATGTCCGTGGGGGTCGGCTGATGTCGGTGGGGGTCGGGTGATAATAGTACCATGGGGATGCCAGTCGTTTCGTGGGTTGTTACTGTGGCTGCTTGAGGACTGAGTAAGGAGGGAGAGGAGTGGGAGGGTAGGGCACAACTGCCAGGGTGAACAGAGCTACCAATACGTTAGTCACTCCACCATCATGTGGCATATGTTTTCGAGGTCACGCCCATGCGCCGCCACAAAAAAAACCACCTCCTTTTTCGTGTCTGTCACCCCCGCAGCAGAAGTTTTACCATGGCTCTGTCTAGCCCTCTGTTCTTCTTTCCAACCCAATCGACCCTGCGGTAACCTAACAACCCTTGCAAACCTTCACAGCGGCCACGTGTCCGACACCAGCGACGGCCACTCCAGACGGATAACCCCCACCACGCCCTCCTACGCACACCCTGACCCTCTCCCCAGAGCCCAAGACGCACATAGGAGTCTTCGCTCCTCTCAAATTGCCCTTCCACCCCCGGGCCCCGACCGCCCACTCTGCTTCTCTCTCACCTTTCCACCCGCTGCTCCTCCCTCTATCCCCAGACCCTGGGTCGCCTTGGGATGTAATCAGAGAACATGTTTCTTGCCAGCGAGCAAAAATGAATGACTTCGCCTCCAGGCTGGTTACAACCTAATATGGCGGCTTGGTCAGGTCAGGTGCCACTCGCCAGGTGGCGACACTTGCTCCCACACCTAATGCTGACCGACTCCCCCACCCCTCCCCACCACCATCCCGGCCACCCTCCACCCGCCCTCCGGTACGCGGCCCATCTACGCATCATGGACTTAACTGCTTAGGGGAAAACACGATCCACGATCGCTTTCCTTGCAATTTGGCGCCTTATTCGGCTCGCCTTGTCGTCTGCTTCTGTCATCAGTGAATGACGTCACGGCAGGCGCGTTGTCAACCCCGTTGTCAACCACGGTCATCCTGGTTCCTGGAAGGCCCTACGGAAGTAAGCTTCTCCGTGATGTAAGTGGAAGAAACCTACTAAGTTATATCAACACTCCCGTACACCCAACCCCGCTCTTCACTCCAACCACAACTGTCCCGGCCCCCAACCCATTTCTCCCGCACCCACCCTCCGCTCAACTGGCACTAGTTCCGGTCCATGTTGTCTCGCCCCGGTCGTCCGCCAGGCACCGCCACCCCGCTGCCCACTGCTCGCGGCGGTTAGAAATACGACCAAGCCTAAGCTCTTAACGCCATCCTGGCCTGCTGTTTGTATTTACTCCCAATCCACCCCAGACCGTTCACACCTGCGACGGAGAGGCGAGATTTATCGCAGGTATCGCGAAGCCCATTTCTCGGCCATTTCTCGGGGAGCTTCCCACTTTGCGCCGATGAATCCCCAAATAGAACGTGTATTTCGGGATTGGACTTGTCCTCGATGGGGCTGGGGGTGGGGGGGGGGGGGATAGAGGGGAGGGGGGGTTCGGTGGCGCGGCTGGGGGTGGTGAAGACGGGTAAGGGGTGAGGGGAGGGGGTGGGAGTGAAGGCTGGTGTCCTGTCGTATGGGTACCGGGTGGCCAGGGCAACAGCCCGAGAGACGGCAGGGGTAGAAAGAAACATGAGGTAACGAGATGTCGTCTAAAACCATACATTTCCCATGTGTGGTCAAGAAGTAATGTTGCTTTTTCCAATGCTCTTTCCTCTGGAACGCTGTATGATTTGAAGGAGTGTAATTTAATGGGTCCGTGTAATTAGATGTCCCTATTGTAATTGTGGTTTGTGTCATGGATTTGTCCATTCAATACATAAATACATAGATAACACTGGGGCTGCCGCTACGCATCCAAATGCCAGTACATGTATCTCGTCTTGCCGATTAAGGCGCTCACCTATTCCGGGCGTCAGTTATATTGTCCCCTGGAATGAAAGCCAGATGGGACAATAAAATGTAGAGCAAAACGGAGCCGAACGGCATAGCGTGGAAACTACATGATCACCCGAACCCACCCACGACAACTCTGCCTCGAAACAAATATTTGCTTGACGTCTAAATACGTCCCGCAAACTGCTGTCGGCAGTGACACCTACAACACCATCTTACGTTACATACCAGCGACGGAATGCACCACGAACGCGGTTAAAGTATTGCCCACTTGTAATGGTGTAACTGCAATTCGGTACGTCAAATGCAAACTTGTAAACAGGTATTCACATGCGGACCAAGTCGTGATGTCATGGCGTGATAACTGCAAGGCAGGATTGAGGCAATCAACACGCGATACACCATAGAGGTGGCGTACGAAGTCGTGACGTCATGAGGGGATAACTGCAAGGCATGATCGAGACACATGCTACACAAGACTTGAGACACCACAGATCTAGCAGATCCAGTCGTGACGTCACTTACAACAGTTTCGTATTGCTTTCACGTGCGCAGAACCGCAAAATGTAGACACATACTGTGAGATTTGCGACTTAAACATTACTTTTGTCTTGCTATCTTCTTGCTATAACAGATACATGGCGTATGAACGACAGAGGATATATACTTACACATACATGTACAGACCGAACTTGGTTAAAGACTCCTGAATATACAACCAACTAACCAACTGGATGTCAAATGCATACTTTCTTGCCGTCGTAATGACAAAGCTTATATCATGACTCTGCGTTCTGGTATTTACCTGATATCACCCTCATATTGCACATATGCATATTATATTATATTCGCACCATGTCATATTATATCTGACGATGTCGGTGGTAGTCGGGTGATAATGGGGGATGGGGGATCGGGTGATAATGGGGGATGGGGGATCGGGTGATAATGGGGGGTGGGGATCGGGTGATAATGGGGGATGGAGTCGGATCATGTCGGTGGGGGTCGGATGATAATTCGGATGGGGTCGGATGATAATTTGGATGGTGTCGGTGAATGTCGGTGGGAGTCGGGTGATAATTGGGGAATAGGTCGGGTGTTGTCCGTTGGGGTCGGGTGATAATGAGGTATGGTGTCGGGTGATGTCGGTGGGGGTCGGGTGATAATGAGGGATGATGTCGGGTGATGTCGGGGGGGGTCGGGTGATAATAGTACCATGGGGATGCGAGTCGTTTCGTGGGTTGTTACTGTGGCGGATGGAGGACTGAGTAAGGAGGGAGAGGAGTGGGAGGGTAGGGCACACGTGCCAGGGTGAACAGAGCTACCAATACGTTAGTCACTCCACCATCATGTCGCATATGTTTTCGAGGTCACCCCCGTGCGCAGCCACCTCCCTTTTCGTGTCTGTCACCCCCGCAGCAGGAGTTTTACCATGGCTCTGTCTAGCCCTCTGTTCTTCTTTCCAACCCAATCGGCCCTGCGGTAGTAACCTAACAACCCTTGCAAACCTCCACAGCGTATTCACATGCGGACCAATTCGTGACGTCATGACGTGATAACTGCAAGGCATGATCGAGGCAATCACCACGTGATACCCCATACAGGTGGCGGATCCAGTCGTGACGTCACGAAGGGATAACTGCAGGCGTAATCGATGCAATCATGACGTGATACACCATAGAGGTGGGGGATCCAGTCGTGACGTCACGAAGGGATAACTGCAAGGCATCATCGAGGCACATGCTACTCACCACGTGAAACAGAATAGTGCTAGCAGATCCAGTCGTAACGTCATTTACATTCCAGTTTCGCATTGCTTTCATGAGATTCGCGATTTAAAAAGTAGTTTTGTCTTGCTACAATAGATACATAATATATGAAGGATAAAGGATATATACTTATACATACACGTACAGACGGCTGCTGCAGTCACCCATGATAACCCCAAGCGCCGGGCCGTTATCGGTATAAGTGACTTATTCTGGTCAAAGGCACCAGGCTCGATAACAAAAAGTCTCCCATGAAATTGTCCCATAGTGGAGCTAGCAGACACTGTGACAAATTGATGTCTCCCAGGGACCGGGCTTCCCAACGTACCAGACCCGCTGTTGGGACCCTCGCGATGGCCGAGCTGTGTGGGTACACATTGGCCTTGTCACGTGTTCTTCGACTGGTAATGTGACATGGTGACTAGTCCCGCGAGTTCCACTAACTAAACCGACCTATATGTTAAGGCAACTGTGGAAGTATAGGGCGTTGATAAGTGGGTTGATCGAGATGTTGGGTGTGATTTTAGTGTAGCTGTATAGAGTGCGATCGGGGTAGGATGGGGGTTGAGGGGGTGGAACTGTTTAGTGGACATTGATGATGGTTGGTTGTTTGTATATTCAGGATGTTTTAAACAATTCTGGTTAAATCGCGTCAATGGAAGAAATGAAGGGAAGAACGGAGCCTTGTCCCCGGAGGTAAGTCTCTACTCTTGGCGAAGAACGACCAGGATCTTTATCCTGGCACCACACAGACATGGCCACAGCGGGGCTCGAACCATCGATCCACGCGCCGTTAGGCTCTCAGGTGACCAGAGCGCTCATGGCGAGCGTTCTAACGTACTGAGCTATCGGGGCGGACATTGATGAAACATGGCTCCAAACCCTTCCACTGATTCAGAATGCTTCATGTTTTACTGATAAACATACCACAAATACCACCATTTGATTAAGTCGTCGAAGCTACTTACTTTTAAACGGCGACTAACATTTTGGCCCCCATTATGACGGGCACGCCATGACATAGGGCTTCACAGAAAATTAATCCAGCGATCACATACTCACAGACTGTGCACAATCGTCGTCAAAGACAACTACGACCTTCAAACGCTTACAGATGACCTCACTCACAACTGCCACGTGCATACCAGCACTGGATGATGCCCTCAGTATTGGTGTTCATGACGATCCATCAGTGCTGTAACTTACGGAATCCAGTCACAGAGACTTTCGATCGAAAGCTTTTAGCCTTTTTCGTGGTGAGTCACCGATGGAACGGCGCTTTCTCACGGTTTATAAATCCTCTCGCATCTGGCACGACCGCCAATGCCGAGGCAAGCAAATCTCTAAGTGTGCACTGTCTCGGTGCTCGTTCAACACCAAGGCGAAATATTAAGAATAAGACGCATTTTTTAGACATAGTGCATAGACATTTTTGGCTAAATATATATGCACTGGGCACTTTTTTGCACTGTTTCGTATGGAACAGAAGATGCTTTGAAGATTGAATGCCATTGATTTTCCGCAATGCGCTGTTATTTGTATCCCTCTTATGATAGAAAAAAGTTATTGACTGGGTTCTCCGCAGATATTGATATTGAGCTGATAACTGTGTCACTGACTGGGGTGAACTCAAATATATATTAATATTTATGCGGTTATCCCACTTTTATTCAAAGCGCCGCGATGTAATTGTCAAAGAGTAAATTAAATTTCCTCACTTGGTTAATGTTCGCTGCTGAGATATCCTTGCACAGCAAATGTTTACACCAATCATTAAAAAATAAACAAAATTCACGCTTCCCGACATCCGTGTCTCTCTGCTGTCATGAGAAAAGGTAGGAGGGAGGGGGAGGGGGGGGGGGGCGTCTGGTATATCGTGTTCCGTGGCAGCGGGGGTAGAGGGGCCTGATACTGGCGATATCGCCCCATTATTATTACTATTATTTTAATAGTAATTTTAACTTTTTATTATTCTTCTTCTTATTATTTTTTAGTCTGTGTTTTTATTTGTATTATTATTATTAGCGAGCTCAAGCGAGCTCTTAAGGTAACATGCAAGCATATTCAAAGTCCATTTCAAGCATAGGCTTGGGACTTTCATTTCGCGTAACAGCCCCCATAAGACGTGTTCGAGTTTGGAGTAAATATCAGCTGTACATATATATATTCAAGCAAAGAGAGGTCGAAGCTTATTATGTCATGTCTTTAATAATTAAATCAGCTGCCCCACAAACTTAACGAATAAATTCTTGAATGTTATACAATGGATATATACTTAAATTTAAAGTTAATTTATATAAGCGATGCGCTAAATGACTGTTGCCAATCTCCAAGTAGAGCATATTGAGTAGTTATGACGTCAAAATGTTATTATAAACATGACGTCACAATAGGAGTTCCTAAGCAACCGAATGATGTGTCACAACACGTGCATGGTGTACTTCATCCCACCAAAGATATACTTTATGGCAAGCCGAAGTAAGATTAATTTTAACTATTAGTCTAGATGTATCCCCTCGGAATATCTGAATTAATAAATATACGCTCGCATTTTTCAGGTAGCACCTATCCATATTATTATTATTATTATCTGCATTCGTATGTAGCATAACATATGTACGCGCTGGTTTCATACATCCAGCGTCAAAGATGACGTATTCTATTCATGTACAAATGGAATTAAGGATACAGTTAAGGTCATCAGACTTTATCACCGTGATAAACGTCTCGCGCGTATAAAATAGTTTGTCGAAAGTCCCGTATTACAAATCTTATTTTTGGTTGACAGAGGCTCTAAAACTCGTGTCACGTGAGCTCTTAAGATTTAGCTATGGTAAAGAGATATCTAATACGTTGCTAAAATATGCCTTTGTGTTAGAGGATCTTAGATGAGAAAGTTGACTCACCATATCGCTAACAACAATTGCAAAAAGAAGTCGTAGGGTGTTATTCCCCGCTTGGAGCCGCGTGTTGTGTCCATTGTTGTATCATCACCACCGAGGCTCACCACCGAGGCCCTAGCATTGACTGAACCACCGGATGGTCTGGCCGCCAGCTCCCGGGTATTGTCCCTGGTATTCCGTCACAAGGAACGCCTCAAAACATATATTGCTTCGCGCGGGAGGAACAGCTTTATAAACAGCTTTTTTCCACCAGGGGCGGATCCAGACTTTAGGGGGTGTGTATGGGGGGGGGGGGGCTTGAATTTAGCGGTTACAGTGCATAGGCGGCGGATGCGGGGGGGGGGGGGGGCGTGGCACTGGCCCTTCTTCAGCTTCGTGTATGCTTCGCCAACTTCTTGGTACCCTTTGGGCCTAGAGCGGGAACTGGACCGCCCCCCCTCCCCGAATCCCACCGACCGCACCGACCCCACCCGCCCCACACACCCTTACAGCTGGACTCGATCCTGGACAGGGATAGGTTTCTGTATTCTCGGGGTCTAAACCTGTCGATGATGGGGGGGGGGCTTCTGCGGCTTGACCAGGGGGTTGGCGGGCTTAAGCCGCACTACCTCCCCCCTCCCCCACTCCACTGACCACTATTATATCCATGACTTGAGATTACCTGACATCCTTGAAGACCGAGTAGAGTTTTCGTGTCGTCTTGTAGTACAAACTGTCTGGCCAAGTATTTGGTAAGCTGACTTATTTGCAGGAAGAACAACAACTGCATGGGCATGAGAAAATCAATAGATTAGTCGATAGATTAACTTAATCTAGCCCGTAATTGATTCTGAGCTTACTTACTTCTGGAATCAGCTACAGTCCAGCGAGTAACATATACGGTGTCAAGGTTAAAGCAGAACAAGAAAACATTACACTTCGGACAAATGACACCAGATATAGAGGCCAAAAGGATCATTCCTCAGCCAGCATCGTATGCGTCGTACACCAAGAAAACGACGGCATCAAGACCTCATGGACATCATAGCAACAGCATTGTGATCAGAAATGAAATAAGTGTTTTTGTAAATTCTGTTTTTTTGTTTAAAATGGTGCCTGGCGAAAAACTCAAAAATGTAGGTATATAAATTTGTAATCGAAAAGTCGTTTAAGATTTTAAGTCTGAATGGGTATAATAGTATATCTTTCACGTGAATCTAACTAGAGTGCATAACATTGTTTTACAATGAATAATACATTGGCAAGCAGCAACTTGGTCTATTGCTGTCTCTCATACTATACTGCCCAACAACCTTTGACGAATGGCCTGGCTTTGACAATCAAAGTAATTGTACTCCTTGAGCCCAGGTTAAAAAGAAATGTCCAACGCATGCCAACATGTAAAACAACCCTGGCATGGTAGATGATATCCCCATCACCCATTGAATACATGAGGTCTGGATACTGAGTAGGCGTTCCGTGACCAAAAAGCCAGACCTGGCGCAGACTGTTCATCCCAGTACTTCCGTTCCAAGTAATTCACTTGTTACGTGTTGTCAGGCGATCCGCTGGACGCCAAACAAAACATCGGCAACAACCCCGGTCCGGGATCAATGGCGGCCATTTGTGTGTCAGATTTATTTATTTATAAGTGTGCAGTGGGGTACCGCGCTCGCTACCAGCTGGACCACAGGGGTCGCCCCGCGGGGGCTTTCCACGCCTGCCGAGCGCGACAGAACCCAGTGGCATGGAACATTCGCCAGAGGGAGCTGGGGAACAATATACAACTCGAATACTATTACGCTGAGAAGTCACACTGTAGGTTAGTGTGTAACAGTGTCACACTGTAGATCGGTGTGTAACAGTGTCACAATGCAGGTCAGTGTGTAACAGTGTCACAATGCAGGTGAGTGTGTAACAGTGTCACACTGCAGGTCGGTGTGTAACAGTGTCACACTGCAGGTCGGTGTGTAACAGTGTCACACTCCAGGTCAGTGTGTAACAGTGTCACAATGCAGGTCAGTGTGTAACAGTGTCACAATGCAGGTCAGTGTGTAAAAGTGTCACACTGCAGGTCGGTGTGTAACAGTGTCACAATGCAGGTCAGTGTGTAACAGTGTCACAATGCAGGTGAGTGTGTAACAGTGTCACACTGCAGGTCGGTGTGTAACAGTGTCACACTGCAGGTCGGTGTGTAACAGTGTCACAATGCAGGTCGGTGTGTAACAGCGTCACAATGCAGGTCAGTGTGTAACAGTGTCACACTCCAGGTGAGTGCGTAACAGTGTCACACTGCAGGTCGGTGTGTAACAGTGTCACAATGCAGGTCAGTGTGTAACAGTGTCACCCTGCAGGTCAGTGTGGAGCAGTGTCACACTGCAGGTCGGTGTGTAACAGTGTCACAATGCAGGTCAGTGTGTAACAGTGTCACATTCCAGGTGTTGTGTAACAGTGTCACACAGCAGGTCGGTGTGTAACAGTGTCACAATGCAGATCAGTGTGTAACAGTGTCACACTGCAGGTCGGTGTGTAACAGTGTCACAATGCAGGTCAGTGTGTAACAGTGTCACACTCCAGGTGAGTGTGTAACAGTGTCACACTGCAGGTCGGTGTGTAACAGTGTCACACTCCAGTTCAGTGTGTAACAGTGTCACAATGCAGGTCAGTGTGTAACAGTGTCACAATGCAGGTCAGTGCGTAAAAGTGTCACACTGCAGGTCGGTGTGTAACAGTGTCACAATGCAGGTCAGTGTGTAACAGTGTCACAATGCAGGTGAGTGTGTAACAGTGTCACACTGCAGGTCGGTGTGTAACAGTGTCACACTGCAGGTCGGTGTGTAACAGTGTCACAATGCAGGTCGGTGTGTAACAGCGTCACAATGCAGGTCAGTGTGTAACAGTGTCACACTCCAGGTGAGTGCGTAACAGTGTCACACTGCAGGTCGGTGTGTAACAGTGTCACAATGCAGGTCAGTGTGTAACAGTGTCACCCTGCAGGTCAGTGTGGAGCAGTGTCACACTGCAGGTCGGTGTGTAACAGTGTCACAATGCAGGTCAGTGTGTAACAGTGTCACACTCCAGGTGTTGTGTAACAGTGTCACACTGCAGGTCGGTGTGTAACAGTGTCACAATGCAGGTGAGTGTGTAACAGTGTCACACTGCAGGTCGGTGTGTAACAGTGTCACAATGCAGGTCAGTGTGTAACAGTGTCACACTCCAGGTGAGTGTGTAACAGTGTCACACCGCAGGTCGGTGTGTAACAGTGTCACAATGCAGGTCAGTGTGTAGCAGTGTCACCCTGCAGGTGAGTGTGTAACAGTGTCACACTGCAGGTCGGTGTGTAACAGTGTCACACTGCAGGTCGGTGTGTAACAGTGTCACCCTGCAGGTCAGTGTGTAACAGTGTCACACTGCAGGTCGGTGTGTAACAGTGTTACAATGCAGGTCAGTGTGTAACCGTGTCACACTGCAGGTCGGTGTGTAACAGTGTCACAATGCAGGTCGGTGTGTAACAGCGTCACAATGCAGGTCAGTGTGTAACTGTGTCACACTCCAGGTGAGTGCGTAACAGTGTCACACTGCAGGTCGGTGTGTAACAGTGTCACAATGCAGGTTAGTGTGTAACAGTGTCACCCTGCAGGTGAGTGTGTAACAGTGTCACACTGCAGGTCGGTGTGTAACAGTGTCACACTGCAGGTCGATATGTAACAGTGTCACGCTGCAGGTCGGTGTGTAACAGTGTCATACTGAAGGTCGCTATGTGACAGTGTCACACTACATGTCGGTGTGTAACCATGAAACTTGCAGATCAGTGTGCAGTCGTAACCTTTCACCTTTCTTTCCGTTAACCGTTAACCGGGAAATCGTCCAGGCTTTGTCCAGTTATATATAGGCCCCGTATCAAGCACGTATGGAATAAACTTCACGGACGCTAACGCAGAAGATGAAACAAAAATCTGTCTGTACTGCGCTCGCTACCAGCTGGGCCACCGGGGGCGCCCCGCGGGGCTCTCCACGCCGGCCGAGAGCGACAGAACGCAGTGCAGGCGACGATCACCAGGGTGAGCTTTGGGATATACACCCCCCCCCCCACCCCTACCCCTTGCCCACCCCGCCTCGATCGTGACATGTTGTTCCCCTTGTCACTCGTCAACGCTTGATTAGTTCAGGTCGGGTGGTCAGCCACTACATACATAAGGTCCCAAAGACCTAGCAGAGTGGCCGGCCCGCCGTCCGTCCCATCCCACCGAGCCACCCTCCGCCGGTCGCGTCCCGTCCAGCCCCGCCCTGCCCCGTTCGCACCCCCTCCCCCCCCCCCCCCTCCACATCGCCCCTCCTCCACCCCTCAGCCCACCCATGCCCCCCTACACGCCCCCCGCCCCGCACCGTCGCCCACGCTGCAATGCTGACACCGCTCGGCCCTCTGAAACCCAATGGTTGGCGGATGTCAGGTCCAGCGAGGAACAAGAAGGGGGGGTTAGACTTGTCACGCAATCGCCATTATTAAAGTGGATTTAGCTCGGCCGGCCCTGTGTCTTAGCGCCACTAAAGGTCTTCGCGTGTGTGCGTCGCCAACTTCTTGGTACCCTGTGGGCCACGAGTGGGACCTGGACCGCCCACCCCCCCCCCCCTACTCCCAATGCCACCCACCCCACCCACACTCTCACCCTTACCGCCGGACCCTTTCCGATTCCCTTTGACCCCGTATCACGTGACCACAGCCCGCAGTCCTTTAAGATTGCAGCAGCGCGAAGAGCTGGTTCCTTTATACTGAGTGACACGCGAAAGGGGGCGGGGGTAGGCTTGGAGGGCGGTTGGGTGGGTGGGGGTGACCCGCCAAAGGAGGCAGGGGACAGGCGGAGTGGCATTCAGCAGGCAGGAAGAACCGTGATCGGCACACATTTCCCATCACGCTGACAGGAAAGAGACTCGCATTTGTCATGACATTGGGATCGAGACGACCTTGAGGCAGACTGGGAGTGGTGCGGGCTGGTGGCTGGTGGCGGGGTTGGGGAATGAGGTGTGTGGGGCGGGGTGGGGGGTGGGGGGTGGACTTGTCTGGTAGGTACAGGTGGGGTGATGTTGAGGAGTAGGGGGCCGAGGTAGATAGAAGGCTGAGCGGTGTGGGCTTTAGTTGTGCATATGTGTATGTGTAGGTTTGGGGGGGGGGGGGGGGGGTGGGGGTGGTGACACTAACTATTAGCCTAGCCGCCTGGATCTCTCTGGATCTGTGCCAGCCTAGCCGCCTGGAATTCTCTGGATCTGTACCAGCCTAGCCACCTGGACCTCTCTGGATCTGTACAAGCCTAGCCACCTGGATCTCTTTGGATCTGTACCAGCCTAGCCGCCTGGATCTCTCTGGATCTGTACCAGCCTAGCTGCCTGGATCTCTCTGGATCTGTACTAGCCTAGCCGTCTGGATCTCTCTGGATCTGTACCAGCCAAGCCGCCTGAATCTCTCTGGATCTGTACTAGCCTAGCCGCCTAGACCTCTCTGAATCTGTACCTGCCTAGCCGCCTGGACCTCTCTGGACCTGTACCAGCCTAGCCGCTTAGATCTCTCTGGATCTGTACTAGCTGCGTCGGGATCAGTAACTGCTTCAGGGTATCTAAACTTGCTTCCCACCCACCCACCGTCTTGCCGAGTGGTTGATATTGCTCGCAGTTCACTCAGACACGTATATAATGCCTTTCATACATCTGTAAGTTAGTCCTGTCAGCCTTGGCGGGGGAGGACGATGAAGAGGGCGACAGACGGGGTCGGCAGATAGATGGGTGCAAGAGGTTTGCTTAGGCGGGTTAGGGGTGGGGGCGGGGATGGGGGGGGGACTTATGGCAGATCCGTCCGGTAAGAAAACAAAAACGAGAATAGAAATGAGAAGACTAGATGACTCGCCATTTTGATAGAGTCGGAAGCTTGCTGATAAATTTGAAGATAAACTGCCAAATATGTCTGCGATTTAAAGTGTCTGCCTGGCCGGTCAAGATGATAATGTGATTTTTCCGTTCCAGACAGCGGCGGTGTCGTCGCCGCCATATGCATAAATGTGCCACCGGATTCTACTTGATGTCATATCTTGCGTAACAGTCCTTTCCGCAATAACGAAACTGATGTACCTACATTATCGCTCAATGCTTACGGCATCCACGCAATAATCATTGTAATAGGGCTTTGGCCAAAGAGCGCAGAACGAGGATTGTCATGATATATGTAAGAAGGGGCAGCGCTCTAATCGGCTTCTATAGATTAGAAATTCAACAAATTTTCGTTTCCTGCGACGTTACATTAAACAAGTAAAGATCTGTAACACTCGTTTGTCTGTTGTAGAATTAATGTATCGCAGTTATCTCTGTGTCAGATCACATAGTAAATGCGGCTATTCCTAAAAGGCACGACACAATATTCGTACAGTGCGCAATATTGAATCAGTATTGATACCTATTCAGTTCCCCGACAAGTTAAACATGCGAGGCTTCTAGAATCGAGGATCGAAGATTTGTCTTCAAAATAGGACGATCGTAGATTATTGCAGTACACGGCAGACGTCAGCAATACGTGCGCTATACTGAAACAATGGTTCGCCCTAACATGGAAGAATGCCTCATAGTTGTTGCCATCCGTAAATCGAAAATTGCTCGGGGATTGAATGAACAATCCTTCGAGCGTCCGATGTTCTACCGACGGGCGCTAACCGGGTTTCGTAGTGATCGGTCGCTTTTCAAGTGCCGGTCTCTGAACTCCCTCCCAACAAAATTCGTTATAATAATACCTTCAAAGAGAAAAAACATCAATTTCTGTTCGGTCGATGCATAGATCCATCATATATAGAGATGGACAAAAAGGATCCGAATATTAAATAGATTTATCCAGATAGATCTAATGCAAATTAACCCAGTCAGTTCGATAATTCCAATAAATGCAGCGACGACCAGTTCTGTCGAGGAGCTGCCACGGTGATCATGGCCACTAACATTCGATAGCGCAGTCTGTTGCAGCCTTGCAGGCCAATAGGTCATAGACTGGACTCAGGGGATATTTCATCGAGCCAATTTAGTGAACATGATTGGCCTAAAATACCAATATTTCATTTCATTTCATTCCAGTGCTGGTGTACTTAATATATTGTATGAACAGCGCAAAATGATTACTTTTAATCGCATTTGACAAGTTGGTTTTTGCAATAATAATAGCATAATACCACAATGTAATATTCGTGTAGCGCATTACACGCAGCGTAGTATTCGTAATCATACTAGTGGGGCGGATATGTGACAAAAAATAGGCAAGATGTTCGTTTCCGGCGGAAAGCATGAAAATTGGTATATAGGGGTTTTAAGAGTCGCTGATTCCGATAAAAAAGGAGACATTGGGTACGAGCGCTGTATCCCGCTCAAAATGAGGGTTGAAGTGGGGATGAGGCACCAGAGGAATTTACTCGAACCCGTGTGGCAATAGATTCAGTTGCTACGCGTTGCTAACGTTATTCATTAATTGTTTCCAGGCAAAGTTATTATGACGTCATATTAAAGAGCGCAAAGATAGTGGTTACATGTCTGTTAAGTCTCAGGGGTCGTATTCATAATCGCCACTTAGGCTACGCCAATAGACTTAGCACTAAGTGGAAGATTTATCGAGGGATTATCGGGTTCAAAATGCATAAGTAGTTACCCAAGAATTGGATTTTCCTAATTAAGAAATTATAAAATTATATTGAAGAGAATAATAATGAATAATAATCCTGAACACCACCACAGCGAGCTGATGAGGCTAAGACGAAAATGCACTTTTCGTGCGTAACTTACGAGGGGATTATGAATACGGCCCCAGGGCTCTTGAAGTATCTATCGTCACATACGCACAACCAATCAGTGCTACATGTTGACATACCACCAGATAGAGACAGCCCAATATTCTGATGAATATCTCAAAGTAGAGACTTGTGTGTCAATGTTAGTCCATACTCAGTGGCGGATCTAGGGGGGAGGGGTTAGGGGGGTTGCAACCCCCCCCCATTGGGAACCAGAACATACAACATACATGTTAACATACATGTTAAAGTCCCAAGTCTTCAGAGAGCAACCCCCCCCCCTTGGGAAACTGAACATACACTGTTAAAGTCGGCTTCTCCGAGCACGCCCCCCCCCGGTCGAAAGTTTTTCAGAGAGACACCCCCCCCCCCCCTTGGCAAATTTCTAGATCCGCCCCTGAATTACCTACATTGACCCGATTGCCACATCGGACAGTACCAGTCCAGTCGCCATTTAACTGTTATCAGCTTACATATATGTAAGCTGATAACAGTTAAATGGCGATATATATGTAAGCTGATAACAGTTAAATGGCGATATATATGTAAGCTGATAACAGTTAAATGGCGATATATATGTAAGCTGATAACAGTTAAATGGCGATATATATGTAAGCTGATAACAGTTAAATAGCGGCTGGATGTGTTAGTACAGCATCTTGCTGTACCCGCGCGCTATAAGATACTATATCAAGGTCTCTGTAGTTCCAGCCGATTCGTAAGGCTATGTTACTCCTGTTCGCAGAGGGGTAGCAGCATATATCTACGACGTGCTCGCCGGATAGGGCACAATTATATGTTAGATGGTCGCGATATATGTCACTCCTCTTCAAAGATCTTCGAACAAGAGTAACATATGAAATAGTTGGGGATCGGGTGATAGTTCACACCCAGGTGGTTGGGTGGGCCACTAACTGCCTACTAACGGGCGGCCAAGAGGGCTGTCTGGGGGCAATGATACAATACTGCAGTAACAACAGCAGCAACAGCTGTGCAGCCGTTTGTCTCTCTGTGATGGATACATACAGCGCCACACCGCCTACAACTAGGAAGGAGAACCAGCGGCGGTAATGCAGGCGGCATTTCGCCATGATAATTATGTTAACAAACGGGGATATCCAATATCCCTTATGGCCATCAAGCAGATTGAGAGCCTGTCACAGGGGGTTACCGTCATAATGACTGCCAAACAATTTACAGCGGGGGGAATTATCATTGTGACGCCGCCAATGGGGAAGGAAATGGACCGACGCTCCATCGGGAGGCTGATTGGTTGGTTTAGCAGGGGTCACGCCAACTGTTGGGGTCACGTGGCCCCAGCGGGAGGTGGCGTGAGTGGATCGCTCCCCAAGCCTGTTGCCTTCCCGGGGTAAACAAGGCCAACGTGTCGACCTACTTTATTTATCCATACTTATCGGCATGGAGATGCCAGGCTTCGTTAGCAACAAGGGGATTCGAATCACGCAACAAAATCGCTAGTGCAACGTGCGAGTTTGAACAGCACGGTAACAATGTTAACCGGTTTAAAACAACCAGCACAACGTACTTAATGCCTTTCCGAGGCCACACAACTCAATCTTCATCTATTTCTTCAGCTTCATTAGGGTATAGACTATGCATCTCAATGCGAGGATTTCTTTTTTCATGTTCATGTTCCTTTTTCATAGATGTGTAAAGTTAGTTTCGTACACACGTGGATCCCCAACATGTGCTGAAGTGATTGTGATTACAACTATAGATGCATAATATATCTGTAATGCCATGTTCTTTTGCTTTCATGTACAGATTATCCTCTATTCGGCATATAATAAATATATCTATAATACCATTTCCTTTGCTTTTATGTACAGATTATCTGCTATTCGGTATGCACATTATCATGCTTTCCGTACTAGTAGCCCTTAACTAATATAGTGGTATTTCAGTTAATTGATAGGATAGACAAATCCAGATCAGTACTATCGTCGACTTCGCACAGCTTGCCATGAAACTCACTATCATACTCTTTTATCGCATGATAGAGTTATTAGAAATGTTACTTGACCAACGTATGCTATATATGCTTTTGGGAAATAGTACTTCCCGGTTTATATTCGCACTGTAAAGCTGGCTCACACTTTGCAGCTGTGTACATTCATCTTATTTACGACGCAGTAGTTTCATTGACATTTACACAGAATACCCACAATGACGCAATTGTTCATTCATTTATAGATTGTAATTAATTAGCCGCATTTATTCTATTTTATGACCTTGCTTGCATCAAAGCGCCTTGGAATAAGCGCCCGGCCAGGCAGATGTAAACACTAGATAGGCACTAGATGCATAAAAATTCAGACCGAAATATTTTCGGGTTTGTATTTATGCTGTATCCCCGTATGTGGCGCAATAATAATGAACCGATATCAGAGAGAAAACATGAATTGTTCAGATGAAAAGAATGTTTTTTTGTCGATTAGGTATCTTTGAGGTGGCATGATTTGATATGTAGACATCGTGTTAGATGGGGGAGCCTCGGTTCTACAAAGGACGAATGTTGGCGGTAATCCCCGCCATCACACTGGGGAGGGAGGTACAGACCCCATGAGGGTTGGGGTGGGTGTGGGTGGGTGGATGGGGAAGACTTTGTGTAGTATGACAGTCAAAATGAGCGCCTTCAGTGGGGTGGGGGAAGGGGGGGGGGGGTGCAGAGCGTGTCGGGATCTGAGTACACCACAGCTCGCTATGCCTGTCCAAACCTCGTAGGGGCCGAGGGAGAAGAGCGGAGCACGGTAATGGTTAGGGGAGGGGGAGGAGGGGTTGTGTTAGCAGGAGGGGTAGGGGCAGCGACAGGGGAAGGGGGAGACGCAGGGAGAGAGGTAGGGGCAAGGAAAAGGTTGGGGTAGGGGGAGTTGTTGGGACAGGAGAAGGGGTAGGGGCAACAAGAATGGGAGGGGTAGGGGCCGGGGAAGTGGTTGGGATATGAGGAGGGGTAGGGGCATGGGGATGGGTTGGGGCAGGAGGAGGGATAGGGGTAGGGGGATGGATTGGGACAGGAGGAGGGGTTGGGGCAACGAGAAGGGGAGGGGGAGGCGCAGGGGGAGGGGTTTGGATATGAGGTGGGGTAGGGGTAGGGGGAGAGGTAGGGGAGGGGTATAAGAGGAGGGATAGGGGCAGCGAGAGGGGGAGGGGGAGGCGCAGGGGGAGTGGTTAGGATATGAGGAGGGGTAGGGGCATGGGGATGGGTTGGGGCAGTTGGAGGGGTAGGGGCAGCGAGAGGGGGAGGGGTTGGGATATAAGGAGGGGTAGGGGCATGGGGCTGGGTTTGGACAAGAGGGTAGGAGGAGGGGTAGGGACAGGGGGACGGGTTGGGGCAGTTGGAGGGGTAGGGGCAGAGGGAGAGGTAGGGGAAGGGGGAGGGGTTGGTACAGGAGGACGGGAATGCCGCTACGGAAGCTTCAAAGAGTTGAAGGCTACCTCGCCCTGACTGATGGCTGGTGGTTGGCGGCTGGTCGCTGGGGAATGCACAGCTTTGCCGCGACTTGGCGGAGTCTGCTGGCAGTGGTCCCGTATCCATGGGGACAGGATGGGAATCGGGGTTGGTTGATGCGAGTGGAGAGCGAGAGACGGTGGGGGAACCCGGGATGGTCCGGTATCCATGGGGACAGGGTGGTGTTAGGTGTTGGCTGATGGGAGTGGAGGGCGAGAGACGGCGGGGGAACCCGGGATGGTCCGGTGTCCATGGGGACAGGATGGGGGCCGGGGCTGGCTGATGGAAGTGGCAGGGGGAGACGGTGGGGGGGAAGCGGCTTGTCCGGTATCCATGGGGACACATCGAGAATCTGGACTAGGTGAAGGTACTGTTTGGATAGGGTGAGAGACTGTGGGGGTTGGAGGAGGGGGTGGGGTCCCACTAGGTGATGGGTACTGTTGGGATTTACAGAGAGAGACTGTAGGGGTTAGGGGAGGGAGAGGGGTCTGGGAAGCATAGTCAAGGAAGCATCAGTGTGGACAGGGTGGGGCGCGGGGGGGTAACTGATGTATACTATTTGAAGTAGGTGAGAGACAGGGGCGGGGGAGGGTGGATGGGGTGGTGGGGGGAATGGGGTGACGGTGTCGGTGGTAACGGTCTGGTATCCGTGATGTTGTGTTCATATCATTGCGTATTGCGTATGTACATGAGAATCCCACGTTCATCGAGGGTTCGATGTCACAGTTTGTGTAGCACGATGTTTATATCAAATACACAAAGAAAACTTCGTGAGTTCATCAAGGCAGTAATACATAGACTTCCATAGGTGTTCGTATTTACGTGGACATTGAATCCCTCAGAATATAGCCCATTGGAACAGGGCCGCTCCATAGCGTTTTAATGATATGGGTTCGTATCGTAAGTATGTTACCATCTGGACAGGTCGTGATTACCCAATCTACGTTACAGCACCGCGAGCTGCCCATTTCACAGATAGAGAAGCGGAAACTCTCGTAAACTAAGAGGACCCGAAACGAACACTGGCCGCCGACCGAAGAGCTAACACAGGGCACGAGTAGGCAGTATATCGACTACAGGCTCCAAACAGGTCAGGGCTGGGGGGGAGGGGGGTGGAGGGGGGGGGGGAGGGGGTAACATCATACATTTTACAGATAAAACATACCGGACGAGACTACGTTTCTCTGCTTCCGCAAACCCGACAATGTTTATAGTCGTCATTGGATCTTATCACTGTTTTCCGTAGCAATTTACGAGGAGAGGGGGTGGAGGTGAGGAAACGGGGTGCTTTGTGGTCGACAGAGGCCGCGTGGCCGTGTAAATCTGTAAGTTTTCCGTGATTGGCCACCAGCTGTGACAGGTATGGCGACGTGGCCCCAGTCCGTCGGCCATTGTTCCCTTTCAATCGCGCCCTCGGTGCCCCAGCACCATTGGCTCGAGTTTTAGAACTCGGATCACTTTAGACGCCCGGGTTGGCGCGCCACAGCTCAATACTCGGACTGTTGGTGAAGTGGAGTACAGTCCCAGGCTAAGCTGTGACCCCCCCCCCCTCCTCCACTCCGACTTCTCTTGATAATCCGGACTGCAACAGGCTGCGCTTGAAATTATCTAGGGTGTGCGGATGGAAGCGTGATGGTGGTGGCGTTGGTGTAGCATAGTACTCGTGGTTGTATAATGGAATTTCACAAAAAATTCTCAACACTTTTTATTCAAGTAGAAATATTTTTATTCTGGTATTATTCAAAGAGTTATTGTACTTTTTCTAGGAAAACCTATGCATGCGTGTGGACTCCACGATATTGATTAATCGTTCTTCAAACGTGTCGCGCCCCCTATTGGGCAGTTGTGTATGGATAACCTCTTTGGATGAGAGCGCCAAGCCAGTAGCTGTGACCAGCGCCACCTGGTGATAACATGTCTCACAGACTGAGCGTCGATACTCTGGTCGGCGTTTCGGTCATTCAACACTCCACGCCACCTTACGGCAGACTTCTCAAGGATACAACGCCATCTGGCGATACGTCACTGCCATGTTGAGATTTGCCTCCATAGCCGCTCTCCACATCCGTCTCAGCTCAGCAACAGGCCAATTCACTAGTCAACGCCCCTTGCGACAGACCGCTCCACCCTGTGTCGCCACCTTGTGACAGACCACCCACACTGTAGCGCCCCCTTGTGACAGATTACTCCACCCTGTAGCGCCCCCTTGTGACAGGCCACTCCACCCTGTAGCGCCCCCTTGTGACAGGCCACTCCACCCTGTAGCGCCCCCTTGTGACAGGCCACTCCACCCTGTAGCGCCCCTTGTGACAGACCACTCCACCCTGTAGAGCCCC
This sequence comes from Arenicola marina, assembly GCA_964019135.1. Lineage (NCBI taxonomy): Eukaryota > Metazoa > Annelida > Polychaeta > Arenicolidae > Arenicola > Arenicola marina. The sequence continues at coordinate 30,165,453 of OZ025248.1, forward strand.
TTGTGATAGACCACTCCACCCTGTAGAGCCCCTTGTGATAGACCATTCCACGCTGTAGCGCCCCCTTGTGACAGACCACTCCACCCTGTAGCGCCCTTTGTGACAGACCACCCACCCTTTAGCGCCCCTTTGTGACAGACCACTCCACCCTGTAGCGCCCCCTTGTGACAGACCACCCATCCTGTAGCGCCCCCTTGTGACAGACTACCCACCCTGTAGCGCCCCTTGTGACAGCCCACCCCACGCTGTAGCGCCCCCTTGTGACAGGCCACTCCACCCTGTAGCGCCCACTTGTGACAGGCCACTCCACCCTGTAGCACCCCCTTGTGACAGACCAGTCCACCCTGTAGCGCCCCCTTGTGATAGACCAACCACCCTGTAGCGCCCCCTTGTGACAGACCACCCACCCTGTAGCGCCCCCTTGTGACAGACTACCCACCCTGTAGCGCCCCTTGTGACAGCCCACTCCACCCTGTAGCGCCCCCTCGTGACAGGCCACTCCACCCTGTGTCGCCACCTTGTGACAGACCACCGACACTGTAGCGCCCCCTTGTGACAGACTACCCACCCTGTAGCGCCCCTTGTGACAGCCCACTCCACCCTGTAGCGCCCCCTCGTGACAGGCCACTCCACCCTGTGTCGCCACCTTGTGACAGACCACCGACACTGTAGCGCCCCCTTGTGACAGATTACTCCACCCTATTGCGCCCCCTTGTGACAGACCACTCCACCCTGTAGCGCCCCTTGTGATAGACCACTCCACCCTGTAGCGCCCCTTGTGACAGCCCACTCCACCCTGTAGAGCCCCTTGTGACAGCCCACTCCACGCTGTAGCGCCCCCTTGTGACAGGCCACTCCACCCTGTAGCCCCCCCTTGTGACAGACCAGTCCACCCTGTAGCGCCCCCTTGTGACAGACCAACCACCCTGTAGCGCCCCCTTGTGACAGACCACCCACCCTGTTGCGCCCCCTTGTGACAGACTACCCACCCTGTAGCGCCCCTTGTGACAGCCCACTTCACCCTGTAGCGCCGCCTTGTGACAGGCCACTCCACCCTGTGTCGCCACCTTGTGACAGACCACCCACACTGTAGCGCCCCCTTGTGACAGATTACTCCACCCTATTGCGCCCCCTTGTGACAGGCCACTCCACCCTGTGTCGCCACCTTGTGACAGACCACCCACACTGTACCGCCCCCTTGTGACAGACCACTCCACGCTGTGGCGCACCCTTGCGACATATCACTACACCCTATAGCGCCCCCTTGGAAACCACTACATCAGGCTGCTCCCTCTGGCGACAGAATGTTCCAGCAACCAGCACTTCCTGGTGGCAGACCACTACATTAAAAACGAATCTGGTGAGCATCCACATCAGACACTCCTGCCCTTCTACCACACCCCCCCCCCCTCCATCCCCCCTCCCCCGTAGTGTATAAGACGAATGACCGCAACCAACACCCATCGCCTCCTGGCGACAAATGACTGCAGCGGTCCCCCATCCGGCCAGAGAGGCAGCCAGTGAGCTAGAGAGCCGGAAAACCAGCCCCCACTGGCAGCGGCCTCCACGCTTTCGCCTTCTTTCATCTCGACGTGCGCCTCGAGAGGGCAATTTATGGTTGAATTGCTAACCTGTCAAATCGCTTGTCTTTACCCCGACCACAAGACAATCGCTCGGCCCTGCGCTGTAATAGACTGCGTGCCGCCCGCTCACTCCGCCGGGAACAATTTTCATCAGTGAACAGTAATGGAATGCAATAGGGACCCCCCGTGGAACACGTAATGGAAGATGATTGCTGCCTTCTAGTGCAAGAACGCCGCCCCCCCCCACCCCCGCCCCCGGGCACTTTGTCAGCCGCTGGGCTTGATGGGACCTGGTCTTTTTGTTCCTATTTGGGGGTGAAGATTGATCCCCAGCCAGGCACTTACTAAACTACTACGCCACAGAGAGGCAAAACAGATTGATTCAAGCCGTGGAGTTGGCGACCATAATACGTTCGCGCTTGTTGTTACTGGGTCGTAGGTAAGGGAAGCAATTTGATCTAAAATGTAACATAATGGTTTTGCTGAAAGGGAAGACGTATGCGGTATGCAAATGTCGGTGTCTGTAACTACTGATGTGGCGACTGTGGATTAATACGAACACCCCACGAAACCACAGCCTCTCTAGCCTATTCAGTGTACAAATAAGCACGAATATCCACGTATCTATATTACTCCGATAGGTAGCACGGTTGAAGGGTACATGTTAGGCACATCATCTTGCAGTGGGGGGGGGGGGGGGTGGGGGGTAGATTTAAGGACCACACCGTTCTATGGGGGGGGGGGGGGAGGGTGCAAGGGCTATTTCCGTTCCTCGGGAATCGGGTTTTCATATCATCGGGAACTGGGATTGAGGCAAACAATTCTTCGTGAACTGGGAATGGGTATTAACCGACCGTCGTGATCAAGGATTTTCATTAATCGTGAACTGGGGAATTTTAATATTAAATAACCGTGAATCGGGAAAACGATAATTTATATCACGTATCCGACCTTCATATTTATACTGGGAGTTATCCTTCCTAATTCATCGTGAGCTGGGAATAAAGGAATTTATTCTTCGTGATCTGAGAACACGACCCCCGCTTGTCCCCCCCCCCATCTTCCTATACCATGTGGAACCTTCGGTTCATATTCACTATTCCGCAGAAACAGACAGAGAGAGAGAGGAAAAAAAGGAGAAAGCTCCGGAGATACCAGAAAGCAAATATAGTTATGACATGTTCATAACGCTATATTTAATCTGACTGATCATTCATCACACATCTCAAGCAATTTCCTTCGGGTGCGGCCCAATAGAAACCCCACAGCGCCCCCCCCCCCCCTAATGCCGGGGCATATCAAGTGCCTCACCGCCCGGCCTGGCAGCGCGAGGCCTTCCTCCACCGGGCGGGGGTTCACAGAGGCCGTCTTATTATAGGTATGGGTATGCGTATCATTGGGAAAACCTTGTAAATGTTAATGACAACGACAATAACGAGAAAACGGATACAGATAATTGATTGGTGCCTCTGTTCGATGGATCGATGCTGGTCAGTCAGGGACAAGCACACCGACGCCATCGGCGCTTACGTATTCCTCACGTCTCATTGGTCGATGATGGATCTCATTGGAAACGCCCGCAGTTCAGTCTCAATCTGCACCACCTCGCCGATAGGTGGCGTTAGTAGCTGGTGATTACTTGGATGGTAAGTGGGGTTCGACGATATCGTGTCGATGTCGTTGCTTCGAGAACACCCTCTGTACGTTTTTATTGCGAGGGCCAGGATGGGTGGAACGGACTACAACAATAACATTGTATTTCTGAAAACTATATGCGCATCGATTGTTTTTAAATGACCTTGACCCCAGCTGTGAAGATACTGGCGCGACGCGTACATGAGAATGTTACGTCACAAGGGAGCGATCACTTATACTAGTCGGCATAAAACACAGTTTGGTATTATATATATATATTTTATATCGGTGGATTGTCATTGGTGTATACATATAAATCTTTCTCGCAAAGCTGTCCTCACAATTAACTTAATCGTGTTAATATAATAATCTGCATAGATGTTGTGTAATTATGGGCCGAAGGCCAGCAGTACGAAAAAAAACTTTACCTTATCTTACATACATATGCATAAAACAGAACCAAGAAATTTCCTGTCGTAATGAAATGCGTGGTACGCTAACTTACTATTAGATTCACTTGCCCAGCTTATGTGAAGGTTTAACTCGGCTCTTTTAATTGGGCCATCAATTGATACACATGCCATGAAGACAACATTACAAATGATAATCAGTATCTACTTATTAAATAAGTTTCAAACATGATATTAAACCCAGCGATTTTATCTTTTCAGCTGATCTTCCACAACGATATCCATCACCAAATTCGCGATCCAAAAATAAAATAACCCCAAAATGACTTTCAAATATTAGCACCTAGGATTCTTCGGGGCTAACAGCAACACATTGTCCATCAGTCAGGCTCCATTACCTAACAAAGAGGTAATTAAACCAAACCAATAAACTGGCGGAATCAACACTCTTTGCGGTGTGGGTGATATTTACCGGTTAATTGATTGGAAGTCCTTCTCGCCATTGTATACGAGGAGCTAATTGACGTGACCTCTGTTTTGACCCCTATTCGTTGCGTTATACATGCGAGCGTCTGTTTATACGATGTGTCTGGGGGCCGCCACAGCACGCTCGAGTCCTACTGTTGGCGGTGGCTTCGTGTCTAACTATAACAGCAAGCAGATAACCTGCTCGACAACCCACTCATTCTGTCCCAAATCACGCTCGTCCTCATCTTCTTGGTCCACCTCCATTACGGATCATTGTCTAAATTATCAGATCTACTTCGCGTGGCGTGCATCGTTTAAGCGGGAAACCGAGCGTCCTATTAAATAATTTGCCTTCAGATAGAGGTATGTGTTTGAAGGACCCTCGGCGTCAGCCCGGTAATTTGATTCCAGAATGCGCCGTTACGCGGCGCTAACGTGACTATCGGAGAATGGGTCCAGAGCCGGAAACTGCGTCACTCACCCCGCGACAATCACTTGGTGGCTGACCTGAAAGATGACGTAAAAATGCTCGAGAATCATTCAAATGCTGAATATCTTCTCACATTGCTTTGTCACACAGCTGCTAGAGTGCTGGTAAGAGAATACGGGTGTTCAAGTGGTGGAAGCACGTTAGTACGGTCTGTGTTGTGACATCGTGCATCGACGGCAAGGTGCAATAGTCGGCCATGTCCATACCTGGTGATGCAGGTGACGTCTGAAACTAAAGTACGAACTCTACAATTACACCCGTACACCCCATACAACACTGGCACCAGTACGGATAATAGCAATTGTGTAATTTTATTAGTAAGTCCACTCTTTTAAAAAATCTGCTTTTCGTAATACACAGATCGGGCAAAATAAAATAAAATGTGTTGAGTAACAAGCCCCAAAACTAAGCCATATAGTATTTTATTTCGCCGTAACAAATTCACACATCAAAAGAAACTATCATATTACATAAATGGGTGCCACTTAGATATAAATAATGACATGTTTTCATTATCGCTGATGCACTATCTTGAAATAATACAAAATATTGTTCTGGACCCCCTGGAGATTAGGGATTTCATTAAGCCATTTACATCTATACACATATCTCTTCGTAATTAAACAAATATGATTAATAAGTCTCTCATGCGAAGACTATCTGAAACCTAATGAACAGGATGGATGCGTTGGAGTCAGAGATGTCAAGCATATGTCATTTAACCAATCAAATACCCTGAACCACAGACGTCTTACATAAATACAATCAAAAATAAGTGCTGAATAGTTTGTCTCAGTCCTACAAACAGGGCATGTCTCTATTTTTCTAAATTTATGCAAAAACTGGTCTGTGACCAATGCTAAATTCAGTAACAGGAACTGAAAGCTTTTGGGCTTTTTCTCAACCGTACAATGCAATGGTAGCTTATACTACTCGGACCAATTGGCTTCCTCTATATCAATTTCTAGATACTGACACCACTTTTTTTACTGGAGCTTAAAGACTTGACCAGCAACTTATGACTATAATTGCATCAACGCGTTCTTGTTATAAGATTCGCCCACTTGCGAGTTACGTTACCCAATTTTTTACCTGACGTCATCATTTAGTGTATCCAGTCTCGCGGTATGCAGCGGACAAGACTATAGAAATCAACGTGATCATTTCGTCTTTTGTGCGATTCAGATTTTGGTTTTTCATAAAATAGGTATTCCAAATTGGGTATTCCAAATTGGGTATTCTAAATTTCCACCTCTGTTAATTTTCTTCTCTTCTCCATTTCTATGTGGGCTAATTTATCTTCCGCCTTCATTGCCACGTACTTTAATTCCCGCCTCCTCCATTTCCATGTACGTTAATTCCCCTTCCACCTTCATTTCCATGCATGTTAATACCCCGTCCACCGTCATTTCCACGCGCATTACTTCTCCGTCTTCCCACATCTTACTGCATGTTAATTCCTCTTCCTCCTGCATTTCCACGGGCGTTAATTCCCCATCATCCTCCAGTTTGATGTATATCTATTATCTTCCACTTCCATGTGGTAATTGAGTCCACAACAAAAATTAGGTATTGGTGGTTCAATATAATTAAAGTGTTACACCTGAAATAACATTGAAAACCGGCCTCTTCACTCAAAAATACTTGAGGGAGGGGGTCCGCTCTGAATCAGCCTCTACATGTCATCTTGTTAGAAACCTGTAACGACCTTGCATCCTAGATATGCTTTATAACGCATTAGGTGGTCATTGTCAATATGGCTGCTATGGAACTTTTCTGACTTTTTTTTTGTTTTTTCGTAATATTCCTTGGGTTTCGTAGCTCCCCTGAAGCGATTCTTGGGACCAATCGGTTTCATTCAAGGGGCTAGCTTTGGATGTTTCATATGAACTTATGCAAATGCAGGCAACATTCAAATCAAAACATCGACATCATTCCATGATGACCAACACCTATTGAGACATGGGGGGGGGGGGGTGGTAGAGGGGATACCCCATCTAAATCGCGAATCCCCAAGAATTAGGGAGCGTAATAAAACATCTCCTAGATGAGGACTGCTAAAAAATGTGAGCGAAAAAACACCTTATGACCGGCGATGTCGCGAATATGGAATAATTCACAGACTACAACAACGGATCACGGTAAATGGGGAAAGAATCTTCGCTTTGGACCAGAAATTGTGCGAATGACGATCCCCAAACTTGCCAACAGCAAATCGCGAATCATCAAGAATTCCTGGATGCCAATCGCGGAGATCGGAAATGGTACCCCCCCCCCCCCCCCCTCTCCCATCCAGAAGGCAGTCGATGACAAAATGACTATGCATAAGCATAATTTTCTGAGCTGGAGCATGCGAGGAAATTGTACTTGTTAATTATGACATTTAATTAAACTTATCCAATTAGTGGTTATCGACATTTTGATGCATACAATTTAGTTTAGGACATAAACGTGACGTGGACTCCAGATGACTTTTAGTATAAGGATGTCACCATTATGGCTATTGGCGAGATCTACCAGTCAACAGCTAACGTATTGGTGCTTTATATTTGCTAATTAGCACCTGCATAAAGTTCACATGTAGACAAGCACCTCGATCATATAGCCTGTGGTGTATTAGTCCAACCCCTCCCCCCTCCTCCCTGCAGGCCCCCTGCTCCACCCACCCTGACCCTTAACGCAGGTGGCAGTAGCATGGCCTTCTCTGCCTGATACAGTTCCACTTTGCACTTAATCCATGCCATTTTCGAGCGGTTGACCTTCATTTATAATTTAAAACTCTTTCATTAACCGCCCTAGCGCATGGTGTTCACAACACGGTACAGGCGCGGGTCGCTTGGGGGTGAGCGCGGTAATGGGGATCTATGATGGTGTAAAGAGTAGGGGTATAGGTTGTCTATTTCTGAGAGATCATGCGAAAATGACTCGAAAGCAGGGCTACACGTGCGACACAACTTCATGAGTGGCTGTCTGAAAATGATACCCCCCCCCCTTTCCACCCCCACCCCTCACCCAGCTTCTGCCGTCACCCTTCTCTCCGCCTCTCCACCACCCGCCCTACACCATGAATCCCCTCCCCCCCCCGCCAGCCATGGACGAGGAGGGAGAGGAGAGCGGCGGGGGGGGGGGGGGGCGGGTAAAGCGGAAGTGACAGATAACCTGCCATTTGTATGCATGGTGTTAATTACCTCTCGGCTACAGAAATCCTCACTAAGTGACTCGTCATCCACAGGACTATTCTCTATCGGTACTTATTATGTAACCTACTTGAATAGTGCCCGCCCCCCCCACCCCATCGATTGGTACGCACAGGGTGTGTCATGCAGCCTGCTCTGTCAGGCAATGGTGTTTAAGTAACACTCAAAATACTATATGTGAATATCTGACAATATGGCATATTTTATTTAATATTATGGGTCAAGTATCTATATTGGGAATTATATTTCGTTTTATTATTCTTAGGTCCTATCTTACTAAAGTTGGTAATCGTATTAGGCGATCGATAATCCCAAGGTTGGCTACCATTCGTTCCCGATGTGATATTATTTTTCTTTTTGTGTTGTACTAGGTTACTATAATAAGGAAACAAACAACAACGACCTCTAGCAGATGTCGATTAATTTCATAAATTTTTGTATGGATAAAATACAATACCCACCTTGTTTCACGAGCTGATGAGGCTGACGTGGGTTCCAAATATTTCAATGGGATGAGATTTCAGGTGGTCACTTACATGCAAATGCGTTGCTGTGAACATGTTATAATAAATAACTTTTATATTAAGATGATTCTGAAAAAAGGACACAAGCGATAATGAAAAATAATTAAATTGCACATACATGATACTGGAAAAACTTAAATTGTACATATATGATATTGGAAAGACCTAAATTGTACATAAATGAGACTGAAAACAACTTAAATTGTATATAAAGTATAAATAAACACCGTTACTGCACAGTATGCACAGTATAATTAATTACATTGGTATATAAATTTCCATACACTAAAAGATGTATCAAAAGTGCATTAAGTTGTGTATTTGTTAAGTTTTTTGTATGATTGAAGATGTCAGAGCAGGAAAAAAATGCTGTTAAAGACTTGGTGTTGCATATTGTGCCTCCCAGTGTGAGGAAAGTACCTTGCACCAGGAAATTAAGGAATTCCAGAACGGAGTTATCGAGCAGGGTTTGGGCCCGACGTTTTGCATAATAAACAAGCATTACGTTGTCATGGATATTGAGTAAGAATTAAATAGGAGGTCTCCGCCTTTTCTTTTGGCGTGCATGTGAGTCACCAATGGCTTTATTCGCGAATTGGGTTGAGATCTAGAGAACCGGATTCAACCGGCAATCTATCACAGGATCCTGGACTGACGCCAAGGGACCCATACACATGCCACAAATTGATGTCAAAGTCACAATTTACCCCGCACCCTTTATTACCAATTGACAACAAAATTTGTCAGTCTGTCGATATCATAGCGATCCGTCATCTTGTGGTCTCACACCACCAATTAAAGTTGTCCGCGCAGAGGTCGCATAAGCGCGTTTGAGCCGATTCCTTACTTTATCATTCTTACTTTCGTCATTTGACCTCACGTCATCAAGGACATCAGTGTCAATCCTCACTCACCGATTTGTCCTACAGAAGCCCCCCCCCCCTTAGGCCTACATGACTTAACTGGTAACCGGCGGGATTTAAGCACAGATTTAATACAGACGTGGGCAGGGGGCCGTAAAAATATAAATAGCGGGTAGAGGGGGTGGGGGGGGGGTCTACAACAAACAAGAGGCGAAAAATGTAGTATAATGTGCACTTCACGCTTAAAAAAAGTTTGGGGGCGGGGGTGTCCGGACAACCTGGGTTGCCCCCTTTCCCTGAATTTTATACACCAGTGATATCCATAACGCTGTTTGCTAATTGATACTTATAGCATTCATTATACGTTCGGGCGGGAGAGTGGTATAACTGAAGAGGGGAGGGGGGGGGGGGTGGGTACAATATGAAGTCAGAGACATGAACCGCCCCTCACCAACTAAAATAGCCCAAACCCCACATTTGAGCTCTTAACGTGAGAAACGTTGCCACGGATAACAACCTGTCTCACAAGTAACCCCGACATATCATGTTCCACCTGAGGACAGTAATTGTGACCTAGTGAACCCAGGGTAAGGTCTAATAGAATTCGACCGGCTGCTTCCCTGGTAAAACATCTCATACACCTTGCTTCCGACCTTATTAAAATTAAGCAACATTATTTTATTTTGGGATAAAAAAATGTAAGTAAAAGTTGACAGTTCTTAGAAATAAATAATTTAACCGGTACACCTGGCTGCTGACTGTGGAAGGGGTCATTTCTCTACGAGCGCCCTTCTACACCATCACCGCATTTTATATTCATGTTTAACTGCCTCTTGGGAAAATGTCATCAAAACGCTTCATAAAACAGTCCGCATGGTCTGTTCCGGTCACGCCAACAGACCGATCTAGACCACGACACAAAGCGCCGCCCGCGCTTGAGTTCTGTTTCCTATCTCGTGAGTTTGAAATTGACAATCGTAGCTGATGGTAGGTACACGTGAGAAGTACTCGTCTCTGAAACTGACAACAAAGTGACATGCTCCTTTGTGTGTCCGACTTGTTTGTCCGACATAGCGCACGTGGAAGACCTTTTTTCACCACATGATTGATTAAAAGGCAACATTGACGTCAGTGAATGATTGACTGCCTGAATCGGTCTATCCTACTGGCCCCATGTGGAAAAAACTTTAACGCGCCTAGGACCGTCATGTGGACTGGGGCTTACACCAGCCAGGATAACAGCAATATGAGTCGTTCTCACACGATAAAACTACCCATTGTTTCAGTATAGCTCACGTATTACTCACGCCTCCCTGCAAAAAACAAATTTAATGGAATATGAATTCCCCATAGGACGAAAGAGGACCCCCCCCCCGCCACCCCTTCCAATCATGGCCAATGCGGTCTTCCCTTTAATGCTAAATAAGTTGTATATCCCGTTAATGGTAAGCCAGCCGAACATTTTGGAGTTAAACTTAATGGTATCGAGGCTGCCTGAGAGCTCAACACCCGACAACGAAACTCTCAAATGGCCAACTCTAACGATGACCATGCCAAGGGTTCAGTAGCCGCATGTCTTTGGACCAGGGCCGGCGGCCGCCCGGTATACTCAAGTTCTCCGGGACCCATCGGTCGGGCTACGCCGAATGTCAATGAAATGTTCACACCGGTCGTGTCCGGTTCATTTATAGGCAATGCAACCAGCCTAGACAGTCACCTTTCAATCAGCCGCCATTTTCTCCAGAATCGATCTCCCGACAGAGGGCGTTCCGCTTACGCTATAGTCCCTCTGCCCTACGTCAAATTGAACCATCAAAATTATCCTTCATACGCGAAAATTGAAAATGAATCTAATCGAAGATATATTCTCAGTTTAGCTTCAAATACAACACTGTATAGCATTTACCGTCCTACTGGAAGAATTCCTTTGATTTTGATCGATGAGAAGCCATATGTTGCTCGCACAGCGCTCCAGAATGTCCTGTGCTGTTTTGAACGGGGCACATCGACATACCGATTGGATGCGCGCGCACCCGACCCGGGCGAAAGACGTGTCGGGCGGTAAACCGATGCGTAACGTGCGTATTCGGTCCACCTTGGGGATACACCCAGGTTACCAAAGAAATGCGCCCAGTGACACTATTTCAATGATTGATGTAGTTGCATTTTCTCATTTATCATTCTCCTGAACATTACTTTGTGCGCGGCCATTTGACAGTACGGTAGGTGTCCAGGGCGATGTATTAATAATCGAATGTGGTGGGGGTCTGTCTGTGCGGCAAAACTGTTTGCGGGGCACACAACTAGTTATATATATATATATATATCCGAGTAATGTGCGGCGTGGGCGTCAAATTGTCTAACGCCTTGGGCCAATATTCCGGTGAAGTTACATTCTCAGCAAAGTGTTGTGGCATTAGTCGTAATACATAGTCTGGGTCCAACGAAGTTTATTAACACAATGCTGACGTCCCTGTCATTCACATTTAAGGTAAGCCACCCATAATGAGCCTCGGCGATTTTAAGTCGACCTCGGTAAACATCGGCAAATATTGGCGGGCTGTAGCCCTGATATTTTAGGCAGTCTTAATGAAACATAGCACGAATAAAACACAGCAAACGAAGTGGTGACATAGGTAAAATAAATAGAACATCGTATAATAAGCTTCGGCGATTTAGAGAAGACCTCGGTAAACATCGACAAACATCGGCGGGTGTCAGTGAAAGGGGAATCCCTAACTCGTTACGTCATTCACAGGGGATCCCCATTTCGTGATATCATTCACAGGGTATTTCCCCGAGAATAGCTCTTCACGTGATAAATTCCGAATATTCAAGAAAAAAACATGGAGGAAACGTGTAAATAGTTCAGAAAACATTCGTATGGATCATAATTATATCGGAGACCATTATATATAACCAGATTTATTAAAATGTGAGCACAAGGCGTAAATTACTGATAATTGGTGTGAAATAAGCTGCTCCAAAAAATATTTTTGAAATAACATTTTCAAGTTTCAAGACGTGTTTATCGGAAAATTTGCACGGCTACCTGTATTTTTCTTTATTTTTATTACAAGAACTATGTTTTTAGAAGGTTTTGAACGTGGTTTAGTGTCCAGATTTTCATTTTTGATGAAATTATAGACAATTTTGTGAAGGTGGTGATTTCGAATTTTGGCAAAAACGGTCCTGTTTTTGCATAACTGCACTTTATTATTGCCATTCTGCTATTTTTTGTGGTTACTATTTACATTGTTGAATATCATTCCTGTATTGCACTAGGTTTAGGCTTTCCAAAGAACTATTACTGATGATAATGACTTAATATTGAGCTGAATTGTAGCAAAATTACATATTCGTGGTAGGTGTCAAGTTTTGGTCATTTTGCAAAATATGGGTATACTTGGAAAATGGAGAATATTTTTTTAACGGGACGGTAAAGTATCCTCAAAATTCACCAGAAGGTGTGTAATTGGGTATACTTTCATAAAATAATCACAAATACAGAGTTCTTTTACCTTGCTATTATGGGTGGCTTACCTTAAAGGAATACCTGTTTCCATTGATAACATAGATAACGGGTCGTTTTCTATTTATGGAACCACTTTTAGTACTGTGAATGAATTATCGGGGGTTTTAAACCGAAAAAAAGCCATACGGTGATGACAAAGCACTTTAGTCCTGCTGCCCCCCCCCCCCCCCGCCCCGTGACTTTAACTTTATCTCGGGGTGCCGCAAACCGCAGACCGTCTTTCCACAATAATGCCTGTTATTGGTATACCATTCATTTGGGCCATCATGTTTTCGGATTAGTGGTGTGTTACATGCTGTTTTAGGTTCCCTCTGCAGCTTTGCGCATCTGCCGATATACTTCAGAGAGAGGCAAAAACAACATTCATTATATGTACACACGTATCAGTTATCTAATTAACCGACGGTTCCATACATAACGATAATCATATACTGGAAATAAAAATTTAAATTTTGACTTAGTTTTTAAATGAGCGGTTTTTAAAATCGTTCAACCAGTTTGCACAGTTGACTGGAACAACCTACACAACCAAAGTCTGAATATACACGCGTGCATACATATAAAATCCATTTTTTGCGTGAACGAACTGTCGAGCCTTTAATTCATTCAAACCCTGTTTGTTTAACAGTAAACGTCACTGAGCAGTGATAGAACCAGTTATCAAAGCCAAGAAAGAAAAAAAAAGACACATGCAACACAACTTAAATCCAACAATCACGTCTCTGTTACAACTGAGGCTGGCGAGAAAAGAAGTGCAAAAAACATCCCATCAATACTGGATAAACCTCTGCGAGGAGATTCATGGCGCTTCTGGCATAGGTAATCTGCTGGCAATGTACACTGGAATTAAGAAAGTCATGGGCCTTACGGTCACTAAAACAGCCCTATTGTAGTCACTCTATGGCCAGGTGATTACTGATCGTAGCAAACAGTTGTCTCGCTGGGTGAAACATTATGCCTCACTGAACGCGCTGAACGTCTCATGTATCGACAGCGGCGCTGAACGCATTACCTCGACTGCCGGTCATGAACGATCTCGACAGAGTTTTCTCAGTTTTCGAGCTGGGTGTTGCAATCGATTCCTTGGCTAGCGGGAAATCGCCTGGAAATGACAAGATCACTGCTAAAGTAATAAAGTCAACTGCTCCTCCTTTTTGTAACAACGGCCATGTCCAACAGGACATGCGTGATGCAACTATAGTTACGCTATACAAAAACAAAAGTTGATTGCAGCAATGACCGCGGAATATCACTCTTAAGTGTTACTGGTAAGCTCTTCGGCAGAATTGCCTTAACGAGACTGGAACTCCTTGCGAACAGAGTGTATCCTGAAGCGCAGTGCAGTTTCAGATCCGGACGATCCACTGTTGATATAATATTCTCGTGTGCGTCAACTTGCAGAGAAATGTAGACAGCAGTAAAAGCCCCTCTACCTTGCTTTTGTTGATCTCACCAAGGCTTTTGATACTGTCAGCGATTGCATAAAGTCTTGGAGTTTTTTGGCTACCCCCGCAGACTGGTCAACTGTATTCGATCCTGTGATGAACACTCGTTCAGGACAGTACAGTTCGACGGATCTACATCCGAGAGCTTCCAAGTCAGAATTGGCGTGAAGCAGGGTTGTGTTCTTGCACCAACTTTATTCGGGATCCTTTTCTCTATGCTCCTTTCGCACGCTTTTATGAGGACACGGAGAGTGTTTACTGGCACACAAGATCGGACGGAAAGTTGTTCAACCTTGCTAGACAGCTAAGCTTAACCTTGCTAAGTCCAAGCTTCCTAATGGGAACTGCTATTCGCTGACGACGCAGCGCTGGTTGCACATTCAGAAAGCCAGCTACAGAGACTCATGGATCGACTCTCCAATGCGTATGGTTTATTTGTTTTGATTATAAGTGTAAACCAAAAGTAATACTGAGCCAACGGCTATCACACCGCCAGTGATTACACTGAATAATATGCCTTTCGGGGTGGTAAATAAGTGTTGTTACCTGGGAAGTACCGTCACGAATAATCTATCCCTGGACGAGGAAATGAACACTCGCATTGGGAAGGCAGCCATCATCTTAGGTAGGTTGAACAAGCGGCAAAATTCAAAACTAACCATTCGCACCATAATGCTAATCTACAGGGCGTGTGTTCTAAGCAGCCAGCTGTAGGCCTATGGCAGTGCAACGCGGACCATATATTATAGCCAAGAAATGTTCGAATTCGAATTCTTGGGAGGATCTAGCATCCCAAAAGAGGGGATGGGTACGTCTCGTGCGAGAGGGAATGGCCCACCACGACGAGATCTGGAGAAACTGGATTTGAAACGCTAATCTAAGCGTCCAGTGAGTATAGAACCTAGACTGCGGTAAGCTCTTTCGGTCACAGACAGGCTCATTTAGTCATAACCGCAAATGCCGCCAAACAAATCTTACTACTTAAACCAACACAAAAGCTGCAAATGCATCGTATTTCGAACTGATGCCAACCAGCCAACCAACCAAGTGCACATGAACCTAAACCTACAAAATATATGCATCCTTACATACAGGACATCTATAAAGAGTACAGTATGGTCTATCATAGGCAGTAGCACCTGTAGCTACCTGTCAAAGATGGCTATATAGTGTTGTATCCCCGCGCAAGGTCCGTTTTGGAAGGACTACAAGTTGTGGTACTTGATTAAAATCGCCGAGGTTTCGATCAGATCACTTCCTGTGGTGCTAGACTATTTGCAAGGTTTTGGGTTGATCAATCTTGCGTCTGTCTGCACTCAGCCTTAATTAGCCAAATGTCTTTTTATCTCTCTCTCTCTTACAGACAGTGGCGCTGCCAGATGTAAAATGAGACAATACTGTCTGACCCACGTAACAGAAAACCAGACAGAAGCCGCATTCATGTTTGGCATTGTCCAAAGACCGAAAACGATGGGCAGCATCCGGGCCTCATAATAACGCCCCCCCCCCCACAACCCCCAGCACACCCACCCACCCACTCCTTCTCCCCACTATTCTCCTCTATATATATGTATACTGCAGAGACCCACTGTCAACACACTTGTCGGAGTTTGGGTCCCTGTTGTTCGGGCTGTCAGCGGACCAGTCTGAAGAGGGAGCGATCCCTGGAGACAATTGTCGGGCGGAGATTGCCAGCTGTTTACAGCCGGTCTCGGGTTGACAGGGACAGTGGTCGGAGACGGATGAGCGGGCTGGGTGTGAGGGTAAAGGGTGGGGGGAAGGTGGGGGGTGCTGGGTGCTTGGGATATCGTTCATATGCAGCAGTACTGAAGCGAATGGCGGTCACTGGCTGGACATGGCTGTCACTGGCAGGACATGGCGGTCACTGGCTGGACATAGGGGTCACTGGCTGGACATAGCGGGCACTGGCTGGACATGGCGGTCACTGGCTGGACATGGCGGGCACTGGCTGAACATGGCGGTCACTGGCTGGACATGGGGGTCACTGGCTGGACATGGCGGGCACTGGCTGGACATGGCGGTCACTGGCTGGACACGGCGGTCACTGGCTGGACATGGCGGGCACTGGCTTGACCCAAATAAAAGCTAATAATGCTTACCTCAAACCAGTTTCTGGAGAACTACTCACGGGAAACATGCTCACCAGATAATTTTCTTGTAGGAGTGTCATGCAAGAGGTTCAACAACGTTGCATGTGCGTAATATGCAGATACATAACACCCTCAAATGTTCAGCGCATAATTTAGAGTTGAAGCAGGCCAACATAAAGGGGAAGAACCAAAACTGTCCGTACTGTGAAAGCCGAATATCACATGCCATGATATGTCAGCTGTACATAAACCTCAAACACAGATACCTCCCGCCATGGCCTCCGAAATATCCTACAACAAACAACTTTATTACACTGTTAAATCTGGTGATCAGAAGGTTAGTCGTAACCTGACTGCATTTATCTATAAAGTTGTTGCTGATCCTGAAGAAAACTTAATTCATGAGCCATTATAACTACCATTACGAGTTCATCTTGATTATCAGTAAACATCTTTTGTTCATTGCACTCACATCGGTTTAATTAAGTTTGTAAATATGCACGTATTATAGGCGTTGGCCCTAGGATATATATATATATAATATGCGGGGAAGTTTATCACGGGGGACTTGAATGTCAAGGCTCACACGTGGAAATCCTATCTCGACTCCCCGTATCAGATGATTTTACCAGGTTTTGGTTTGCTTATACTAGAAAATATCTGCTGATGATGACCACAAGAATCAGAGCATAATCACCTTATTACAGTTTTTCATGGTGCGTAATCTGATGCGGAATGATGTGGCGTAAAATATCCTTATTTTACAGTTCGAGCCGGGCGGTTTTGGCCGCTGACCACAGAAAATTAGTTCTAAGTAGCACTATACCGTGTGGCTGCCTGCATGGCGGGCGACAAGAGTCGAAACGATTAGCGCCCCCCTAAGTGAATGGAGACGGCGGTGCCTGTCGAGGGTGGCGAAGATGGAAGGGAGGAGGAGGGAGGGGGAGCGGGGGAGGGGGAGGGGGAGGGGAGAGGAGGAGGGAGGGGAGGGGAGGGGTGGGGGAGTGGCATCCAGGCGCCGACATCTTGGCTGCTACAGCGACAGGTCCGCAGCGAATATTCACGCCGGCAATAACAAGCAATATATAAACGCTTGGCGGAAATTGGTGAGGAGTTCTTCTTTTCATGTCACGGCAGGTGATGAAGGGGGCTTTGTGTCTGTCAGATTTTGGGCGGGCGGCCTTAATCCCCCATCAAAGTGGAGT
>OZ025248.1:30183118-30390417 GCA_964019135.1 Arenicola marina
GTCACGGCAGACCGGCCAGCAGGAATCAAGCTATTTCCGCTTGGCGACACCCTATTTCTGACCCGCCATTGCCGCAGCGGTATCCACCCTCCCTCCCACCAACCAACCCCTCCCCCTCCCCCAGCCCTCTCTGCACCCCCCCCTACCCCACCGCCCACACTTACCCCCTTACCCGCCACCTGACCTCTCCGACTGGCCATTTGCCCGCCGCCGCGGCCCCTCCAAGCCATATTCCCTGAGGCCCAGAATCAAATATCGCTTTGCTCTATCCACTCCCACCAGTTTTCTTGGCCTAATGTATCCCCCCCCCCCGCAAGCACCAACATTATCTCTGTGCACACGGTTCAAATTGGATCAACCGGCTGGCAGTCATATGTTCGGCTGCAATCGGACTCCGTATCTGGTACCACCAGTCAGGTGTATTGTGTCCTATTTGTATCCTAAATGTTTGGCATTATGTCATTTGGCATTGTCATTTGGCATTATGTCATTTGTCATGTCATTTGACTTTATGTCATTTGACATTATGTCATTTGGCATTATGCCATTTGACAATATGTCATTTGGCATTATGCCATTTGCCATTATGCCATTTGGCATTATGTCATTTGGCATTATGCCATTATGTCATTTGGCATTATGTCATTTGGCATTATGCCATTTGGCATTATGCCATTTGGCATTATGCCATTTGGCATTATGCCATTTGGCATTATGCCATTTGGCATTATATCATTTGGCATTATATCATTTGGCATTATGTCATTTGGCATTATGTCATTTAGCATTTGTCCATTTCACATCACATTTGCTGTTCGTTCGCCAATAGCAAAGAACACCATACGACAACAAGGTTACACCGTCAGCTTATATCTTCGCCAGGTGCATTAGTTTGGTACACACCTCAGATTCACCCCTGCAGGAAATTTTTGATGATGTGTTATTCACAATGGGAGGTTAATTTTCTTGATTATGACATCTGACAGTGATCAGTGATCAGTGATCAAACTCTAGACCACTACACTATTGGAGTTCACTACTGGTTGGTTAGCAGGGGCAGATCCAGCAGGAATCTGCCCTAGTTTTTCTTCTTGTTAGGGCAAAGGGGAGGGGCTAAAAATGTCGAACGGTGGGAATGAACATGCAAAGGGGGAGGGGGAGACAGAAACGAAATGATGTCTCAAGCACATTGCGTGCAGATGGGGTTACGCTGGGCCAAGGAACCCCACGAGATAGTGAAGGGGCCAGGGGAGCGAGGCAGGACCTATCCATCTACTGCTCAGCCTGCTTACCGACTGAACCAAGTAGGCTCCCTAGCGCACGAAAACGCTGCAAAAACGACCGGTCGAGCGCCAACCTAACCTGACGAGCGCGGCCAATTGGGAGAGAGGAGGGTGTGGCGGGGGTAAGTTTTTCATGACGGCATAACGAGGCGGTGTATTGGAGAAGTATGTGTGTGAGTGAGGGGGGGGGGAGGAGCGGATTTAAACCGCTACAGTCCCCAGCAGTATCCGCCATGGGAGGGGGGGCTGGGGGGATTTGTGGGGCTTGAACGCTGTTGGAGGGGGTGGGGTGGTTGAACTGCATCACCCATCCCACTCTTGTAACCCGCCCTTATCACCCGTCACACTCTTGTGAGCCGCTTTTAGCATCCATCACTCTTGTTACTAGCCTTTACCACCCATCCTAACCCATTGTATCACCATCAGTTATTATCTTTTATTGAGTGTATCACCCATCACTTATTATATTTCATCCATTGTATCATCCATCAGTTATTATTCTTTATCCATTGTATCACCATCAGTTATTATCTTTCATTGAGTGTATCACCCATCACTTATTATATTTCATCCATTGTATCATCCATCGGTTATTATATTTCATCCATTCTATCATCCATTGGTTATTATATTTCATCCATTCTATCACCCACCAATTAGTATTATTCATCCATTGTTACCGCCTACCAGCTATTATTTTTCATGTATTGTGTCACCACCATTAGTTATCATTTTTCATCTATTGTCATCAGCTTTCTGCAACTGCGCGTTGATATTAATCTGACGATGACAACCAGAGGCCTTCAATAGGTGTACCTTTCACGCTGCATACATAACGCCATCGCAGCCCTAAAAAGGTGGCGTTCGTTGCCATGGAGATAAACGTCTCCACGAGCTTTCACCCGGCGAAGACGCCACGTATCCACGGGGGATTGGGGGGAGGGGTGTAGTAGAGTGATACCATCATGGACAGCCCGGATGTCTGTCACTGTCGGAGCTGTGGGAAGTCAGCGATTCGCCCTCGACGGGGAGCCTCCTCAATGGGAAGGTGAACACTCCATTAGTAAATTACCTCTCACCCTTGTCGGCTCTCAGCTTATCAGCGGTGGCAGTGAGGGAGAGCGGGGGGGGGGGGGGTTGGTGGTCATGCTCGTAGTAATGAATATATATATATATCCCGGGCCCTGTATACACGTGAAACTTTAATCCAAACGCTCTTTTGCCGCTGCTCCGAAATCCGTGGGTGGTGGCAGGGAAGAGGGTGTGGTTCTTGGGGGGTAAGATCGGCGTTGAGGGTGTGGTTCTTGGGGGGTAAGGTCGGCGTTCGACCCGGGTGGGCTGGGATCGGGGAGCACACAGCCGTCCTGGAAGACAAAATGCCTCTCTTTGCCACTCTCGCGGCAGTTTGAATTGTGCATGAGCTGATGAACCATCAACAGCTGGATGTCTGGAAGCGAATTCTCTCGGAATACAGACCACGCGACTGAGAGACGTACTGGCAGACCGCGGCTGCGGCTGGCTGGGTCAAGGCAGAACGATTCGAGTTAAGGGCGTTGTCATTTTTTTTGACTTTATTTCCATAACCGTACAGCAAGTTGTGAATTCAGAGAGACAGAATACATGTTATATTGTTAAGAATATACAACTGTGCAGGAGAGGGATCATGCTAGAAGAGGGATGACCGGTTTCCATTTCCTCAGAAATATTGTCTCGCTCCGATATTCTTCTGTTATTCCAAATTCTATGTCGTGATAATATTTAATATAATTTATAAAGCCATAGAAAATAGGGGTAACATGAGCCCATTTACACTGATAGATATATTTTGTTCCAATGATAAACAGGCGCGAAAAAGGCCAGATTGTCACTCCTAACATCACAGTCTGAGACGAAATGAAGGCGCCAATGTCTTGTTCAGTGACATGTTTTAACAGAGCTATCAATTATAATCATAATGGACTTCACTGGTTGACAATAATATAATAGGTGTTCTATAGTATCACTCATTACCGCAAAAGCCTCACATATCAGTGAACTATATTACTCATGTATAAGAACCTGTTCGTTACGGTTGTTCTGTGTAAAATCATAAACTGACAACTTCTCATTCTCTCATCTGTAGTGGCGTTCACCGGTAATTTATATAATGTTTTCCATGTATCCCTTTCTATTTGTACACCTGTATCAAATTTTATGCAAAATTCATTCCAGCCCAGGAACTCCTCTTGTTCGTTAATAACATCGTTAGGAAAAATTATACCTTTCTTGATAAATTCGGTCTTTCTACAAATAACATTTTCATTAGTCATAAAGTAAGTATTCCACAAAGGATACTCAAACACACCACGGGTACTCTGGAAATCTGTGCGCACTTGCCGGTAACAATACCAGGAATTGAAAACATCAGCCCAAAAGGGGTTTTCTACCGTAATACAATTTCTTATTGAGTGCAAATAGAATTCCCAGCAATGTACTTTTTCTCCACAAATAGTGTCACAGAACAAATCTTGCCATGCTCCATCTTGCCGGATAAATTTTTCAATCTAAGTCAATTTCAAAGCTTGCAACATAGATTTTGTATGCGTAAGGTTAACGTCCCCTCTTCTACTGACTGGGACATTCTATTTAACGAGAACTTAGGTTTTTTCTTGTTCCAAACCAAATTTCGAATGGCACCGTCAATTTTATCGAGAAAACGCTTCTCCGGCATGGGTAGAGAGCAGACATCACATGTACAAATTTAGGCAAGGCATGAGTTTTTACTACTGTAACCCGACCACGAAGAGAAAGCCTTCGTTTACTGTATGCATTCAATATCTTTTCAAATTCGGCAATTTATCTCTAACATCTTCTTCAAGTCAACATGAAAACTTATTCCTAACAACCGAAACTCCTTTACCCAAGTCAATGGCAAATCTGGACATATGTTCTGTTTTTCTTTTTTAAACTTCCCAAGCCATATGACGTTAGTTTTGTCAACATTAATTTTCAGTCCAGAGCACTAATGGAAGGCCTTCAGTTTCCGTAACGCAATTCTAATGGATGACTCACTACCATCTTGGGTAGTGATTGGGCGTTGTTATTAATTTGTATATCCCTGATCATCAAAACTCGGGTCGGTCAGCCAAAAAAAAACCACAATAACAACAACAAACGTAGTCGTTATGGTCGCAAGTACGTTTTACCCACATCGAACAGCTCTGGCATCGTCTGTCACCCATTGGGATTCGCACCGAGACCCGTGGCGCGGATATTGTAAACTTTTTAGGAGCCAGTCGTCTACATGTTTCGGGGAATAGTAATTAAATAGCCTTTCTTGGGGTGGGCATCCTAAATTTCGATCGGTCGGTCGGGTCATGAGACACATACACGTTAATAACGACGCTGTGAGGCCGAGTGCGGCGATAGGCGAGCCAGTGACATCCTGGTGCGCCTGGCAGGTTGCGCGGAAGCTAACTGTGACCAATCATCGGGGAATATGGCAGAGGACTCCGAAACCCGCGCTTTATAAACCAGGGAAATATGTAATAATAACCAAAAGATTTGATAGAGGAAAGTGCGGTTTGGTGCACTGACAAATGTAACATCGCCTTCAAATGTAACAAAATATGTCCCTCAAATGTAATATAACGTCAACCGCAATTGTAAAACAGGTTTTCCCTCTAATGTAGTAAACTTTGTGAATCACAATTGTAACAACCGTTTTTCCCTCTAATGTTACAATTTCCAAACCCGATTTAAAAGTGCTACGGAAACAAATACTAAGGGCCGATTCGGGCTACGAGGTCTCGAATAGGGATACGTTTGGCAAATCGGCACCCGGTGTGTCAAATTAGGATACGAGGAGTCGAATATTGATGAAAATGATCCCATCAGGATCAGAAACATCGTATCGGGATATGAAGGATCAAATCGAGATCGGAAGGTCCATCTGCATCCTATGGGTCAAATCTCTATCTGTCGGCCTTAATCAGGTTTCTAGGGGTCAATCTTGATCCGACGGGTGCAATACAAATTCGCTGGGTAAATCCGGATATTAGGGTTCACATCTGGATCTTAGGGCTGTAACTGATCATTAGGGGTCAAATATGGATTATAGAGGTATAATCCGGATCTGAGGGGTTAAATTTGGGTCCGATGGGTCTAATCCGGATCAGATGGCTTCAATCTGGATCTCAGGGGTCCAATCTTGATCTCAGGGGTCTAATCTGGATCTCAGGGGTCGAACCTGGATCTCAGGGGTTCAACCTGGATCTCAGGAGTCCAACCTGGATCTCAGAGGTCGAACCTGGATCTCAGGGGTCTAATCTGGATCTCAAGTCAAATCCGGATCCGAGGGTTGAATCGGGATCTGAAGGGTCAAATCGTAAGCTGAGGGGTCAAATCGTAATCTGAAGCGTCAAATCCTGATCAGAAGCGTTAAATCCTGATCTGAAGGGTCAAATCGGGATCTGAAGGGTCAAATCGGGATCTGAAGGGTCACTCGCGATATGAGGGGTCAATCCGGATCGTATAGGTCAATCTGGATGCCAGGTTTCCAATTTGGTTCTCACAAGTCCAATCTGGATCTCAGGGTTTAGTCTGGATCCGAAGGGTCAAACATGGATCTCAACGGTCAAATCCGGATCTTAGGATCAAGTCGGGATACTAGAGTCGAATCAGGATCTGAAGGGTCAAATTGGAATCTGAAGAGTGAATCCGGATCCTAGAGATCAAATCGGGATCACAGGAGCGAATAGGAATCTGGCGGTCAATCTGGATCCTAGGGGTCCACTCCTGATAGTAGGGGTTAAATCGGCATCGGCCTATCACTCGGTCGATACTGAATGTGGAGAGCCGTAGTCGGTCTTAAAATGTTCAAGTTGCACCTATCTGCCTGATTTTCGTCATCCCTTTCAAGCAACGCTTGACAGTCTCGTATATATATCACTCGGCCAAGTCTCACAGCCGTAGCTGTTGAATTACGACCATGAGAGCTGAAACACACAAACAAATCAAAAGACGAATTTACACATCTTAAAACTATACATAATATATTACTGAAAGCAGTTTGACTCCTGTCAGTGACAAGTTACACGACGCGAGAAAGTACGTTGATGGTACATGTAAATAGGTTACATTACTATTTGGTGTATGCTACATTACTTTCCATATTCTACTGGTAGTTGCTTGAGTCAGATATCCTAATACGTCTAGGCAGAGTCGGGGGCTCCCGCATCGGGTCCTTACAACTGCATATACGTGCGATGTGATCTTACAGTCTGAACACATCGTAAAGCGCCCGTCCATCAATTAACGACAATCATAATTAGGATCACAGATCAGCCATTCAGAAACGTGCGAAAAGGGATTTATAGCACATGCGAGTAGACATAAACAAATGCACCTTTTACATTTGTTTCCGGTGCACTTTTAAATGGCATTTTGAAAATTGTTACATTAGAGGGAAAAATGGTTGTTACAATTGTGTTTGACACCGTTTACTACATTAGAAGTAAAAAAGGTTTTATATTCGCGGTTGACGTTTTATTACATTTGAGGGAAATCTTTTGTTACATTTGAATGCGATGTTACATTTGTCCGAAAAAAAGTACTACCTTTATGTGTAACCGGTCATAGTTTTTGTGTTAATTATGCACGCTAAGGCACCCCATAGTTCACCGCAATTGTAGCGTCAACAATTTAATGTGTCCTGATTGGTCAAGGTTTTGTTTACTGTCGCCATAGCGACGTCTGACGTCAAACCGCGCGTCTTTGTAAAAGTCATTGCGAAGTGTGGCACCGACTAGGGCCTCGTTCGCAAGCGACCGTTAGTCGACTAATGGTTGACGATTTGGCTGCCGAACGGTGATTTGTCCAACCATCTAGTCGACCAGAACGAACCATGCCGCCACCCACGGTTCCTCTGGTCGATTGTCGTCCAAGATGGCGGAGGGAAATGAGCAGTAAGCGGTGTTCGCGTCATCTTTGTGGCGTATACTTGATCTGTAACTTCGTTTGCAAGTTGATATCCATTTAAACGAATTAAAATATAGCATGGTTCATACGTAATTGCTTATTTTGCCAATTTATCATGTTTTCGTGCTAAATGTTCACATGATCGAACTAACTGTACGCTCGTTTACAGTATCCTTATCTCTACTGTTTTGATTTTTGTTGGGGGGGGGGGGGTCGTTGGTACTCCTTCGGTCACCTAGCCGATACAGTGTGGCTCTAGCCAAAGAACACAGGGTAAACTGTTCTTTGTAATACAATACAGTGACGATCCAGAATTTTGCACAAGAGGGTCAGGACACACGGCGGTTAAAGGTGCTTGTTATTGGTGTTATTTCCGCCATGAGACCGATTGTCAACCCTTTTCGACTATCCCGCGTTCGGCATTAGGCTGGAATGCGCAGGCGCAATGGCGAAATCTAGGTCAAGAAATAGTCGACTAGCTGTCGCTTGCGAACGAGGCCTAGGCAACACGTACGAGACGATTCGTAATCAACTTGCTATATTCTGTCCGTCGACCAAAGACCTACAGGTATTCATATGAATTATTAAATCGAGTGATGTAAGAATGTATTGATGCATGTGTGTTGTATGTTTAAAGTGGTGTATATTTGAGTAATATTAGACAAGACTTCAGTGAATCAAATGACTGGAATTAATTCTAATGTGTGCATAATCAGCGTGATTTAATGTTATTGTCACGATGTGCGCGTGGAATGTAATGTGCTATATTTTATTATTATTAATCACTGTACCTGATCAATATTCACCTATCGCTTTGTTCTCTACAGGTGGAGCTGTTTTCTTTTTTTGTTATTTATATTTCAATAAATAACCCGATCAGCCAGATTAGAGTTGGTGTGCTGTATGTCCAAACCCACCCAGGGAACCTCGTGAAAATGGGGTTTCTATAAGCGGCAACATTACATTAGAGGGAAAAAAGTTGTTACAGTTGCGGGCTTTTACATTAGAGGGAAATTGTTACATTTGATGGTTTAACATACCCCTTAAGCGCACATCGAAACTGCTCCACTTTAATGCCACTGCTTTTACTTGTCCACAAAGTGTGTTGGAGCAATCATGGTCAACAGAAGGATCATTTATTAATTTTGTTTCATTCTACCAAATATTGTCTTAAGTAATTGAGTCTTTTAGAATTAGCATCAAGTTTGCCCGAGGCACTGACTCTACTAGGCGGCAAATGACTGGGTCATAACTCCGAGATTGGGTCATATACCGAGATTGGGGTGGAGATGAGGGTGACATAGGCAGCTATAGGGGTGAGGTACTTCAGGCGAGTGCGTGCCGCGCAAACGGATGGGTTGTCTTGACACCTTGGATTCAACGTTTGATGCATATTTCATGTGCAGCAGTGGTCCCGTCAACTGCAGGGAATGCAAGGTTTTGGGGTGGGTGGGTGAAGGAGTGTGCGGGTTAGCGGGTGGGGGAGGGAGAGGGCTGGGTCATGCCTAGCGGACACTGGGACACCTGGCCCCCAGAATAACCTGCAGCAAATCTCCAAGCACTCCGGGCTTCAGGGGCCAGGATGCCTTTCCCTGATGTCATTGGTCCTACCACGCCCCATTCCCAGACCTCTACCCCCCATATTGATACACCACCCACCCACCCACCCACCTGCCGCCAAACCCACCGCCCTGCGTACCCGGGGGGGGGCACTACATGTAGTTGGCTATACACATATGTGCCGCCCAAATGACCCCTTTTTTCGCTTGTTTTCTCTCTTTCCTCGCAACAGAAACGTGCTTTTTCTCTCAATGCGCCTATCTGAGACTCAAAATTTCTCTCCATCCCCAAGGAAAGAAATGGTCCATATGAAATGGCTTGCATAACAAACATACAACTGACCAGAAATGCTTACAATGTTTGTAAAACCTTATCCATACGGACACTACTGTGTATGCCGTAATAATAAACCTCTATATACGTTGCATAACTTTCAGCGCCTAATTTGGATGCCATCTTTTCACCAAAATACTCTCTCACGAGGACCTAAAAATCCGCCCTTTTCTCTCGCTCTCCATGTGTCATACATACCGGCCCTCTCCGTTAAGCTTTACGCCCCTCCACACCGCCCCACCCCCTCACACATACCACCCTCAATGGATAATATCGCCCAGACTCCTCAACTCGATCATATCCAGAGCCCCCCTTCGGGCAACTAGTTCATGACCTTGACCTTTGAACCGGCACCGTTCCATTCTCTGTTCAACCCCTTCGGCTTACTAAGGCGAAAGATATCATCGAAACTGTTATTTTCCGTATTCACACCCCTGCCCTAACCCCCCCCCCCTCCTCCCCCGCCCCCAGACACGCCTCCACCTCACTGCCTTCCCTACACCTCCCAGATTAAAGATGGCGTGTGAGGGCAGCCCATACATACATAATGACGGCAACCCTTGTAAGGTAAGCAGTTTTATCAGCCTATTGACTCAGCGTGGAGGCTTTTAGTCCGATTGCTCTTTGACACGCAAGCGTCATTCTGGGGGAAGGTTTCCCTTCTATTTATATTCTCGAGTTGAAAGAAATATATTTATATATATGTAGGCCTACCTTAGCTCTAGCTCTGACATCAAAACCGCCACCAAGGTGAAGGTTTTGAATAGCACAATACTTTTCAACGTAGAAAACAAGCATGGCAGCGTATGCAAACTGAACTCGTAAATGGCTTGTATTTTACATGTTAGTGGATATTTCGACTTCAGAAAAGGCGCCGGGAGTAAGCATACAGTTTCTAGATTCCAAAAAAGCTAATATTGTAAACATTAGTTAAAACATTTTGCGCCGGGAGCTTTCAAGAGGTACTCTACATTAAAAAGTGTTGTGCTGTTCAAAACCTTCACCTTGGTGGTGGTTTTGGTGTCAGAACTACCTTAGCTCCAGTTCTGTACCAATACGACGGGCCATAGTCGGACACGGGCCCCAGTGTCTAATTTTACCCGTCCTATAGGGGCTTCTATCTTAGGGCGTGTTCCATTTACATGAAGCCAAAACCGGTTTGCCGAACTGAATGTTCGACAGGAGAAGAACTGAAACTGGTTTTCTCGAAACCGTGAAGCTATATCGAGAGAGCTGGTTTGACGGTTTCAGTTCCCTGAAACTGTCCGTTACATACACATACACCATAGTTAATCATACTACGCATGCGCCGAGCAGAAAACACCTAGAAATTTGTGTCTCGATAATTTGTGAATTACATAGAGTAGTAACGACGAGAACGGAGTATTAACCTATTGAACAACAAGAAAGAGGTATGGAGAATATCTGGAAAGTGGTAGAAAGGAAGCGGAAAGACAGAAACAGCAGCAGTTCGAGCGGAAATAGTGTCACCACACCGGCAATGAAGAAGGCTAACTAGGCCGCCATGGCACAGAGTGTGCAAGACACAGACGACTCAGGCGACGTGTACAGCCTGCAGGGTGCCGACTCAGGAGACACAAAGGTAATGCTCACTTCTATTATGAGCTGCTTAAAAGACGTGAAGGGCGAGCTACGAGCGATACGCAACACACAAAGCCAGCTGCAGTCCCAGATGACCGACATACACCAGTACCTGGAAGGAGTTGAGTCTAAGATCGACTCCTGCACGGCTGCAATTGACATCCTCGATACAAACTGCAACGAGCTCACAACAAAACACGACAGCATGTGCGGTAACATCAACAAACTAACCATAGCGCTCGAGACGAAAACGAAAGAAGTGGACAGAAAGCTGGCTGAACAAGAAGATCGATCCCGTCGAAATAACTTGATATTCTATGACATACCAGAAGAGGAAGGAGAAGACTGGGATAAAACAGAAAGCAAGCTTCGAGATCTGATGAAGAACCATATGAAAATCGAGACAGCGATGGACCACACGGACATTGTCATCGAGCGAGCCCACCGTCTCGGAAGGAAGGGGCCCGGACGCACAAGACCAATCATCGCACGTTTCCTCAACTGGAAAACAAAATCCAGCATCATGGCACAGGCAAAAACACTATCACGGGATTCACCAGTGAAACTCTCAGAAGACTACAGCCCCCTTGTGCGACAACAAAGGAAACTGTTATACGCAAAACTCAAGGAAGCAAGAGACAAAGGAAGCAGGGCGTCCATGAGTTATAACAAGCTGTACATTGACAAAAAAGTTTACGCGGTCGACGACAACAACAAAATTGTGCAGCAAGGCGGGAGGCAGGGCGAGCGGCAATAGGACACTGGCCGGGGCCCGGAAGGAAAACACGCAGCTGGGGAATACCATGAAAACCTAGATTTCCTGTATTGGAATACTCAAAGACTTTCAAATTGCAGAAATAACCCAGCTGCTACATAACATCTGGAGCAGTTCAATGTTATAGCACTGGCGGAAACATGGACTAAAAACGATGAGGATATATCTGATTTACTGAACGGATATCAGTGTTTTTGTGTTCACGGCACGCGAAGATCCAGGTTCGGTCGTAACCCAGGAGGTGTCACTC
Source organism: Arenicola marina (assembly GCA_964019135.1). Taxonomy (NCBI): domain Eukaryota; kingdom Metazoa; phylum Annelida; class Polychaeta; family Arenicolidae; genus Arenicola; species Arenicola marina. The sequence continues at coordinate 30,194,880 of OZ025248.1, forward strand.
TCTTTATACGTGATAACGTTTGTAAGTACTTCAAGTTATTGAAAAAGAGTGAATACGGTATATTCTTTCTTCTGGATAAGTGTTACTTAGCAACTGCAAAACATGTTAGTCTGTGCTTTTATGTACATACCGTGTGAAGATTCTACCTTTTACAATAATAGAGATGAGGAAAACGGTATCACTGAATTTCAGGAAGAACTGACAAGTATTATAGTAGAAAACGACGAGTGTTACGTTTTTTTAGCAGGGGATTTTAATGGACGAACTGGGGAATTGCCAGACTACATTATTGACGATGATGTTTCATTCTTTCCAAATTGTGACTGGTATACGGAAGACACTTTTGACATTGATCGTAAATCTAAGGATGAAAATGGTCGTGTGAATAAGTTTGGTTTATCTCTAATCGAAATGTGTAAAACAATAGGCACACATATTTTGAATGGTAGAACAAGAAGTGACCCAAACGGAGAATACACATTCTGTTCCACTAATGGGTGTAGCGTCGTAGATTACATGCTGGCATCGACTGAGATCTTTCATAAATTTGACTTCAGGGTCGGTTCGATCGGTACATCAGATCATTTTCCCATAGAGGCAACTATTAAATGTATTGTAACTTCTAAAGTTGACAATGACATCAGTCCTACCGAGTACGTACAGTATAGGTGGAAAGAAAATAATAGGCAGGAATTCTGTGAAAGCCTCGCGGAGAACTGTCAAAGTATATATAGTACTTTTCAGAATGCTGTGGCTGAAAATAATGTTAACAAAGCAGCTGTCATAATTGGTGATGTCATAACGCGGGCAGCAACGAATATGAAAAAGCAATGTGTCTCGCGGACAAAAATAACACGTACATGTGAATGGTGGGACAACGATTGTGAAGCAGCTAAGAGAAGAAAAAATAGTGCATTGCGTTAATTGCGACAAGAAAGGACCGATATCAACCTGAATGTATACATAAGAAACAAGAAAAGCTTCAAGGAATTATGCGGCGTTAAGAGGGAGAAATTTAAGAAAAGAATGTCAGAGCGTTTATTACAAGCCAAGGATAACCCCAAGGAGTTTTGGAAATTGGTTAATAATGTAAATAGCATTAACGCGACTGCTCATGAGATTCCTGTGGAAGAATTGTATAACCACTTTAGAGATTTGTTAAATATAGAAGGTAACGTCGATGAGGACTTCAAGGCATATATTGATGAGTCATTAGTCAGTCACGACCAGAACTGTAGCGCTTGTGAAAATGGTATCGAAGAGCTAGACTCTGAAATAACGAAAGATGAAATAATAGGGGTTGTGTCAGAACTGCCTGGCGCGAAATCACCTGGAATAGATGGCTTGATGTACGAAGTTTATCGTTACGGGATTGATACGCTAATTGATCCGCTTGATCAGCTATTTAATCTTATTTTGTCAACTGGCAAGTTCCCTGAAAAGTGGACGCAGGGGCTTATAAGCCCAATTCATAAGAATGGCCCGAAGAATAATGTCAATAATTATAGAGGTATTACATTACTTTGTACAATCGGTAAAGTGTTCACAAAAATATTAAATAATAGGCTTATGCATTACGTTGAAGAGAATAGTAAAATCGGTGAAGAGCAAGCAGCTTATGGAAAACATAGATCAACCGTTGACCACATCTTTACTTTATATGCACTGGGTCAAAAGTACTTATCTAAAAAAGGAGGTAGACTTTACGTCGCATTTATTGATTTTAGCAAGGCGTTCGACTCGATCCCCCACATGCATTTATGGTTTAGGCTAATCCAAAGGGGAATTCATGGTAAATTCCTGGACGTTCTGCGAAATATGTATTCACAGGCGAGGTCGTGTGTTAAGACACGGGAGGGACTGTCTGAGTTTTTCAATTGCGTAACTGGCACCAGACAGGGGTGTATGATCAGTCCTGTTTTATTTATTATATATCTTGATGAACTGATTCGAATGTGTGAAACAGCAGGATGCGTAGGTATTTATATTGATGAAGTATGTCCTAGCATTATTAAACTTGCATATGCAGACGATATAGCATCGGTCAACGATACAGTTGGAAGGCTTCAGAAACAACTTAATGTCCTTGAACAGTTCTGTAACCGGCATGGTATGAAGTCTAACTTAACTAAAACTAAGATCATTGTCTTCCGTAATGGTGGCAAACTCAGAAGTAATGAAAAATGGTATATAAATGGAAAACAAATTGAAGTGGTAACTTATTATAAATACCTTGGTTTATTATTTTCATCAAGCCTTAAATGGTCTGTCCCATTGAAAACTCTGAGTCAGCAAGGAAGCAAAGCTGCCTTGTTTCTCCGTCGCATCCGAGAAAAGTACGACTTACCTGTAGCTATTTTGTGGGAGTTATTCGACAAACTAGTTGTACCAATTCTACTGTACGGAGCCGAAAGCTGGGGGTTTACTCACAGGCAAGAAATTGAAAGGGTGCAAACGAGATTTTATATCGTTCGCGATCGGCGAATGTGGTCGGCTGCCCATGAGCGTTTATTATATGATAAAATGTATCAAGTACTGGCTACGAATTGTGTTAGATTATGATAGATCGAGATATCCGAAGAGTTGCTACAATATGTTGTCCAATTTAGACCAGGCAGGCAGAACCACATGGGTAACGCATGTGAAGAATTTATTATTTCGCAATGGATTTGGTGTGGTGTGGCTTAGCCAAAGTGTGGGAGATACGTACAGTTTTATATCTGAATTGAAAGCCAGACTGTCTGATATTGCAAAGCAAACTTGGATAGAAGAGTCTCAAGCTTTAACAAAGTTAGATACTTATTGTGAAATTAAATCATTATTAGAACCAGAAATGTATTTACATGAAATTAACCACAGGCGACACAGGATAGCCCTTGCCAAGCTGCGTTGTAGTAACCATAGACTTGCTGTCGAGAGAGAGAGGGGTCAGACGGAACGAAGCCAAAGATTTTGTTTATACTGTAAGAGTAAGGGAATCGATATATTGGAAGATGAATACCACTTTGTGATGATATGCGGGTTATATAAAGAACTCCGCATAAAATATTTACCTAGCTTTAGCTTTCCAAGCAAAGTAAAATTTATTACACTTATGCGCTCCAAGAATACTGTATTCCTGAATAACCTAGGTGCATTCTGCTACCATGCAGCAAAATTACACTGTTTAAATCTTAAGTAGCGTGCAACTTATTATGTAAATGTTTGTATATGTGCCATGGGCCCGTGGCCCGAAAGTGCAATAAAGACACACATATATAGTTAATCATAAATATAATGAATGGAGACTTCTGGACAAAAGTATGATACTAATTTATTTTAAGGACAGTCCAATCGCGGGTAAAAAATGAAACAGACGGCATATTGATACTGGCATAACTTCATAAGCACATGGCCATTGCCAATATACATGCTGAAACTGTAAAGAAATGGAACTATGCGTCAAACCGATGAAACCGGTTTTAAAAATGGATTCGGTTTCCCGTCGGTTTCAGGTAAATCGAACACGCCCTTAGATGTCTACAGTTGTTTCACATTCATTGGCGGCGCGAAATACCTTGATTATCGCTCGTTGGTATATTTTAGAACAAATTAATGCAATTATCAGGGTGTTTACACACAACTTTTTAAAGAACCGACCAGGCCATCTTTGTCATGCCCCATGCACGCCCATACATTTTATGCACTATTAGTGATGACTGAAAACGGACAGATATATGTACGAAGACATAAAATATATATTCATTAAATAATATTAATATTATTTATTACATGATAGATGAAGGCAAATAAAAAAAATCTTTAAATATTGATAGTAATATACTTGTAGATTATTAATGAACACAAAGGAAAGCAAAATCCAAAAGTAGAGAGGAAGGGATGAGGTCGATTGAACAGCCTAAACATATGTAACTATATTCTGCGTCCGTGTGATAACCTGCACCCTCGTCATAACGCGATCATGTACGCTGCGAAAATAATACCCCTCCTGCACCCACCAGTGACCGGTGCAGTTTCCGCATTCGGGTACTCTTACTGACATCTTGTCTCTTGGTTTAAATACCGTGGCTCATCGTTTGGAATCCTCGCTATCGGCCATCCGGGGCGCATTATGACGTCAGGGCATTGCATAAGCAGTCCCACCATCAATATTACCGTGTTCTTATGGCGTGGATCAAGTTAGCTGTCACTGAAACTTAAAGCTGGACGTAAAGTCCCTCAAGTGAACAATGTGAAGAAGACAGTGCTTCCCTCTCCTGGCACCATATCGTAGTTAAATGATGCATGTCGTGCTTCAATCTAATGCACCATCTGGTAACGGTACGACGAGAAGATTTCACAGATGGCATCAGAGCTGAGAGGCCACTGCAGGGCGCCACTCACTTGATATGTCACAGGGTGGTCTGCGTGTGCAGGATTTGCGATCCAGTTCAGAGAAAAACTTGGAACAATATTCACCTCCCACCAATGGTACCATGATCAAATTTCTTCACAGGGACCTTTGTAGCACTGCTTAGTCAACGTAAACGGATGTATTTACCAAACCAGTGTTACCGATGACTTAAGACACGAATTAGGAGCTTAATTGTACCTGCGCGCAGTGACATAACATGAAAATCTAACATGACAGCTATAGGATATAGGAAATATCTATGAATTGAAACAAAAGGGGGCGTACTAGTTATTTCTGCCAGGAGATATATAAGCGGCACTTCACGCCCCAATGCGATATCGGTCCTCGTCCAATCGGCCACAAGGAAACAGTTGAACCGTACAAGTTGCTATATCATTTTGAGCTGCCAAGCAACCGATTGCGTTATGCATAGGATAATTGCACATGAACGTTTGCTTTATGATATTGCCGTTGCGTTGATGAACTTCATTCGACATTCGCTTCTGTCTCTTATGAAATGCGAGTTTCTGGCCGTATCTCGGAAATCCACTACGCTAGGAACCATACGATATTTTGATAAACAAAAAAGCAATGTTACTGCCTCTCATGGGCTCTCACGGCAGTACATGCGTTTGTACGTTAGCAAATATGGGGTTGCGTAAATGATTTTAACTTAAAGTCCATCTCTTATGTCCTATGTTACTTTGCACATATTTGATCCATTTGCACTATATTAACAAAATTCCATACGCACTGAATTTATTAGCCATGAATGTTAACAATATTAGCCATTTTATCACATACCTACCCAAAAAAGTAAAAGATAGACAAGGGCATTTTTTTCATTGATTCGTGACGTCACAAGATGAACCGGTTTTGTTGCGCAATATGGTAAACGCGTCTTTGAGCATGGCGTCTATAGGATGGTCAGCGTCCTTACGCATCGATCGGGATGCAGCGATACGCGCACGATTATTTGGAATTATTGATAGTGAGGGTGAGAAAGAAGAAGTGGAGGATTCATGCAACCGGAGCATTCTGCCGCCGTACGTATCGCTTCGAGCCACCTCGAATGAAAACAAATTGCTAAGCCTAAGGGACTGTAAACGTTGAAAACCTCGAAACGCCCTACGCAAAACAGTATTTTCGGAAGAAGTGCGAACGCTTCATTCATAAAAAGTGAGTCTTATTATATCATAAGATCTAGATCAAAACCCTGCAAATATGCCTTGTAATCATATAAAGTATTAATTCGGCGACCAGCAGACACATTGGTGAAAAACTACTTAGTTGTTTGTCCCAACCAGACACCATAACGTTCGGGTGTCCATAAGTATTACTATAAAACGTACGCGATGAACAGTAATGCCAGATGTACGCTGCTTGTTTCTTATGCTATAGGCCGATAAATGTCGCCCTCCCTCCCTTCTGTCAAGTTCTGATGTGCATGAACAACTTCTTTTAGTACATACATTTCATTTAACCCTGGATCTAGATTTTATGTCTACGATTCGACGGACATCCCCGCGACGGCCCGTCCACTACTGTAGCACCCTTTTCATTTTTGGGAAGAAACGTAGGCTGGCAACACTCTGGCAGTGGCACCCGGCCACTGCAGCTGTTTGCTTTCTGTCAGTGTCAGTGTCACGAATGTTGCGCTAACCAATAATCACACACCTATAATGTAATTGATCTAGGTCTATCTACATCTACATGTGGCAAATATTCATCATGAGTTAATGTTAATCGAAATAAACATCTGAGTTAGAGCTTCTCTGCCGCACGTAAGCTACATTCAAACACCGCGGGCAGTCGAAGCGAGCGAGGCGCACTCAAACCGGATCATCTTGTGACGTCACAAATCTCTACTCTGGGCGGGGGTTTGGAAATGGATCGTTCGCTGCTTGAGTTTATTTTGGTGACTTTAGATATTAATATTTATGGCATAAGAGACATTGTAAAATAATTGCATCTGATAAATGGCTTTAGTAACCACTGAGAAATGTATATTTGACAGTGGTTTAGAAACGAATACCCCCCCAAGAGATGGACTTTAACAGTAATCTCGTATAATGATAGTAGGAATAATTAACCCGCGGATGTATCGTCGGCGTCATATAATTTAATTACTGAAACCGTCAGTGGAATTAGATCTCGAGCTGAACCAGTAATGCCAGTCCAGCACACTCGGACCATCCCCCCGGACTTTAAATCAAAGAAAATATTTCTGATCAGTTTTAAGCAGTCCGTCGCATCTGGTCAACACAACAGATATACTGACTCCTGTGACAACCAGTGACCATTGTGCGACATCATGTAAATTGACATTCAAAGCGCACAGAGCCCTAAGCTATAGGCGAAAGATCTGGTATTATAATAAATTGAAGCAGATTTTAGTGTGTTTCGCGAAGCTCTATCAAACCTTAATTGGGACAACTCCTTCATACCACCCGATGCGCATGAAGTATGTGAGAGGTGGACCACGCAGTTTCTTGGGGTCTGTGAAACTTGAATTCCGAATACGATTGTAACCGTATTAGACCGAATGATATACTATTTTATAGCAGCATGCTACGGCAAAACAAACGAGAGCTCGATCGAGCTCACAGCAAGACTAGCAGTCAGGTAGCGACGTCCTATGGGCGTTCTATAGTGTTCCGTATTACTTATGTAATACTTATATAGCATCTCTTAGGGCAGCCAAAGATAAATGTGACAAAAAGAAAGAAAGCTCAATGATATATCGCCAAAGCGATGGTGGAATGTGTGCAAGACATTTCTCGGTATGGATTAAAGAATCTGCTGGATATTCATTTATTGAGGGCAACCGTATCGCGGTGTCTGATTCTCAAGAGAAGGCCTCGATGTTCAATAATTATTTTATATCGCAGTTAAAGTTTGATGATTATGAACACGACGATCTCGAATCACCGAGAGGATTAAGTGACATTGCTATATGTCAGGAAGATCAACTAAAGATTAGCCATGCTGCTAAAGCGAGTGGCCTTGATGGGATCAGTCCCCGTATGATGAAGGAGGCAGGCTCTGCATTAAGCGAGTGTCTTGCTAAGCCCTTTCCTTTATGTATCACTCAATGCCGCGATTATGGAAATGGGCAAATGTGACACCTCTTCACAAAAGCAATGCTCTGAGCAACTATCGCTTGGTTTCTGTAATAAATTGTGTCGGTAAAGTCTTTGAAAGAATTGTGTTTTAGTCTACCTTCAATTATCTACGAGATAACGATATTGTATCGAACTTTCAATCAAGGTTTATTCCTGGAGACAGCACTACAAATCAGCTTGTCCGCCTGTACCACTTATTTGGTGAAGCGCTAGACATGAAGACGGACGTCAGTGTAGTGCAAGCTGGTCTGATATACAAGCTAAAGAGAATAGGGTTTAGTGGGAATCTGTTAAACTGGTTTCAGGGCTACTTACAAGATAGGTATCAGGGTGTATTAATGATTGGAGCCGCTTCGCCATGGCCTGCTAAAGGGTCCGGTGGGCCTCAAGGTTCAGTACTGGGACCGTAGTCAGACGCGAATAAGTTAGAATCGGTGCAACTTAGAGCTGGTCGCCTCGTATCTGGAGCGACCACATATACTAGTCACAGTATTATCTACAACGAGCTTGGATGGGAAAAACTGTGTAATCGTCGGAAAAGATTAAAATTAGCTTTATTTCATAAAATGGTTTACCATTAGGCTCTAAATTACCTTTGTGAATTTCTACCTCAATCCGTGTCAGCCAGAACCTCCTATGGATTACGCAGAGCTCAAACAATGAATGTGACCACACTTAAGGCTAGACTTACACCTCACTATAATTTGTGTTACCGAGTGCTATCGGGCTTTGGAATGAGTCACCAAACAACACACGGCTTATACAGGGCCCTAAATTATTCAAAGAAACCTTGGTGACACTTGAAGCTCCTATGTCGCAGAACAGTAGCAAGTTATATTCCTTCGGTAATCGTTTTACTAATGTTATCCATGCCCGGATGAGGATGAATTATAGTGGATTAGAAGGTCACCTGTATGATATGCACGTGGTAGATAATCCTCAGTGTATATGAGGGCCCCATAGGGGCTTTTTCGACACGGCGACACGGCGATTTTTAAAATCGACAACGCGACATTGGGGTTGTCGACATGCGACATAAGACTTAGCGACACGCGACATGGAACTTTTCTTAAAATCGACACGCGACATGGACCTATTCCTAAAATCGACACGCGACATGAACCTTTTCTTAAAATCGACACGCAACATGGACCTTTTTCTTAAAATCGACACGCGACATGGCTACCCCTCCCCCCCCCCCTCAGGGGCCCTTATATGCGGCGCGCCTAGAGAGGATCCATACCTGTCCATTACTTTTTTACTTGTCCAAGGGAGACTAACTATACTTCGCGATACATTAATCCATTCTGTCATGAAATTAACATCACCCACCATCGGTAACATATTGTATGGAAGCCCAAACCTATCACTAAAGGAAAACTAAGCTATATTTAAAGAAGTGCATTGTGCATATTTAAAGAAGAGATTGACTACATTGCCACGTCTGGTCGCTTTAGGAGATAATATGTTACGCCTTCAATCTGATCGAATGTCATTAATGTGTATGTTGAAGATTAATTAATGTTCTGCTTGTTACTTGTGCATCATATGTAAGCAAGAGGGATTTGTACAGGCATTGCATGTTTCCTAAGTGCAAAATAAAAATATGTTTAAACCAAATCAAAGACACAAGAAGAAAGATGGCTCCTTCGAGCTCAGATATTAAATCACGTGCGCCCCTTTTGAGAAAATTCGCCAAGTACACATTATTCTACAGCGTGACTGTGGCTAAGATGGGCAGCGGACCATATCCCCCAACCCGGACCAGTAAGGTTATTCCATGCCAGAAAGAAGTTTAATATGACATTATTGCCTTTCACAGCGTCCAAACCGATTAAGCCCCAACTTAATTTGGGACACAAATTTAGAACGTGTTTCCGTATTTAAGTCCCTATATCTACAGTTTTGGCCCAAATGACGTGTAGTACTCGAGAGGAAGGCAGCGCCGATTAGACAGACGCCCCCACGTCTGTCAACAGTGACCGCCATCGTGGCCACTCGGCCGCTGTATTGTTTCCCAATGAGCTTGGATTGTCCCCCTTCACTCCGTGGCGTCGTAAGGAGCCTGGAGACCGCTTCCGCCCGGAGCATATGAGCCTGATAGGCGGTTACCCTAGAGGGTTGTAGATCAAACGACTGCAAACACCAGTTTTGTAGCGCTACCGTCGTTCTTGGCTAATATCGGGGAGGACGGGGTGGAGGGGGTGGGAGGGGTAGCGGATAAAACCAGCCGATGGTTTGGGTGTAAATCAAGGATTGAAGAGGTCGTGGAGCGGAGACTAAGTGGACTAATTAATATATTCAGCTAAAGTAGGTTAAGATAGACGCGTGGCATTGACAATGTTCTACAGGAGGGGAGCTTGCCCACAACGCCCTGTCAATAACATTCTCTATTGAAGGGTAAAGTCATGGCATGGTACTCTATATGGATCCACACATTGCCGCGAAGGAAAAAGGCGATGTTTTGCCAGATGCAAATATCGAGAAAAAAAACGTAAATCGTGCCAAAAGGCCATGTTTTTTTTGTAGAGGCAGATATCAAAAAAAAAGAGAAAATAAATCGTTTACTAAGATCTAACGAAGCAGTTGATTTAATCAAATCATGGGGTCGCAGACATATCAAGGAGGACGCACTGCCCCCTGTTGAGAGATTGAATTGCCCCGGGTTCCTGCGTCTTTTCACGGCCTATTTCATCAAGGGACGTCGTCCAGTCATCCTTGTGCCGGGGACATGCACCCTAACCTTACCCTCAGCCGGGATCCCCCCCCTCCTGCCTGCCGCCTGGTAGGGAGGCGGGATGGGGGGGGGGGGCAGAGTGGGGACCCACCCAGGGAAAAATAAGCGGTGTTGGGGTGGAGTGGCTGCTGGCCGCTTATTACACTCAGACCTGTCTCCAGGGGTAGGGAGGGTAGTACAGAGAGAGCGAGATGACCGGATTATTCAGTTGCGGCACGCGTGGGTTGAGAAGACCGGGGTCGAGTGGAGTGCGGCAAGGCACGCCTATCATGGTGGCGCCGACACCTACAGACCAGGGACTGACAGGGTCTGGACAAGGCACGCCTACCATGGTGGCGCCGACACCTACAGACCAGGGACTGACAGGGTCTGGACAAGGCACGCCTACCATGGTGGCATCGACACCTACAGACCAGGGACTGACAGGGTCTGGACAAAGCACGCCTACCATGGTGGCGCCGACACCTACAAACCAGGGACTGACAGGGTCTTGACAAGGCACGCCTACCATGGTGGCGCCGACACCTACAGACCAGGGACTGACAGGGTCTGGACAAGGCACGCCTACCATGGTGGCATCGACACCTACAGACCAGGGACTGACAGGGTCTGGACAAAGCACGCCTACCATGGTGGCGCAGACACCTACAGACCAGGGCTAATAGGGTCTGGACAAAGCACGCCTACCATGGTGGCGCCGACACCCACAGACCAGGGACTGACAGGGTCTGGACAAGGCACGCCTACCATGGTGGCGCCGACACCCACAAACCAGGGACTGACAGGGTCTGGACAAGGCACGCCTACCATGGTGGCGCAGACACCTACAGACCAGGGACTGACAGGGTCTGGACAAAGCACGCCTAACATGGTGGCGCAGACACCTACAGACCAGGGCTGATAGGGTCTGGACAAGGCACGCCTACCATGGTGGCCAAAACACCTACAGACTAGGGACTGACAGGGTCTTGACAAGGCACGCCTACCATGGTGGCGCTGACACCTACAGACCAGGGACTGACAGGGTCTGGACAAGGCACGCCTACCATGGTGGCATCGACACCTACAGACCAGGGACTGACAGGGTCTGGACAAAGCACGCCTACCATGGTGGCGCAGACACCTACAGACCAGGGCTGATAGGGTCTGGACAAAGCACGCCTACCATGGTGGCCAAAACACCTACAGACTAGGGACTGACAGGGTCTTGACAAGGCACGCCTACCATTGTGGCGCTGACACCTACAGACCAGGGACTGACAGGGTCTGGACAAGGCACGCCTACCATGGTGGCATCGACACCTACAGACCAGGGACCGACAGCGTCTGGACAAGGCACGCCTACTATGGTGGCGCCAACACCTACAGACCAGGGACTGACAGGGTCTGGACAAGGCACGCCTACCGTGGTGGCACCGACACCTACAAACCAGGGACTGCCAGGGTCTGGACAAGGCACGCCTACCATGGTGGCGCCGGCAAGCATGCCTACCGTAGCGTAGTGGTGCCGTAACCTCCAGACCCGCAGGCGATCGGGGTTGCCCCATGCCACGTGACGTGGTAGACACATTCGCACAAGGCCCGTGCGGCTTCACCGGAAATGGAAGCAAGGAACCGGGAGAACTCGGGAAGCCCTGAAAAGCGCTTGACCGTGAAAGTTTTATCGACTAAAGTCGCGTCTCCTTCTCTCCTCCATCGGCCCTGGTTTACGAGACAGCCATATTCCACAGCCATTCGCCGCAAACAAGGAAACCAAATCGTCTTGTGGCGTCGTCTCTTCGTGCTCCCCCTTGCCCCCCAAGCTCCACCACACCCACATGGCGCTCCCTCGTCCTATGCTCTCACCCCCAGGCAGTGCCCCCCAAGATATTAAACCCCCATCACCTTCGAGCACTGGTGCTCCAGCTGAGTCCCGCCCACTTCATCCCATCCACCCTCACCCCGTCGCCAGTCGCGACGTGCACCCCCACCCCCACCCCCTCCCCACTCCCGACGTCCACCCTCGCCCCCCCCCCCCTCAGTCCCGACGTCCACCTCCACCCCCTCCCCACTCCCCCTATAACCACCCCTCGCCCGGCACGATTCTATAAATACCTCTCCATTCTTTTTCCCCACAGTTTAGCCTCCGAGCGAAAATCGATTGAACCGCCAAGCCCTCTGTAGAGCGGCTCTCCCCTCCAGGAATACGGCTTAAAAAACACGTGCGAGCTAGCGCGAGTTAAAAGCAACACCACCCGGACGCAATTTGATACGAGGATGGAGTCAAGGAAGAAATCCATGGTAACAACCAGGACCATGAAAGGTCACGAGGTTTTTTTTTTCAAGGAGGATAGCACAAGCGAACGATTTCCACTGTGATTGTCAAACATTACGGTAAATTGTCGCGAAGGCATACCGCTTGTAATGCAGAGATGTCTCCATCCGGAAATCCATTGTGATAACCAGAATCATGAAAGGCTATGAGTTTTTTTACAAGGAGTATAGCACAGGCGCACGATTTCAACAGTGATTCTCAAACATTACGGTAAATTGTTGCAAAGGCATACAGGTGGTACTGCAGAAATGTCTTCAATCTGAACTGCTATAGAAAGTTTGCATACATTAGGGCTACTTCCCAGAAATGTATTATTCCAATACCAGTCTGGATGCTGCTCACATTGCAGGGACAATGTGGAATAATTCTGCATTTTGAGCATTGACGCCCCCCCCCCCACCTCCCCCCGCCACCAACACACACACCCTGCTATGGCCTGAGCTTGCCAAGTGCTTAGGTTTCCATGGCCGTGTTCAGAGGGGGCGGGGGGGGGGGCACAGCGGGCACGCCCCCCCCCCCTTTCAGACCCGAAGGAATATATGTGCCCCTCCCCCGTTTTATAATTCTGTGCCTTCTGGTCTTTCCTTATATATTACAATGCAGCAAGTTTCGTAGTTTATGTATTCTTGCTTTATCTTACTAACTATTATAAAGTGTAAAAATAATACGTAACGTGCACCACGGTCACCTACGTCTCAGGCTTTTACACATATGTTGCGCTTGCTTTTGAAGGACAATTCAATGTGTCCCCGCCCCCCTTTTAGGAATTCCTGCACACGCCCCTGGTTTCAAAGTAAAACCGCCAGGCGGCGTTGCCCGTTTGTATCCCCACTGACTGATATGCTGTGCTGTGCTGTGCTTATAATTAACGACCGCACAAAGAACGATAAACGGGGGACTACAGCATGGCGGATAGGCATTACGATATTGACAGCATCACCGTCTAATGAAGAGAGCAGATGATAAATACGCCCTCTGGTGACTCGAGTGAGTACTATCTCATAAGAGTCATGTTTGGTAACACTACAGTTAGCTCACAGCGATCGCTGCAATCTCAATAGTCGACCTAGATGATGAGGACGTGCCTGTCAACCAGTTTCTGACACGTCTAATATCTCCTCCTAGTCATCACCAAATGTCTACACATAAGTCGGACACGTAGCACAGATACAAATGCAACATTATATCATTTTTGCTGACGCGATCTTCGTATCACTGTAGGCTAGATGGCATGTAATTAATTTAATAATGATATTCAGGAAAACAAAATGCAATAGACATATATACGCGTATCTTTGTTTTGTTCCTTTTTCAGAAGGTTTTATTTGTCTAACGACGAAGCCCGTGGCATCCAATAGCACGTATTATCGCATTCCATTGTCCCACATACAGGTCAAATGCACCCTATTGGATGCTTGGTACTAAACAGGGTGTAAAGGACATGAACTGACTGTGCATTCCGTGAAATCAACCATTTCCAGCCCCTCCATCTCCGTGTGTAAAATACCGTTTTAGACTCACTTCACTCTATTACAAATACAAATTATTTTACGAATGACCAATCAAAAGAATTCACTTGTTAATGCCACTATTCTGTCTATATATTTTTCACACTATACATGTAATTTACAGCCAACAACCCATGTCATATATATAGCCCCGGGCATATAGCTCGACCTCAGCTTTGGCAAAGAGCGGTCACATCCTTTGTCCAGAGAATCACAGCTATCCGTGATATAAATGGCATTTAACCTCGAGGGGCATGTTCTCCATAGATAACCAGCGAGGCCTATTTGAGTATCACTATCTGTATTAAACTTAATTAGGCTCAGCATAGCACAACCAATACACACCCAGACGATCGTTTCTACTTCCGACGGCCTCAATTAATAGGTCAGGCTGTCAGACATCGGTCTGGTGCGTCTTATTTTTTCGGCTCGCTCCTCGCTGTAAATCCTTTGACAAACCGCTTTAAATTAGTCAATTTGCATCGATGGGAACGCTCTGGTTGATTTCGGTCTTCGTAGCTTATAGTGGGACACAGAAGCGCTATCAGACTGGTCAATCGCGCTAGCATTATCGGTCAATAGCACAATGTGCTAATGTTTTTTTTTCTTTTAATACCGATGTCAAATAAAGCTTTGATTGTCATATCCAAGTATAATACACACATACAATTGGGGGCGCTAGATACCGCTATACCAAGGAAAGATATATATATATAAATCATTGCACATGTCCTGTGCTGTTCTCCACACGTCTTTAATGTTTTTACTTCGACAGCCATATACATCTGGGGGTGGTGGTGGGGGGGGGGGGGGGGCAAGGGGTATTTCCGTTCCTCGGGAATGGGCTTTTATATGTACAGTGAACTGGAAATGAGGAAAATAATTTTTCGTGAACTGGAAATGGGGAATTAGCCGACAGCCGTGATTAAGATTGTCGTTAATCGTGAACTTGTAATTTTCATATTAATTAACCGTCAATCGGGAAATCGTCAATTTAGTATCATGTAACCACTCTTCCATTGCATGCCTGGTGTTTTTCTTTTATTTCATCCTGATATGGGAATGAAGAAATGTATGTGTCGTGATCTAGAAAAACCTGACCCCCCCCCCTTGTCCCCCCCCCGCCGCTTTGCCCCCCCCCCCCCTCCCCCATAACTGTGATGCATATTTAATGGGTACACGTACTCTCTGCCGGGGCTGGCATTAGTCCTATGGCGTACCACGACCTTGGCTTGGGGTCACAGCGTGCACACCGTCAATAGTTATTGCCCCTTTGACGCCAGTTTTACGTCTATTGAGTCCATGACCTGTCATTGGGGGTCATCCCCTTGCACCTCGTTACACCTTACAGAGTCACCGCAGCTTTCAGAGCAGGCGACATCAGCCCGCACCTTGCTGTCGTCCGGCTTTGTACCGCATGGACTATGGGATCTCGAGCCAAGTTGTTCACTCTGTAGTCTCTTATCCAGTTCCTTCGTTTCCATCTTCTTTTCTATAAGTGCTTCTGCTATTTCGTAAGTCTAGGATCTGGTGTCGTATTCATAATCCACACGTAGACTACGCGTGACATTTCTCCGAATGTGAATTCCTAGCTATACCGACGCACGGACAACGGTGTTACACGTGACATTCCAATAGAATATGACGATAGTAGCTGTAGCTATGGCATATACAGTGGTCATGACCTCAGTAACTGCATAAAGGGCCTACCATGGGCGTGCCTATGAAAGCTACATGTGGTTTATAAATAACGCCCCAGATAATCAATTGGACGACTTTTTAGCGTTTGCCTTTGTTGTCTTGGATTATGCGATCATCAACCAACCTTAATAAAGCTTTCGTATTCTTGCCTCGCCTCGTGCGGGAACAATGAACTTGCCTCGCCTTGTGCGGGAACAATGAACTTGCGAGTGTTCATTACAAATTGTACGTTGCCTCACTCCCTATCCTTGCTCCATTGTACTGTCTGAATGTCCCTTTCATAGTGTTTCTGCTTATTGTGTATAACTTTTGCTGGTTATTGTAATTTTTACTGTCTTGTTTTTTTCTGATGGTGTTGTCTGAACGCTTGATTGCTTTTTTTAGACATTTATAGATTTCTGCTCCGGACCTGTTGGTTAGCGCGCTCGGATATAATTTGTCGCATCAGCTCTGTCATGCGCTATTACGTGCCTCAGACGGTCTCCCTCGCCTCGTTACTCTGCTCATTCATCTTTACTCCCTTCGACTTTCTTTTTTTCATTTTCGATCCCGTAATTACTATTTCACCGTCGCCTGTCTCCGCCCCCCCCCCCGTCCGTAGTCCTGCCAATATTCTACTTTGCTCCCCCGAACCTGATTATACCACAGTCCTACACCCTCTCTGGACCGGTCCCTCCATCCGACCATTTCTAACCCAGGCCTTTGTCTTAGTCCTATGTTTTTTCCCGGCTCCCCTAGCTACTAAACCATTCTCGTTGTCCTACTCTATGTACCCTTTATGTACCCTTTATTACCATGCTCTCGTGCCCTTTCGGCACCGCTCTGCCCACCCAACAATTTCTAACCCAGTTCTTTCTCCCAGTGCTCTTCATTACTCGGGTTTCCTGGCTATCAAACCATGCTCATTGTGATATTCTTTGTACATTTCCTTATTACTCTGCTCTCTTACCCTTTCTGCACCGCTCCGCTCACCCTAACATTTTCCAACCCAGTTATTTCTCTCGGTCCTCTTCATTAACCCGGTTCTCCTAGCTATTAAGGCTTTCACATAGCCCTGCTCTTTGTATCCTTTCTCGTTACCCTGCGCGCCAAGGCCCCATGTCTGGCTCGTTCCTTGGGCGCCACTTACCAACAGAAGGGTCGGGACCCTCTTACGCTGGCAAGCGGGCGAGCTATGCCGGATCCAGGTTATGCCGGATCCTTGAATGGCTCATGAACGCGATCCTGTGCTCCACTGAACACCCTCTACTCTACCCCTTTTTCCAATCCTCTCAATCTACCCCCATCGCCTGGGGCATATTGTCGTGGAGTCGTCCTGTCTACGCGAGCGGTAATTAGCCACCAAGCCAAGCCATCGCTGAACGAGTGCGACACACAGACACCCTCGGCGAGTCGCGAACCGGAAATGACGTCGAGGGTGTCTCGTCGCGTAATGGCGGACAGAGCTCTGCGGCGTATCTCAGCCACTTACTCCATACTTAGAACGCTATAATACAGGCGACGGGGCCCTGTCACACCCTGTGGGTCACCTGTATACTCTGAACTGGATATATATGTGAACTGTATCCCCCCAACCCTCTCGTGGACTGTCTAGCAGTGCATGTGTACTGCTGTGATACAGTATCAGATTGGAGATAGGGGAGTTATATTATAGACTGAGGGGGGTCGGGTTAACCCGACCGGTGTATCGAACCCACCCCTTCCATCGTCTGCTTTGACCCCACCCCAGGGGTTTAAGGCGCCCTGCATGGTTCTCCAAATCACCCCCTCCGTACCCCCACCCCGTCCTGCTCCGCTCCCCCAATGTCACCGCCGCCGCCGGCTGTACAACATAGCTGTCCCACCCAGTTATTGATCGTTGACTAAGGAGGGGAATTTCCACTCGGAGTGAGCTCAGTGTGTCCCGTGTGCTTCAGGTTGGGTCGACAAGCCCACGGCTGCCATCGCTGCCATGGCCACTGTCGCTGCTGCTGCTGCTGCTGCTGCTGATGCTGTACATGCTGGGGCTCCCGCCTCTCCCCTCGTCTTCCACATCTTCCTCCTTCTTCCTCTTCCCTTCAGGCACAGTAATAAAGCCCCACAACTATAGCGAGATGGCGGCCCGGCACCCAGCATGTCTCCTCTAGTTACACACCCAATCCCCCTCCCTCCCACCCACCCTGTCAGCCGCCACCCAGCTGGCTAGCCAGCCTGCCGGCTCTGTCAGCCTCTGTCAGGCCACGTTGGTGGCCACGTTGTCCCGGCGTCACTGCTGGCAGGCAGGGCTAACGGAGGAGCAGACCTCGGTGTCCTCTCGGCCACGTGACAGGAAGAGGTGTCTGGATATAGGTGAGAGCCGCTACTCCATTTGGTGTTTCGTCGGATATCCGCGCAGGTAATGTACATTTCTTGGCGTAACGTTCATATGCGTAATCTACAGATCCCGGTAGGTGAAAAACATCCGTACGGTGCACTATCTAAGCACTTTTTTGCACTGGAATGCCGTTATTGCCTACACGACCTGTCAATTATTCAGTGGTGAGATACCCTTGTTGGCTGCAAGAAATAGCCTGATAATAAGATCACTGCTTCCATCGACATGTTTTTCACTTCTGCCGCCATAATGGATTTTGTCGTTTCCGGTTCCAGCGGAGATCCGGCCACGTGACCGACCTGCTGACCCCTGTACCGGTTCATAACAACCCACCGTCCGACCCAAGGCCAGCTGACATTTCGTCCCTGTGTCGAATATAATCGTCCCTGGGTTTAATACATATTGCAATAATGCATCCTTGGGTAGAAACAAGAATCTGGTATTTCTCCTATCTGTGGAAGACAATCATGATGTGTCAGCCCCTGTGCCATGTGGCAACTGGTTTGTTCTGACCTGGTGAGATATGGGTGATACGTCACAACACAGCGAGATATAAAAGCGAGATATGTCATCGCAGTTGGAATATAGCACCTGATATGCCATCACACATTTGAGAGACGGCATCCACCATGTCACTCGAAGGGAAATAAGACAACAGATATGTCACCCCAAGTAAGGTATACCATCAGATATGCGACCCGTGCTGCAATGCTAACCTCTGATACTTCGTCCGATGGTGTACAATCATAACACGCATTGATTAGAAGCTCGGGTGGAACTCGTTATGTGACGTGGCTTTGATCTTTTGGCGAAATTTGTCCCTCAGTGTGGTTAAAACGGAGTCGTGACCCCCATCCCGATTTGGCGGCGCGCCAGCACGACAAGGGAAGACAGACGTAAAACCGACATCACATAAGTTATTAATGACCTTTCGTAATATTGGCCGAGGCTCTTGGGTTATGGATTGCGAAGTGATGCCGGACACCGCATGAAAGGACAAGGGGGAAAGAGGTGCTGAAAGAGATTTCTTTTTTACAACTGTCGGATATGTATCTTAGCTTGCTTGGTCACTCCATGAGTGAGGACTGGTGCACGGGGTTATCACGGTTGTGATATCAAGGATACGACATGCGGTCATGGTATTGACGGTTTTGCAGGCGCCGAGCCGATCGCCTCTCATCATGTCAATACCCGGTCTCCTTCTGACCATCCTGCTCTTGGCCGTCCAGGCGAGGTGCGTGCCTGGCTCCCCTGCAACACACACAAGGCATGCAGGGAGCCAGTCTGCCCGGGAGCCATGGCTGGATGACGCCGCTCCCCATATAGCGGTGATGACAGGGTTGTGGCCAACACGTCACAATGACCATGTGGTCAGCACCGATGGCGCAAAGCATTCTTTGCCAATAGAGGGCGCTGTCCGAAATATCCAAATCTACAAAGAGGGGGCGCCACTGGTGCAAACGTCAAGGACGTCGGGGAAAGGCGGTGCGAAAGCGCATGCGCAAGCGATTTCTTATACATCGTCCGCCTCCAGTCCGTCCGAGCGAGCTGCACGGCAGCACGTGCTCAGTAAGACTGCACGTGGTGGAATAGGTGCTGGGAGTAACCATGGTGACATCGGCGGCCATAGTGATCACGGGAGTGATAGTGAGACTTTCTCTCCCGCCGGCCATCAGACTATGGAGGAGATAAATGGCCACGGGATGGCAAATGACGCAAGCAGGATTACGGATACAGGCAGGATTACGGATACAGGCAGGATTAATTACGCCCCTAATATTGCCGGTGACATGGATGGTGACACTAACATGGATGGTTACACTAACATAGAAGGTGACACTAACCTGGAAGGTGACACTAAACAGGATGGCCAGAGTAAAGGTGATAGTGACCTATATATGTTACCAGGGACGCCAATGAATGCATCCCGACAAACACTAATCTTGGAGACACGTTTACAAGGCTCCTACACCAAAGCATTGACAAAACAGAAGGAGGAAAGCGACATCGAGGATTCCAACCACCGACCACGATATCGGCGCTCAGCACCCCTAGCGGACGCTAATGACACTGACGTAGCTCTGTTTCCGACAGAGGGCGCCCCATACGCGGACCAGCGACACATCCTGGCCTTGCTCCCCAACGACACAGTGGATGGGTCGCTGAGCTACCGGTCGAAGGGAATTATGGGCTACGTGGACGAGATGCGCGCCAGGACCTGGCGGAAGACGGCTGGTAGCGGGCGACCCGATGATGTCGGCCCACTCCAAGGCGACTCATCCGATATACCGCCTATAAGATATCCTTATGGATCCGCCACCACTGCGGATCGTTACCTTGATACCGATACGGGAGCGCAATCTGTCACACGCGGCGTCGACCCGTTTGTGTTGTCGCTAGGCAATGAGAGCCTAAGCGTGCACGAACGGAATCTGGAATGGACGAACAGTCAGCATGGCAACGCCACCATTTCGAACACATCTCGGAATGTATTTGGGGAATTTCTGCATCCGTTGGTTCAAAATGGGACGATGGTTTCCGGATACTGGGCGATATACGGGGTTCCGACCATTGGGTGGGGTCCGGCGATGGCTGTGTGGCAGAGCTCCTGGTCCCTGCACGTCTACACACTGGGAATACTCCATGCCTTACTGGCCACGTACTCCCTCATATGTTTGCTGCTCCTTCGCAACAAGACCAATCTCTTGCCAGGGAGATATTTCATCCCGCTTAACTCGCTGCTGTTCGCATTCGCACTGAGCAGGGCTCTCTTCCTTTTGGTCGATGCCTACAACGCCGGAAGCATATTTCATCAAGTCATCGCCAACCTGCTATACGGCGCATGTGCGCCGTGTCTCGCAGCTGCGTTCGCCGTCCTGGCCATGTCGCAGCTTCACCTAGTGGAGATGAGGGTCTGCGCCCCCAGAATGCACTGTGTGCGCGTTCTCTTGGGGGTCGTTTCCGGTCACTTTGTCCTCTCGCTGGTTGCTGCCACGGTGGCCGGCGCCTCGTCAAACGGCCGCGTGCTGGTTCTCTTCGATCAGATCATCTCCATTCTCTGGGGATTGTTCCTCTACGTCGGGTTCGCGTGTATCTTCGGACGGCTGAGGGGGTCGGTCGTCTTCCAGCGCGGGATCGGCCACTCCAAGGAGACCGAAGAGGGTCTGGAGGGGGATGGGCATACCGGGCCCTCCCGCCTGGTGCTGGCCGTCGCTCTGAGAGGTACCCTTCTCGTGGCTGTGCTGGGAACCCTTCTTCTCTGCTTCGCCGCCTACGGCTTGGCCCGTGTGTTTAATCCCCTGGGTGACGGGGCCGCCACGTGGACGTGGTGGGGGGTTCACTCCTGCCTGAGGGTGCTGGAGCTGACCATGAGCGCCGTGATGACTTACCTGGCAACCCAGCCCCAGGGTCACGGTTGCCAAGGGCTGCAGAGGAAGCCTAGCGACGAGTCCTGGACGTGTCGCGAGCACCTCTTCCTGATGCCCTGTCGTCGGTTCATCGGGGGATCCACTCAGCCCGGAGAGGGGCGTGGGGAGGCCGAGGGCGGGGAGTGGGTGCCGCCACCTGCCCGGGGGTTCTCCCTCCGGTCGGTTGGGGGTAACTCGCGCAACAAGCACCGCGCGGTCACTCCACACGAGTGCGACACCCCCTCCATGGCCTTCTCACCGCTGACCGGCGACAGAAGTCTGCAGAAGTCCCGCGGCAGTCCGCCACTCATGCGCAATGACCCCGGCGAGGGAGCTCCGGGCCAGCGTCCCAGGTCAATGCTGGTCAACGAAAACGGCTTCTTCCGCTTCCGCCAAGACGAAGATCCCGAGGGAGAACCGATGACGTCAACGGATGACGAGCTCGATTCCTTCGACCCCGCCATCGTGTTATCCTCCTCGCGTGAGGGCGACAGCTACTTCCGGTGCGGCGTCGCAGCCATGCGAAACCGATCACGTGGTACGGATGCCGGCGGCGCCCTGAGTGACGGCGACATGGAATCGTGCCTGGATTCGAACCAGACGTACGCCGACCGCTGCTACTCCATGCCGGCAACAGGCCTCAACAGTCCCGCCACCCCAAGGTCGATGCCGAGGTCATTGGCCAGCACCGACCTTGACCTTCACTTTACCTTCCGGCCGCCGTCCTCCATTCACTTACGCGAGAGCATCGACCGCGCGCTGAACTACCCCAGCATCCGGATGTACACGCCTGATCTCCTGGACACCCCGGAGAGCCTGTCGCTGCCGAGAACCCCGGACTACCTGGCCGGGTCCGTCTGCTCCTACTCCACCCTGGGAAACAAGATGTCGCGACCCCTCAGTCGCCGACACTCGGCGTCTACGTTCCGAAGCTTCCTCACCCCCGCCCTCTCCCTCTCCGACCTCACCGACCACCCGCTCTGGGGGACGCCCATGGGCACCGGGGTCAGGGTCACCCCGCCGGCCACCCCTCCCAGCCGCGGGGGGCGTCCGGACCCACTCTTCACCCACAGGCGCACTGACTCACCCAGGGCCTACCTCTTCGGCAACAGGAGACAATACTATGATGGTGCCAAGGAAAGTTTCATCTGAGTGGAACTGACTTCGTATTCTGTGTCGGTGTTGCCTATTTTTCTGCATCGATGTGCTATTTCTCCCGCTTTGTAATGAACGTTATGGAACTTCTGCACATCCTGGTGTTGGAAAGCGAAGATTTTGTGTCAGATATGAAAGGGGTATATGACCACTTTTGGACATTCCATATTAATAGTTAACTCTGCTTTATACTAAAACACGCTGACTGTAATGTAACGAGGATTTATTACTTGGTATCGTTTGAAAGTAAAAAAAGGTCGCATTGTAATGATCGAAATGAGCATGGCCATTTTGCAGTTATAAGTACAAAAACAGTGGCAATTGCCAGGTTGCATGATATGAAAGTGGAAATCGCGACTTCGCTTTATTTTCAAATAACGTTATGGATCGCAAGTTCACTTTGGTTTAAAATGTGGTCCGACGTATTCAACGCTGGTTGATGCTTCATATGTTACATATTACTCTCGATAACTATGTGTTATATTTAATACATTTTGGTACGGGTTGAACTGGTCGAGAGACAAGTGTCAGCGGGCAGGACAACGCAAAGATTGACATATCGTGATAGATAAAGCAGTAGACGTAGATTTCGCAAGGCAATCGGCATCACGCGGAATCAAACGTACATCGATCTAGACGTAGGCTTACCTTACATGACATGCGGGTACTGACAGAAAAAGCGTTATGCTTTGAACAATATAGATTAACGTGTGCTGTATGGCATGCAGACACCGACAAAAAAAAACTTTTTACTTTATATATATGACATGCAGATAGCGACAGAATTTTATTTGTTTTATGTTGAACACCAACCAGCCCTAACTTAGAAGAAGCATTTTACTTAAAACAATACATATAGACGCTTTATATAGGACAAAAAGACGGCATGCCACTTAAAATACTTTAGATGGACATGTGCTACATAACAAACCAGACGCATTTTACTTTAAACACTGTAGTTGGAAGCTGCATCATGATGACTCAATATGTATATTTATTTTTCTCAATAAATGGTTGAGTGGTGGATTCCGCCATTCCGTTAGCTCGGCCGGCCATAACTAGTGGAGGGAAGCGTATTGGATATGACATAACTGCGGTATAAAGCTTCATTGACGTGATGGTTTCGTGTAGCCTTCGGTGCTGGGGTGCGTAAGTTTGATAGGCGGCAAAATGATTTGTTCAAAGAGGTCTTTTACCTCATGCTTCGATATTGACGGTGAAAGAGTTAGGTCAATTGAGTTATGTCAAAGGATTTATGTCAAAGGAATTATGTCAACTGAGTTATGTCAATGGAGTTATGTGAAAGGAATTATGTCAAAGGAATTATGTCAAAGGAGTTATGTCAAGGGAGTTATGTCAAAGGAATTATGTCAAGGGAGTTATGTCAAAGGAATTATGTCAAGGGAGTTATGTCAATGGAGTTATTTCAAAGGAGTGATTTGGTCGTCCGGCCAATGCTGTCAATTCTTGGGTTATGCAGTATAACTTCTACAAACCCGAATGAGCGTGGGACAGAGGATGTGAGCGATCGAGGTTTTTGGTTTATCAAAATTAAATTGCGGGATTAAAACAAATCGGGACTCTGGAATTGAAGAAGCTTTTGATATTGACATGATTTCGGTTTGCCCAGAGTTCTGTGTGGGAAGGTTGAACGGCATATACACCCCCTGTTGGTTTATTGTGACACTCCGCCACTTGTATTTGTAAGATTATCCATGGCACGGTACTTATGTCTGTATAAATACATGTCAAAGTTATTTATTAATGATAAGTTGGCTAAGTACGATATTATTGCTTTTATTTGCGATGCCGATAATGTTGGAATGCATATAGCCGTTCATCATGGGGCCACTTAAAGAATATTAGACTAAATAAATAATTAAATAATTACTTCTAACAATGACGTTTTGAAACGCGCACCGCAAAAACGACAAAAGCCTACTTACACTCAATTGATTTTTTTGTTTCACAAAGTGTACAAGGAAGGGTTGGCGTCAAAAAATACCAATGCCGTATTCTCACCAGAGATGTTTTGGGCTCAAGAGGATCAACTGGCCTTTTCAGCTCTTAATGTGAACAAAATACCAGTACGATGTGCCGCTGACCTATTGATGTTTGTTTCTTGTCAAACGCCTGATAAGTACGTCGGCCTCGACCTTGATGCAGCTGCGCCGACCTCGACCTTGATACAGCTGCGCCGACCTCGACCTTGATACAGCTGCGCCGACCTCGACCTTGATACAGCTGCGCCGACCTCGACCTTGATACAGCTGCGCCGACCTCGACCTTGATACAGCTGCGCCGACCTCGACCTTGATACAGCTGCGCCGACCTCGATCTTGATACAGCTGCGCCGACCTCCACACATACTACAGGCACCACACGTTGTGATCCGTCTGTTAATACGCACACATTTACTCGGGGGGACGAGAATTTGTGGGGCTATAATGGGCGGTTGACGACATGAGTCGGGCTTGAACAAGTGAGCAGCGAGGGGCTCGTAAAATGGGCATCATCGTGCGGTCGGTACGTCTCACCATGGTACCTACGTGTGGCTGCTACAATAGGCCTAATGTAGACCCGTCCATGTCCCCATTGGGACATGTGCACTGCATAATGCGCATGAAGTCCTGAGCTAGTTAGCAACCTCGATTTTCGTGCAGCTAATGAGGTGGTGCCCCGTGTTGTGCATACCTGCGAAATATGCATAACGTGGGGTGTAGTTGGCCCCGCGAGATGTCATGCAGTCATAATTAAGTTTTAGAACGCCACTGGGAAAATGTATTGTGCCGCCACCAAAAAATAGTACCATATATAGCAGAGCGCTGCGGGCCGCGGGAGGATATTTACCCAGTATAGCTCGTCACCAGAGCATCGATATTTGGCCATCAGTTGTTTCACAGATCCCATTGCTGATGTTATATAGACGTTTGCCCTTGTGGAACCTGATTAGATATTTGAACTTGTCTGTTTGTTGCCTGGCTTCTCTTTATAGAAAATTGCGCATTCATACATTTGAAGTTCTCTGAATACGTTCAATAACTTCTGTTTTTTTCTTTATTTGTTTTAACGACTATATATTGTTTATGCATATTAGGGCAAATGGCATTTACTGATAGAACACGATCAGTGGTACTACCACATGTCTCAAGCAAATATCAAACAGGAATGATTTTACTATAGATCATAAATTCGATCATATATATATATATTCTGTATCTTGAGATTTCGCATATTAGATATAACTTATATACAGACATTTTAAAGAAAATCTTGGAATTTGCAGACATGTGTTTTCTCATCATTGATTTCGCTACATAGTAACTGTAATATCGGTCTCACATGCTGTTCTCGATTAGCGCAACATTGGCTCAACAAAATCTGCTTGCTTTTTGTAATAATGTGGTACCATTCGCATAGCGCTCAATGGTCAATTATAATTTAGATACAAGATGCACCAGTGCCTATTTCATATGAGCCCCCCCCCCCCCACCCTCTTCCTCCTTCGCTCACTCCCTCCTCCTTCTGAAATCCCCACTGATGCATATACAGTAATAATACAGTACATCTGTGCATAGCTTTGTTTTACGCACGCACACAAATAATGTGTTGCAGGTCATCATAACGAGAGTAAATGCACTATTATTACGAGATGAAAAAATAGCAAATCAGGTAATAGCGAAGGTGGCAGAATAGCGGTGAATTTGGTGAACTTTTAATATTTGTGACAGATGGGCCTGACCGGCTGTTATATGTATTTGGGTGTACGAGTTTGTGTACAATTGTGTAAGACTTATTGTAATGCGACAACATTGTTCTCCGCATTGTCTTGCCAAGTAAACTGTGTGTCAATTATCAAGGCCCCATGCATTGTCTGTTGTTCTTCCCATATGTCTCTGTATCAGAAGCTTTATGATCCGAAAAGGTGCTAATTTGATAATATTTGCAAATAAGTATGACATAGAAAGGTCTGACGAGTATTCTCCAATCGCTGCTTCTTGTGAATCTAAACGAACATGTGCAACAAAACACGTCTATATGAGTGCCCCAAGGACATGCACGGTGACTTGGCAATGGTCGCCATTTAAGCTAGAGGTCACTAACTAAATGGATCAAGTTTTGCTGCCTAACGAAATTGTTGTGAACTATTAAAGCGGGTGGCCAACCTAATTTATTCGCGATCTGCACTGAAAGTTTACATCTTTACATCATAAAATTGGCGAGTGTTTTTCTTCGCTTTCTCTACGTGCGCCTTCGCTTCGGCCGCTTGGTAAGGAGAACGCATTTAGTCAACCCGCCCCCATCATTGTCGAGAAGCGTGCCATGTTGCCGGAGCAAGTGACGCATGTTGTGACCCTTTGTGTGGTGCCACCTAGCGTTTTAACTGGAAGTTAACTCTTCACAGTGGAGGTAGCCTTCAGGGGAAACGCATGAAACGAGAGATCAGGGCCGCGATTTGCGGGTGAATTGTGGCAGTTCCAAGCCGCGCAAGACCATGATCTTAGGGGCTCATCCAAAGAAATTGTTATAGGTTTGCGACGATTGTCTCCGTAAAAAAAGCCATGATTAGAGTTAGCGTCACGGCAATTTTTAATAGCGATGATCACGCGCTGTTGTTTTCCCCACAGTAGACGTCATTTTCGGTTTCAATATAATTAGAGTATCGCTTCCTGATTGGTCAATCGCGGACATACCTCCAAAAACGGCTGTCCCCTGGTTAAGCGGCGAAATCGTGGCTGGCGGTCACTTCTAAATTTTATTGTGAGCTACAGACAAGACAAAATTCTGTAATTTGGAGCATAGACACTTACATGGGAATATATGAATCGGCAAAGCAGCGTTAGAGGCCAGGCTGGCGGTTCCCTTTCGTAAAAAAAGTCCGAGGAGTGGGGTTGGACTCAAAGATGTTTAAGGTTTTGGTTCAGCCCGTGGTATCCCTTCCTAAAGTCCCAAAAAGGATTCATAATTCATTTGGGGCTTGCACCACCTGCTCTCTCATCAAATATAGGCCTATAAGATAGATTACCGCCCCCTCCCCCACCCCCCACCACCGCCCCCTCCCCCTCCGGTGAAGAAATCAGCTGTACAGAGTTTAGCAGTTCATAATTTATGAACTTGCATATAATAAAGAAGATGGATTCGCGTGCTTTAATGAAACCACATTTGTCTATATGGGTTGAAGATAACACCCCACGAATCATCAGATTATTTCACCTGACTCCGCCAAAGATACCAAGTCGTATCCGTATCACGCATCCATGATGAAGCAACAGTAATTAACAACTCGTCAAATCCCGGATGGACGGACCAAATTGCCATGTGTGTCTTCCTATCGTCTATATAGAGGTGGCGACGTCGGACACCCCGGACTACGTAGCTCTCAATGGTACAGCAAATATTTGATGTTGGACTATAAATGCATTAGACGATTATCAAGGACACACACTTTCCCCACACTGGGTACATATATTACGTGACCGCATGCGGGTCATGTGATCAGTCCGTTCCCGGCCAATTACGCTCCCATTTTAGTGTGACACACAGCAAATTACGCCGCTCGGACAAAGCATGGCCCGGGTCGCCCGTCGATTCCGTCACCGTTATGGCGTATAGATGGGACATCGATTGACATGGTCATAATGATACAAGGTCATGACTGATTGTCCTTGTGTTTGCGCTACTCCTATATGAGCCACATCCTGTGAGAACCAACTGCGAAACCAGGGAGAGGATGACGGGATGCGGTGGGGTGATGGGGCCGGGAGGCCACATGTATAGGCGGGGGTGAACGCTTCTTATATGGCACGTGCTAATGTAAAGTTGCTCATATGGTTTGAACGGATATTAAACCCCGTTTGAAAGAGACGCTAAGGAGGCAAGTTGGCGGCATATACAGGTGTTGTCTTGAGCACCCATATCTGAAGGACCCAGTGCCACTCGACTCTACAATTATAAAATAACATTATTGACCTATGCTGGGGGTGGGGGGGGGGGGGGGCAAGGGGTAATTCCGTTCCTCGGGAATGGGATTTTACATTTACCGTAAACTGGGAATGAGGAAAATTATTCTTCGTGAACTGGAAGTTAGCCGACCGTCGTGATCAAGGATTGTCATTAATCGTGAACTAGGAATTTTCATATTAAATAACCGTGAATTGGAAAATCGTCAATTTAATATCATGTATCCTCCCTTCTATTGCATGCGGGGAGTTCTTCTTTTTAATTCATCGTAATATGGGAATAAAGTAATTTATCCTTCGTGATCTGGGAACCTGACCCCCCCCCCCCCTATGCTGTCAACACCGCGTTCAGGGCCTAAATGCTATAGCATATAGATCCGCTGTGCAATATATAAATCTAAATAAAGCAAATGTCTTGGCGCGAGACAAAAACCGGACCCTAATTCTGTCACACTTTCATCATATCACGAACAGTTGCGTCATCTAAGAGCTATATACTCATTTTTTGTACTACCAATACTAGAAACTACTGCAGCAACGACTGTATTCTCAGGATAAATGACAGTTGTACGCTCGTAGCGACACGGCGCTTTAAACTTCTTTCGATTTCGGGGCCCCACGGGTATCGGCTGACAACAAATACCCTTTTCCCAGTCTGGCAGGTGTAAAGAGTAGCAGCTGGGTAAAATTATTTACAGCGTGGTTCTTTATGCGCGTCCATTACTTGACCTCCACATTCATCACATATTCAAACCTCCGAACAAGCAGTCTAGCTTTTCTTGGCTTCAAAAAAAAACTCTACGATATATGAAAAACAACAAGGACCGGAAATATGTCGTGAACCAATTGAATCAACAATTACTAATGGGAGCATTCTGCTTATTTAGTCTGTAGGCGTTGATCAAAACTTAAATGGTACCTGAACCGTGGTTAGACGTCTTGACAACCTGATAACGATTTTCGTTAATGGCGGAATAAAATGGCCGCCCAGCTCAATTCAGGACAAGATCGCAATATTTTAAATGCCATAACAATAATGGTTGGTCAAAAAATATAGGTCATTACACCAAAAGTGCAACACTAATATTCAGATTTGTGAAGAGATCAAACAAAGTGCGATTTTCAGTAATGGGAGAATAACATGGCAGCCACGGTCGACAAAGGCTGAATTCGTGATGGCTCCCTCCATGTCTGGAAATATTGCGGAGGGTGTTCGCCTGGACTATTGGTGGCGACAGTGGCATCCGGTCATCTTCAGCCGCTCAGAATCACATTGGGTGTTCAAATTAAGTTTATTTAAGTTCCATTTAATGATAGCTTATTAGTATTCATCACAATTCAAATAGCATAGACACGTAAATATAAGCAAACCCCTAGGGTCAATTTTGAAAATAATTAAACGCATTGTTAGTTGTTTTTTAGTTATTTATTTTATAACAAAGCTTGACGATGCCAAGAATAAACATGTAAATAACATCCAAATAACTTGCACAACTGATGTGGTTCTTCCCGATAAACTCACTGAGTATTGTCAACAATCGGCGTTGCAGCATGGCCATCAGCTTTCCCCATAGGAAATACAACGTGTCCAAGATAGATTATAGGGTCGGGCTTGCGTGTGCGTCTTACATGGTATAACGAACCGCAGACAAGCCGGTGTGACATGCGGAAGTGTCCCCCTTATACAAAATACATGATATCGAGACCCTCTCCGCTTCCTGTGTTCGTACAGTGCCATTCTGGTAGAAACAGGGGGGGGGGGGGGGTGGCATCTCCGCATGGGGAACAATCCCGCCTACCATACCGGCGCCGGCTGTTTGGCGCTGACCTATCCAACACTTGTCATTCTCCCACTAGTGAGCGTACAATGTATCCACTGTATCCATTTCTACTGTAGCATTCAATTGGAATTAATAGACGGGTGTGCAAGAGATATCTTGCGACTACCGATAAAAATACGTTTAATGGATAACGTGTCAAATCGTTGATCAATATCATCTTCGAACGACCTTCACAACATGGACGGCAATCAAAACAAATCTATGACTGTTTACACAAAACAAATATAGTACAAAAACACTTTCAATAAATAAGCCTTTCGTAAAGAATTGCGGTCGGATCTCCAATATACTGGCACAGACACAAAGTTGTAAAGCATGTGAGACATTCATAAAACAACACAAGGGTAAAGCATGAGCCATGCATAAAACAACACAAGGGTAAAGCATGAGCTATTCATAGCCAACATAAGACGATACCAACAAATCACCAAAAAGATTCCGTATTGTAGTGGTCGCGACAAGTCATTGCTTCGCTTCCTTATTGTTAGGTTGACATAACCAAGGATAAATGTGTGTATCCGCGTCGGCGTTGGCCGAGTAGGGCGCTAAATAAAGAATGGACGACTCTTCGACAAAAACAGACAAACTGCAGTTCAAACTACACAGATCATTCCGTCGCTATCATGGTCCGACCCATGCAACTGCGCGACTTCTCAACCCAATTAAAGGTCGTTTGGGGAAACCACAAATACATTTAGACTGAACCAGGCTTTGGCTAGCACCCAGGGTCTATCGTTATCCAAGGTGACAATAAAGCAAAGTGCCTTTTATCAACACAGCCAACGATTGGCTTTATTACTTCGTACCATTTGTCTCTCCCTTTGTCATACTGCCCATAAGAAGCTAAAATCTGACAATACTCAGCCATATCACAAAATCACAATGTTGTGTGCCACATAATGTCATAACAGAAATAGTGACTTTAATAAATAATGGTAGAAAAAATACTGCATTTCGAAGCGATCAGTCAGCTGTCATTTTGAATGTCAATACAAACTCCATGTTGAACCAGCTGTCATTTAGTATTAGCATTATCCAATGCACCACTATTGTTATTGAGAATGGCTTTATCAAATACATAAATATTCAGCTGTAATTGAGAATGACAATAGGAAACGCACGATGTCAACAAGCAATTGAAAAATTATGAAGACCAATGCGACCATCGCGCCCTTTACTTGACAATGGTATCACCTCTAACCTCAGATTATTTGGTAACATACAAATAACACTGACAATATCAAACATCGACCATCTGGAACGTTTAACAAGGCATAATAGATCAAACCCGTTTGTCCTCCCCTTCTTCCTTCTGGTTCAACTTGTCCGTGAACAGATCCAATGAAGGCGCCATCACATTCCTTCTTCTTCGACATCGCGCCATAGTTTTAACAACAGTACATGGGCAACTTACTACACAACACTAAGACATATACAAATAGGCTCCCATCCTATAGTAAAACACCTAACTTACAAACACGTATTACACCAATGGATGCATTCATCTCGTGATGCACAACGTATAAGTATATAATACTTATCACGTAATACTGCAAAAGTATCGGACTGGTTGAGGTTTGGTACAAGCAGGACCGCTCGATATGGCGTGACAAAGGTTTCATCACGAAGCATGGTTAAACCTTGATACAATTTTTTATCCAGGCGTTATCAGGGGACGTTATACCGGGAGGTTGTCGACGCACTGGAAGGCTCCTATACTGCCGTCGGACGGAGTGCTGTAGGATAGCGACCCGGAGTTGCCTGTGGCTGTGGCAGAGCTACCGGAGAAAGAGATGGAGGCTATCGAGTGCTGCATCTCCAGATCCTCGTCGTCCGGCACGTTGAGCGGCGTGATCTTCCTGGAGCTGATCGGTCGGATCTTGGTGAGGCTCGTCAGGCTCTTGGTCAGCCATTCCGGAATGGTTTCCTCCCGCGGCCGACCTTCCAGCACCGTCAGGATGACGGCCCGGAGCAGCGGTCCCAACTCGCGGGACTCCGGCTGGCGCAGGAGGCTGTCGCGGAAGGCCGTCATCACGCGGCCGCATTCCTCGGGCTTCACCTTCAGGCAGAGTTCTTCCAGCTCCAATCGCTCCAGCTGGGGCATCTCGTAGGGCTTGGTGGTGGTGGAGGCCAGCCAGCTGTAGTCCACGCCGCCCGAGGCCTGGCGGCGCGACTCCTGCTCGGCCTCTTGCCGCTGCTGGTCCAACTCCCGCAGCTGGTAGTCCAGCTCGGCCATCAGGGACTCGGCCACCATGACGCTCTCGTTCTTCTCCGGAGGATGGTCTCCGCTCCACGACCGCAGCCACGATGTTAAAGGCATGACGTCACAGCTAGGGACCCGCAAGGGAAAGTGTTGTGACGTCACCACGACTCTCACTAACAGCGCGGCTTGCGGGACGTCACCACGATTCTCACCGTTATATCGTCAATAAACAGCGCGGTTTGAGTGACGCCAGCGAGAGTCTTAGTGGCAGCGTGGGTCTTGTGACGTCACCAAGATTCTTTGTCACAACCTAATTGATGTGATTCTCAGTTGCTGTATGGTTTGGCTTGTGGTCGGCTAAGTTGGCCTCCTTCACTGCCGCGGAAGAAAGCTTCAACTACATACAAATAGCACTGAAACAAAAGAAACAAATTATATATATATTTCTTTTCTTTTTTACCCCTTTAGTAGATCAGCTTGTATATGTGACTAATAAGACAAATATATTTTCACATTTGACATCTAGGCATACACTTTTAGCATACCAGGAATATGCTGCCCATCTTAAAACGTCACTGCATGTATATGGCTTGACAAAATTTATATACCAATAACAACTATGGTAGTTATTCTAGACAAGGTTTTGAAGTTAACACTCATCTTGGATCAAACTAGTCTCCACCATGAGTGATCTCTTAATTTCAGATAAACTTTTACCTCCCAATTGCCTAGATTTGACTTAAAGTCAAAGCTTTAGAGTAACATGAATGACAAACTCCCATAATGCACTCTTCTTGCAATGGTACCCGGTAGGTTTTGCATTTGTTGTTTTAAATGTTCTTTTTTTCAGATGTACAGGTACTTGCTCCAAGAGCTACCAAGGTGATCGAGTTACAAAAGGCCTCCCTCATCTGCCTGAAATAAGTATGTATTCTGTGAAAACCATAATGATTTTCTGCTGGTCCATTGGCTGAGCTACATAATGATACTGGACAGTCAAATTCTACATGCATTGATTTTATACATAATTCCCAGTTTATATGAAATTTAGTTTTTATTCGATTTTGAGCGTTTTCCGTTTTGAGATGACAGTGGTGTGTGGAAGAGGAAAGCACGGAGAACCACACAGCCTACTATACCTGGAACGAGCAGAATAAGATGGTGTGCGTTAAAAGATGGAAAGTACACGTTCAAGAGGCAAGCAAACAATAAGACTGTCTACATGGCTCTTGACCTCTAACCCAACCCAGATGACGTTCTTGTATTTTGTAGATATTACACCACCCATATAAAAGCGGACAGTAACTACAAGAGGCATATAACCTGGGTGACGTCAACACCCTCTAGGATCAGCAATGCTGAAACACTAAATAAAGGAATAGCTAGGCATTTTTCCAGGGTGTATTCTCCACTACAAAAGGCAGTCGAAATTGGTGGACAATCATCACACAAGACTGGAGGTTATGCTATCTATCTAAACACAGCTTGGCGAACAGAAGACATGCGCCGATTATATTCACTAGAAGGATAAGGTGCCATCTGTCATTATATACACACAGAACATATTTGAAGCAGATGTGTTGTATATCTGACAGTTCCTCAGTTCTGAGAATAGAGAGAATATTTACTTGGGAAATGTTTTTGTGTCTGTCATGATACAAACACAAAGGATCATAGTGTAAAGATGGCAGCCCAAACCCCATAATGTTTGGACCCATCCTTCTCCATGGCACTTCTACCTTCCGAGGTATATGCCGCTTGTATTAATCACTTCAGCGACTGCTTTGCGATCGAATAATCAGCTTTCATCCAGCCATTTGAGAGATATTCTTTGGACAAGATCTTATATACAGGATTTCTAAAAACAATGTCAACCACTATTTAAAAAACAAAGTGGAACAAAAAGCTCAGACTGACAGGATATAACTAAAGCTGTATTCAGAGAAAGCTGAGTATTTGGGCATAGATGACACCATTGTTTTTGACCAAAGACTGAAAAACATTCTGGTGGACAATACAACAATTACTGAGTACACTCCTAAAATATGCGGTGTTTGAGCCTTCACAATGTCACAACATTGCACACGGCTGGACAACCAACAGTTAATCAGCATATCATATCTTGAAAGCTGCCACAAACTGGAAGACACCGTCACTACCTGAACTCATCGGGAAACTGGAGAACGATATCACCAATCAGGAATAGGACATTGAGCCCTTATCAGATTTGCAAATTTTGGCACCGACAGGTAGCACTACCAACTGATAATGACAGAGTAGACAGTATAATGACCAATTAGCGCTGGAATCAGCGCAGGAGAACAGAGAAGACAACAACAAAGAAACCAAAGTTACTCATTGATTTAATTATATTATGTAAATAAATAGCATGCAATGATTATCAAGGACACACACATTCACAACTATGGACAGATATTAATTGACCTAATGTGGGTCATGTTATCAGTCTGTTCCTGGCCAATTATGCTCCCATTTTTTTGTGACACCGAAAATTACGCTGCTCGGACAAGGCATGCCCCAGGTTGCCCATCGATTCAGGCATCGTTATGGCGTACAGATGGGACATCGATTGACATGGTCATAATGATACAAGGTCATAACTGATTGTCCTTGTGTTTGCACTACTCCTATATGAGCCACATCCTGTGAGAACCAATTGCGGAACCAGGGAGGGGATGACAGGATGCGGTGGGGTGATGGGGCCGGAAGGCCACATGTATCAGCTGGGGTGAACGCTTCTTATATGGCATGTGCTAATGTAAAGTTGCTCATATGGTTTGAACATATATTAAACACCATATGAAAGAGACCATAAGGAGGCAAGTTGGTGGCATATACAGGTGTTGTCTTGATCAACCATATCTGAAGGACCCAGTGCCACTCGACTCTACAATTATAAAATAACATTATCGACCTATGCTGGGGGTGGAGAAGGAAAGCGGTATTTCCGTTCCTCTGGGATAGGCTTTTAAATTTACCGATAATTGGGATTGACAAAAATAATTCTTCATGAACTTGGAATGACATATTTGCCAACCAATGTGATCGAGTATTTTCATTAATCGTGAACTGGAATTTTAAAACTTAACCATGTCTATGAATTAGGAAATGGCCAATTTATATCCTGGAGTATACGCCTCTTCTATTGTATACAGGGAGTTCTCCTTTTAATTCAACGTGACCTGGGAATAAAGAAATGTATTCTTCGTGACTTGGGGGCACGACCCCCTTTGCCCCACCCCCCCAGCTGGTATGGGTAAACCACGAAACGGACTCCGTTTCGCGAAACGGAGCGAAACGGAGCATCAATAGGCAAAACAGAGTGATTGGGTGGCCGTATTGGCGGTAATGGTATTGTGACGTTATAAACTACGAACTATTACATGTTATGCAGCAAGGTATATCCATTAGCCATTTCTCACATTAGCTACAATAATTTCACTAAGAACGTGTTTGCTTGGATTTAGCAAATGTTGCAGTTTCCCCTTCCCTAATGGATATACCTTGCTGCATAACATGTAATAGTTCATAGTTTATAACGTCACAATACCATTACCGCCAATACGGCCACCCAATCACTCTGTTTCGCCCATTGGCATTGATGCTCCGTTTCGCTCCGTTTCGTGGTTTACCCATAGTGGCCATACCGCCCCCAGCTAGATCTATAAGCCTAAAAAGCTTATTCACAGGTGCCTCAATCGTGGGCGGGTGGGGCGGGAGGGCGGCTTCACACATATGTCACATAAAGAGATCTCTTTATATGACATGTGTGAAGGGTTTCGTGTGAACAGGTGAAGCCCCCCCTCCCGCCCACGATTGAGGCGCCTGTGCCTGTGCCAGCTGTGGCTTAATAAGCCTTATTAGGCCTAAAGGAAATTTCCTATTAAATGTAAGCTTAAATATATTTACGCACGTGGCTCAATAAACACTTTACCTGGCGGCTGTCTCTGTCGATTAAACCACACGCATCCGTTACCAGAAATACAACTGAACCGCACTTCTGAAGATAACGACGTCAAATTTGTAAACAAACGCTCTCCTGTCACACCTGGAGAACTGTCTCACCCGACCAACTCATATATATGCCAATAGTAGTTCGCTGTTTCGCCACCAGGGCGATAACGCGCTGGATTTTGAGTTTTGGGTTTTATGTCCCCTGGTGGCGGACGACGCGCGTTGATAGCCAAATATATAATCGACTGTAGGTCGAATACACTTTCTTCAAAGTGGCCAGATTCATTGCATCGTATGGTTTCAACACATCCATTATTAAAAAAAAAAAAAATAAGTCACCGCGCGTGCTAAATGAATAATTCATCAATCTATAGGCTATACGTTCCACAATGCGTTACCGTCAAAGGAGCTTAGATAGGCTGCAGCGGCGGATCAACGAAGTTGAATGCCCCCAATTACTAAGCCATCGAAGCTGTTAAAGGGGAATCGACTGAGTTGTATAGGGAGCACTGAAAACGGGGGCGGAGGCGTTGCATGAGAATGACCGGGGGCGTCCTCGTTTTTTAGAACCTGGAGTGCATGGGAGGGGGTCCATCAATTATTAGAAACATATATCAATATTAACAACTACGTCATATTTGGCATGGCCATGCGCTATTGTGATGAAATTCGTATTTTCATAATTGGCATTCTCCGCATCTAGGAGGCAATATGTTGACTTCTATACTAATAAAATGAAGCTGTCTGTCCCACTATGCGCATGGTGACCTTACCAGGCCTGTCTCCAACGCATCACGGGGTGCAGGCCTGGTAAATGGTGACCATGTTTGCGGCGGGCTACCTGGCTTAGTGCCAACAGTAATAATATTTCTCCCAACGCCTTATCGCCCGAACAGTCATCAAAACAAACAAATCCCGTACTGTCTCGCGTCCACAACTTCCCATTAGTAGCAAGAGAACGAACTCGATCTGCCCAGGGAACCTTGCCTATTTGAATTGATTTGATCTTTTTGATCTTTGATCCAATTTTACAGTATAGTTAAGCGGTCTACACGTCAATTCTATAGACCAACCAGGACGTAAGGCAGATTTTATCCACTGAAGGTAGTAGTAATACGTTAAATGACGAACAACGGACGGGAAACAGCCCCTTTTTTAACTCAATCAATCCTTTTTTTTTACTCAATCAATGTATGAGCTTGGGCCTTAGTTTTACTGGACTGATATTCGTTTATATCGTGCTTTCGCCGTACTTTGAGTATTCTGTACTGTATGCACAAAAATTGCACAGGGTTTAAATATCCTTAACATATATGCCCCGTTATTCCGTAGCTCCCGGTCTCAATTTATGTCAATATGATTACTGATATTATTTCTGCTCAATGTCCATCTTCTGCCTGCTAATATTTGACGTATAAAACAAAATACTGTCATACTGTTACTTCTTTCGCTTATTACTACGAACGCTAGTTTAATAAATAGATGCGTAAGCTTACATGTATAATTAGTAGTATATATCCTTCACATCCAGGTGGTACTTTTGGCTTTAAATAAATAGATATGTTTCTTAAAAAAAAATGACTTTCCTCCGTAGTTCTTTTAGATAGACTTGTTTTTCCTGTTTAACGAATGGCGGGATTCTTCACCTCGCGCTATTATCGCGCCAAATCAGTCCGGTGCGCTGCACGCAATTAAAGGCTTGCATACACTTACAAAATTCGCCTTAAGAGAATTAATTAAGCCTCTGGGTAATTTGCAAACTTAATACAATGTACCAATTGAAGAGTATATTGAATCAATTGGAGTGGCTGTGTAAAATGTGTCTCAATTATCAATTTTAGGTAACGCAGTCTAAATAAACTCGATCGGCCATGAACTTTAAATGATAAAAGCAGGTTTATTTTCGCGCAAATTGAAGTGAACGTGTGTTCCGGTTTAAGGGTTGATCCTGCTATTTACAAGTTCCCGAAGGATATATAAATATACAGATAAATGTTAACTGCTGAGAAAAACGGTAAAAGGTATGTACGTGTACGTTGCGTTGGATTTATAATATCTGGAATGGCACTTTACCCCGCAATGTTTTGTAACAGAATTTTCATCAAAGGGACACTATAGTACGAATGCCGCTCTTAAGTATTATGTTTATAACAGCAAACCAGAAGCTGAATTTATGTCACGAAACGTCAAATGGTCGCCTCGTATCATTATTCCTTAAAATCTAAAAAGTTGCATATCGAGCTCTTTCCCGCCAAAACAAGGTCAAAATAACAATAGGAATCAGCCAAGATGTGTTTAAAAAATATTCCACACATGCCAGACTGCCAAATGGAGTCTCTTAGCCTTGCTCGTGACATCAATTTGCCGCAGGTGCTCAACTTTGTGGTAAACGTCATCAGCCGGTTTTGTGGTTCGCGATCCTTTGTCAGAAGTAGCAGTGTCTGTTCTGAGGTGTCTCGGGATGGACACGTTTGCCACATTACTGCTGAAACGGCGATTTTTATTAGGTTTCTGAATTTATAGCATGAAACAATCGAGTTTTCTGCATATTGTGAAATATATGTCGCCTAGCTGGGCTTAGTTGGGCGGGAAAGAGTTCGATATACAACTTTAACGTGCCATATATATGCGATATATAACGCGGTCCATATGTCTAATGTTGCTCCATAATATAATAATCAGGTATAATCAGATTACTAAACAAAAAATATTAGTCTTGGCTAAACACCTCAATTCTTACAATCCTAGACATCGATCTGCCGCTGATCTCTCAGTTTTTGCGTCCGCACAAGGCGACATCTTCGCTCCGACAACAGCCCTGTCCTATTATTGGATACGTTAATATCGTAAAACGTGAAATGTGTTTATTCACACAACAAACAATTGGGTATAAATAGTTAAACAGTGAGCAATTATACAATACAACTGCACCTGGACAATTATTTTTCAACAATGCTCAAACGTGCTCCAGCATTTTCATTTTTTCTCAGCAAAGGTGGCAGATGCGTGAGCGATTCCCAACTTCCTGAAAACGAATACAAGAAACCGACAGTTAGCATGCACGTCAAACTACATTATGAGTATATATATGTATACGGCGCTACAAATCATACATTACTTATAAAAAGGCGACATGCATTTTGAGAATGCATGTTTATATCGCGTGTTAGATCATGAAGATGTAACGAGTAAGATACTGTACATAAAGTCAGACCCCGTTTATCCGACACCCGTTAATCCGGAAACCCCGCTATCCGACACACTTCGACCTGTAACGGATTTCTACAATGCTATCTTCGGCAAAAAGTGACTGGCTATCACCAAAGATTCCAAAGATGTCCTCCGCATACGATCGGCCTAACATGGAGAATGTTGTCTTCACATGGTAAAGGTCACTGGTCATTTTAAGTACTCTTCCGGGTGGTTGAATCGCTTTAAGAAACACTTCGCCATCAAACATGTCACCAAGCATGTTCAAGCTGGAAGCGCCGACATGATTCAAGTCCAGGTTGTGTGTCAAACACTTGAACCATATGGCAGCTTTGCTCAAAGACTTACAGAACTATTCTGCCTATGTGCAATGTACTTTGGATACTTTCTTAAAATTAGCAGTTTACCCGCCCGTAGCCTAAGTGTTCAATGTCGCAGACAGTTACAGTTGAATATAACGCAATATGACTGCACAAACAATCGGCCATTGCCGAAGGGTCATTTAGGTCACCCGACCCACCCCCCCCACCCACCCTGGGATTTCTGAATTCGTTAATCCGACATATTCGTTAATCCGACACAAATTCGGGTGTAACCGAATGTGCCGGATTAACGGGGTCTGACTGTATATGATTGTATATAGCCTTATTTTATTTTAGAAGCATGACAGAAAATATATATTAATACTGACGTCTATGCCGTAAAACTTACGCTTCCCGGTAGAAGGTATCTGCCGGAATTCTGTCGAGGTCACTGCCCACCGGTTTTACGTTGTATGTCTTTATACCCAAAGTGTCCATGGCTGCAGAAGAAAGTTATACGAATAAAGTTTCACCGGTACACAACCAACTGAGGTATAAATGCAAGAGCGCGATCTCACGACATTGTCGCATAATAAAATAAGTCCATTCTTATAGATATATCTTATAATCAATTCCCGCCTTCATCGATTCGTGAAAAAGTCATGTCTACAACACTTACCGCTTTACCGCACCGAAGGTGTAGCACTACCACTCCGAAGGCGTAGCACTACCGCTACGAAGGTGTAGCACTACCGCTCCGAAGGTGTAGCACTAACGCTCCGATAGTGTAGCACTACCGCTCCGAAGGTGTAGCACTACCGATCCGAAGGTGTAACACTAACGCTCCGAAGGTGTAGCACTACCGCTCCGAAGGTGTAGCACTAACGCTCCGATAGTGTAGCACTACCGCTCCGAAGGTGTAGCACTACCGCTCCGAAGGTGTAGCACTATAGCGCTGCGAAGGTGAAGCACTATATATACTGCTGAGGAGGTGTACCACTATATATATATATATATACCGCTCCTAAGGTTTTGCATTACCGCTCCGGAGGTGAAGCAATACCTCACTGAATATGCGGTCTTCACGCCGAGAGTAACAAATGCGCACCGAGGATCCTAATTACCACATCAGGCGTATATAGCTAGCTGACGTCGCGCGCTGATTACTAATCTACATGGTTCAGGTGGAATGGCGTATGTTGGGCACAAATTCTGATCTATATCACTCTGGGGGTTAAAAATAAAGCAGCGCCTGCTATGTTCTATCGCTCCGGGAGTAGCTAAGGATCGACTCACCAAACGTTTTGTGAGACAACTTTTGGTGGTACATGTAGAACCAATGCGGTCGCGCCAAAGGTTTAGTCTTAACTACTCTGGAAGTATAACGCCTCACGCAAGGTCTGCTCGATAGGTTCACACAGCTGGGGGGGTGGGGGGGCGGCAAACCCCCTGGACCCCTTGTCCCACAATACATCCCAGACTCTTACCATTCTTGTAGTGCTCCAATGTGATGAAACCTCGATCTGTTGGATCTAACATGCCAAACACAGACTTGATGTTGCTCTCATCAAATAAAGATGGGTAGTCCAGCTTTGATGCTCTGGATTTTTGCAGCTTTTCAAGGTAGTCAACCATAAATGCTTTGGGATTGTCTGCATAATAGAGAATGGAAATTAAATGTTTGGATACATTATTCATTATTTACTTGTCTTTAGATTATACTAAAAAAGGAAAATTGTATATTTCTTTTTAAATTTACTTACTGTATGGGCTTTGTATAACCATACATCAGCCAAGGCAGAGGGTGAGAGCTAGAGTATCAGAACCATGCTTCTGTTATTTTGCTTGAGATCACTACCACTAGAGGCCTCTTAAATACCTTTACTCAAAGACTGCATGACTAGCAGGACTGTAGAATAGGAACAATATATATATCAATTTCTCAGCCCGAAATATCCATGTGCAGCATGCTCCAAAAACGTATATGGCACCATGCAGGTTTACACATTGGT
Source organism: Arenicola marina (assembly GCA_964019135.1). Classification (NCBI taxonomy): domain Eukaryota; kingdom Metazoa; phylum Annelida; class Polychaeta; family Arenicolidae; genus Arenicola; species Arenicola marina. The sequence continues at coordinate 30,237,076 of OZ025248.1, forward strand.
GCTCAGTAAAATGAAAACACAAATACAAGTGAGATATATTTTTGACTCTTTGGATAGATTTGACAGCAATAGATCTAAAAATTCCATCTGAAAGTTAGAGAAAAAATTAACATGGCTGCTGCATTGAAGGTGTCCAAATGTGTCAGGACACAAATCAATTTTTAGTGTCATTTCTCTTATGGATACAACTTAGCTTATTTACCTAATAGTGAGACTGATGCTCAAGGATTCAGAAAGAGTATGTCCCTATCCTTCTAATAAAAAACTGTTTTCCATATTAACTTTCAAATGACTGCTACAGGGAAATGATATATGCAACTAATCAAAACCCTTAAACCTTGTATGAGTTTTGATGTCAAAGCCACATGAAAGTATGATATATATATATAGAGCTCCAATATGTCTCCATTTAAGGAATCAAGGTTATACCCACCAGTTTTTTGTTGCATACTCTTTGCTATAGATAGCATATGAAAGGCTGTACTTAGTGCCGATGACTGCGTACGTAGTAAATTCTAATGAATGAAGAAGTTAAAGTTGCATGTCAAGCTCTTTCCCGCCAAAACTAATGAGGTCAAAATACATATAAGAATCAGTCCTTGAATCATTCAAGACTTCTTTTATCTATACTCCACCCATACCAGACTGGCAAATAGTGCCTCTTAGCCTTGTCCGTGATATCAATTTACTACAAGTTTTCCTTTTAGTGGTAAACGTCATCAGTTTGTATGCTTCGCGATGCTTTGGTATAAGTAGCAGTGCCGCGACCGAGTTCTGTGGTGTCCCGGGATAGACACGTTTGCCACACCACAGCTGAAACGGCGATGTTTATCAGGTTTCTGAATTTATAGAATGAAACAATCGAGTTTTCTGCAAATTTGGATATAAATTTCGCCTAGGCTTAGTTTTGGCGGGAAAGAACTTGACATGCAACTTTAAGAGCTTGTGGCCCGGGATGGACGGATTTCCGGATAGGATTTCCATTGTCTTTAACTAAAAAGGTAACTGTCAACATGTACTAAGTAGCTCATCGCCATTTTTATTTGCTATTTTGGAAAGAAGCAACATTTCACTGCAAAACCTAGCGAAATTGTGACACCACAGAAATTAGAATGGGCCTAGATTCTACCACAAAAAATGGTTCCTTGAATAACAGTCACTGTAAATCATTGGAGGGGGGTTGTAGGGGGCCCTACCGCGCACGTATACACTGTAAGGCCCCTACGCCCCCCCCCCCCCCCCCCCTCCACTGATTTACCAGTTTACCAGTTTTACTGTGACACTACACATGTGTGTGCCTCGAGTTACTCACTGGGTCTTTCGTAGATCAATTGTCCCGTCAAGTTGCTAAATAATTCTAAAATTTTGTGTTTCTCAAGAAAGACCTTCGCATCCTCTTCTTGCGGGCACTCCATTTTGCTGCTCAGTCCGTTCAGTTACTGTCTGTATGTTTATCAGACAGCTGTGTTGACGTTGCTCCGTCGCTGCTTCGTCACGGAGCACGGAGGTTTGACAATGCATACCCTGATACCGGTAGTACATTTGTGGCAAGCTTGTTGCCATGCGACACCAATAGAGGCGTCCACGCGATGCTCGAGAATGTACGTTCCGATTTAGGTGTTCAGCGCCATCTAGCGAATGCTGGAGGCCACTTTCAAGCCTACTTCCGCGTCAAGACAACAACATGGCATCGCGAGATCCACAAGCACAAATGTCACAAATTCAGCGGCAAATTCAACAGGATTGGGCCAACAGAGAATACATTGAAGTCATCACATGCAGTATTAAAAAAATTGCGGACTTTTTAAATTCCTTTGGTAAGCTAAACGCCTTTTAAATTCCTTTGCCTTTGGTAAACTAAACGCCTTAACAATACCAGGGCAGAGCTAGCCTGAATGTTCAGACGTTACAGTTTGGCAGTCTGATGCTGACTTACAGTCACAAGAACAAGTGTCAAGACTGTAACGTCTGAACATTCAGGCTAGGGCAGAGCTGGCAGTGAGTGATGAAGACTGAAGTGGCCTGTAGGCTGTCGTAAGGAAAAGCCTTGAAATTTGAGTATGCCATGTGTATGTGAATTGTGATGATGGGTGGGGACAAAAGCCTGAAGTAGATCTACGATCTAGCTGCCGAAGTGCCGAAAAGTTCTGAGGTGTTAAAAGATCGCTACAAAAATAAAGGACTGATGTGTGCTGAAACTATGATACTATACTGATACTATGAAAGCCATTACCTCAATGCATCAGGTAAAAATAGACATCATAGCAATTTTGTATCTGAAAAGGGGAGAAGGGGGTATCGGCTTGCAGCTCTTAGGTGTGGGGGAAAGGGGGGGTGGCAAAGGATGTTATTAGCGGCTCACAGGTGGGGGACAAGCTCAAGTGTCTGACTTTAAGGGAGGGAATTTATGTATACATTTAAGTATGGGCTGGCCAGCAGGCAGGCCATTACCAGAAGTCGAACAATAATAAATGGATTAGGCCTAATTTAATAGCAGAACAAAAAGAAGAGTAAGGGTGAATAAAATTGGTATGGATGAATAAGTTACTCACCCTCCTGGTGACCATGTAAAAGTTGCTTCATCTCAGGCAACCTTAGGCTATGTGTGGGGAAATTAAGGGATGATGTGTGATTATAGATCTAAGTATAACAGTGAAATGTTATATATCAGGCAAGATACTAGAAAAACACTGATCTTGCTTGTGTTATGCTGTATCAGAGTCTGGGACAGCTAAAATTGTGTAACCTGTCCCAAACTGCCCTGCAACCTTTTTTTTGCCACTAGTCTAGGAAAGTGTAACTTTCTTATATATTACCATGATTACATCATCAAAAGTTAGGCATTGCTGCCATATTTTGCACTAACATGAAGTAAAAATTCACAATGTAAACAGTTCATTAAGAGCTAGTACATACAACATCAGAAAATATATTTAAAAGGTTATTAAGTTTTGATACAGGTAAAAAAAAATTGTATAAGCAGCTTTAAATTCAACTCATAATAATGGTAATAGTTCGAGTTTTGCATGGCTTTAGGCATGTTTCATTGGCCCTTGATTAATCTGTAGCAACCCTTCATTTTAATTATCACTAGCTGCCTCAATTGTATATATGAGGGGCTGCTGCAGCTTAATGTTAGGTCAATAAACTCCCCTGTTGACTTGTATGTGCTATATTATCGTATTGCTTTTCATTATAGGTGTACGCAGTGGTAAAGAATCTCCTTTATTTTTTTCTTTTGCCATTTTTAAAAGCCTCTTTTTTTGTTTGCCTGAATTGATAAATAATTGTAGTTCTGTATGTGTTCTTATTTATGTTTGTATTTGATAACTATAAAGAACAAACATTTGATATCTGAATAAACAGTGGGGTATCTTTCCACATCTTGTGAATGACTTGACAATAAAGTATTATAAGATTGCTCAATCAAATATTATCATAATTGTTGTTATTTATATTTTGATATCATTTACAGATATGTCCTGCAGATCCAGACTGGCGACATTGAATGAAAAACTATCAACACTTGAAAGAAGAGTTGAATATATTGAGGCAAAGGTAGCGATGACAATATAAGAGAAACTAAGAAATTGTATTGCTATATTGCCAGGGCATATATGCTTTATTGCTGTGCTCTCTCAATTAAGCTATGTAACTGTTAAGTAAGTAGAATTTATAGTAATGTAAACAAAACTTAATGAAGAAAGTTGGTGATAAATGTTAACTTACTTCTGGACATGGCTATAGGTTGTGACATCATTGTTGCAAAATGTCACGTGTAGCAATAAGTAGAGTAACTACTCTGAATGTAACTTATAATTCTGTTCTTACCTTCTTCCAGGTTACTAAAGGAGAAACACTTTCATGATGAACCTTTAAAGTAAAGATCAACATGCATTGTCGCCAATATAGCCTTGATGAATGCTTTGTGAAGTCGACTTGATCTGTCGTCATGGTTTAATCTTATATTAATACCATGACTGGACGTTATAAAGACCATGATATCACATTATTGCTGATGCCTGATTGGGATGAGTACAATCTAATATCTGCCACAAGCCGTCAGCACGTTATTGCATCATAATGGAAATTACTTAATCAACTCTCAGAGAGGTGGTCATCTTTTTGAGTCATTACGGATTCAAGCCTATATGACCTTGGACTCATTTAGGGAACCTTTATATGATTCATTGTCATCTTTGGTGGAAGCGCAGCGCTCATCATTAACAATTAAATGTTGCTTAACAGTGTTTATTGTATATATATATATGTACTGGCCTATGTTCGGGGCCTGTTACTCGTTCTGTAGGAGTAGTCTATGCTGTAGTTGCCGAATGAAAGAGAATAACATTAACAACAGATAGTGAATTTTCTCCAGCCCGTCTCCATGGTTTATCTTCACCATTCATACAGTAGCTTAGGGTATAGCCCCACATCCTAAAATGGATGACGTATTGATGAATCCATGTCTCCTAAGGCGCGGGTAGTCTCACAGCTATCGCCGTCAAAATCTGGAACCAAATCTGGCTGTAAATTAGGATTGACCGATGCTCAGAGATTGGCACGTGTGGGTAAAGAAACAACAACGCTGGTGGTGATTTAAGATCAAGCCTGGTGTAAATTGTATGGACTTATTTAGATTGCTAGATGATTGCTTCACCGAGTCACAGATAATATCCATCCATGTGCAATGTACAGAGTGACCCCCACGTGCTGGATGGCAAGGCTTGACAGTCGTCTGGTGGATGCATCTAGTTAAGGGAACCGCCATCTTTTGTACACGTCATGATTTTGAATAAAATAGTTATAGACAACCAGGTGTACTGTCTACTTTACTTGTTATTTGATTTAAATTGCGTTATTTAAGTGGTTTTTCTAGGTTTTAAAATCGGGTTTCAGTTGTACGTTCATACCGACCTGCCAAACGAAACTGCGCTGTCGAAAGTGCTTTACTCCAAAGTGCAATAATACCGAATAATATGTTGTGATAGCAAGTTATACACATTGCGGCTAATCTATTAGGAATCCCGGCCACTCCTAAACCAAAATAGTGACGCGCGTTCTAATGCCAGAATTATCGACAAAGACAACAATAGTTGGGGATTCCATATCAGATCGATAATGGGAACCAAGTGTTGGGGAATCGTCATCGGATCGACAATGCCAAGATCTGCCAAGTGTTTGGGATTCTTTATCAGATCGACAATGGTAACCAAGTGCAGGGGATTCCTTATCAGATCGACAATGCATGGTAACCAAGTGTTGGGGATTCCTTATCAGATCGACAATAGAAATCAAGTGTTGAGGATTCCTTATCAGATCGACAATGGTAACCAAGTGTTAGGGATTCCTTATCAGATCGACAATGCTAACCAAGTGTTGGGAATTCCTTATCAGATCGGGGGCCGGCGCGATAGCTCAGTGGGCTAAAGCGCTCGCATTGAGTGCTCTGGTCACCTGAGAGGCTAACGGCGCGTGGATCGATGGTTCGAGTCCTGCTGTGGCTGTCTGTGTGGTTGCAGGATAAAGATCCCATGTCTTTCTTCGTAAAGAGTAGGGGGTTACCCCTGGAGACATGGCTCCACCCTCCCTTCCTTCTCCCATTGACGCGATATGACCAAAATTGGTTAAAGCGTTCAGAATAACCAACCAACCAACCATCCTTATCAGATCGACAATAGAAACTAAGTGTTGGGGATTCCTTATCCGGTAGAAAAAAGAAACCAATTGTTGGGGATTCCTTATCAGGTAGAAATTAAAACCAAGCTTTGAGGATTCCTCATCAGATCGACAATGGTAACCAAGTGTTCGGGATTCCTTATCAGATCGACAATAGAAACCAAGTGTTGAGGATTCCTTATCAGATCGACAATGGTAGCCAAGTGTTCGGGATTCCTCCTTATCAGATCGACAATAGAACCCAAGTGTTGAGGATTCCTTATCAGATCGACAATGGTAACCAAGTGTTGAGGATTCCTTATCAGATCGACAATGATAACCAAGCGTTGGGGATTCCTTATCAGATCGACAATGGTAACCAAGTGTTGATGATTCCTTATCAGATCGACAATGGTTACCAAGTATTGGGGATTTCTCATCAGATCGACAATGTTAACCAAGTCTTGGGGATTCCTTATCAGATTGACAATACAAACCACGTGTTGGGGATTCCTTATCAGGTAGAAATAGAAACCAAGTGTTGGGGATTCCTTATCAGATCGACAATGGTAACCAAGTGTTGAGGATTCCTTATCAGATCGACAATGGTAACCAAGTGTTGGGGATTCCTTATCAGATCGACATTGGTAACCAAGTGTTGAGGATTCCTTATCAGATCGACAATGGTAACCAAGTGTTGAGGATTCCTCATCAGATCGACAATGGTAACCAAGTGTTGAGGATTCCTCATCAGATCGACAATGGTAACCACGTGTTGGGGATTCCTCATCAGATCGACAATACAAACCACGTGTTGGGGATTCCTTATCAGGTAGAAATAGAAACCAAGTGTTGAGGATTCCTTATCAGATCGACAATGGTAACAAAGTGTTGAGGATTCCTTATCAGATCGACAATGGTAACCAAGTGTTGAGGATTCCTCATAAGATCGACAATGGTAACCAAGTGTTGAGGATTCCTTATCAGATCGACAATGGTAACCAAATGTTGAGGATTCCTTATCAGATCGACAATGGTAACCAAGTGTTGAGGATTCCTTATCAGATCGACAATGGTAACCAAGTGTTCGGGATTCCTTATCAGATCGACAATAGAAACCAAGTGTTGAGGATTCCTTATCAGATCGACAATGGTTACCAAGTGTTGAGGATTCCTTATCAGATCGACAATGGTAACCAAGTGTTGAGGATTCCTCATAAGATCGACAATGGTAACCAAGTGTTGAGGATTCCTTATCAGATCGACAATGGTAACCAAATGTTGAGGATTCCTTATCAGATCGACAATGGTAACCAAGTGTTGAGGATTCCTTATCAGATCGACAATGGTAACCAAGTGTTCGGGATTCCTTATCAGATCGACAATAGAAACCAAGTGTTGAGGATTCCTCATCAGATCGACAATGGGAACCAAGTGTTGGGGATTCCTCATCAGATCGACAATGGTAACCATATGTTGGGGATTCCTTATCAGATCGACAATACAAACCGATCAGATCGACAATGGTAGCCAAGTGTTGAGGATTCCTTATCAGATCGACAATGGTAACCAAGTGTTGGGGATTCCTTATCAGATCGACAATACAAACCACGTGTTGGGGATTCCTTATCAGATCGACCATAGAAACCAAGTGTTGAGGCTTCCTTATCAGATCGACAATGGTAACCAAGTGTTGAGGATTCCTTATCAGATCGACAATGGTAACCAAGTGTTGGGGATTCCTCATCAGATCGACAATGGTAACCAAGTGTTGGGGATTCCTTATCAGATCGACAATACAAACCACGTGTTGGGGATTCCTTATCAGATCGACAATAGAAACCAAGTGTTGAGGATTCCTTATCAGATCGACAATGGTAACCAAGTGTTGGGGATTCCTCATCAGATCGACAATGGTAACCAAGTGTTGTGGATTCCTTATCAGATCGACAATACAAACCACGTGTTGGGGATTCCTTATCAGATCGACAATGGTAACCAAGTGTTGAGGATTCCTTATCAGATCGGCATTGGTAACCAAGTGTTGGCGATTCCTCATCAGATCGACAATGGTAGCCAAGTGTTTGAGATTTCTTATCAGGTAGGCAATAGAAACCATGTGTTGGGGATTCCTTATCAGGTAGACAATAGAAACCAAGTGTTGGGGATTCTGCATCAGATCTACATTAGGAACCAAGTGTTGGGGATTCCTTATCAGGTAGACAATAGAAACCAAGTGTTGAGGATTCTGCATCAGATCTACAATAGGAACCAAGTGTTTGCGATATTTCTTATCAGATCGACAATAAAAAAACAAATGTTGAGGATTCCTTATCAGATCGACAATGGTAACCAAGCGTTTGGGATTCCTTATCAGGTAGACAATAGAAACCAAATATTGAGGATTCTTTATCATATCTACAATAGGAACCAAGTGTTTGCGATATTCCTTATCAGATAGACAATAAAAAGCAAAAATGAGGATTCCTTATCAGAGCAACAATGAGAACTACCTACGTGTTTGGGATTCCTTATCAGATAGACAATAGCAACCAAGTATGGTGGATTCTGTATCAGATAGATAATGGGAACCAAAGTGTATATATTTAAGTGCATAGATTTAGATCGCCAATGGGAATCAAGTGCCGGGGATTCCTTATCAGATCGACAATGGGCAGCAATTTCTAGAATGTGAGCTAAGTATAGCGAAATATATATATAATCGATAATGGAATCCCAGAATGTGGATTCTCGGTACGATGTCGACACTGTCACCTATACGTAGGGCTTCTCTATAACATCGACTAAGGAGTCAGATGTAGCGGGTAGGTAGGTATACGTCTTGATTATATTGCGGCCAACTATCGGAGATTCTGCATTTTATGAACATCAATATTGGGAAATAGTGAAAAACATAGCGAACGAATTAAAGGGAATACTGTGCACTAATGACAGAATACAGGCCAAGTGTAGAAACTTGATTTTGTGTAATGTCGCCAAAGGGAGCCCAGTGTAGGATATGCTGTGTAAATCCGATTGTGGGAACCAAGCGTAAAGTGGGAAATTATCAGGGGATATGTGAGGTAGGCATATATTGGGGGCCATATTATACCAACGCGTTCTGCATAATAGTCATAACAGGGCGAAGCTTATGGAATGTAAGCGTTCATAGAGTGGACGATTCCGTTTAATCGACAATTGAGGCCAGATGCAGGGGATTCTACATGTCGGTAACGGGGGTCAAGTGTTGCGTTGACCATGGAGGAGGCGCAATGCAATTTTCCATGGATGAATTAAGTACAGAAAATTTATATAAAACGGCCATGGGAGCCACTTTGTTTTTAATAAACATGATGTCGTTATAAGGAGGTTTTCAATATCGATTTCCTAATTAAATGAAAGCGTCATTAAACCGCAATTCAGGCTTGCTTTGTTAAATAACTGATAATAAAACTGTGCAGCAAAAAACAATCGCTCATTTCACGATACTATTTAAGCCCCGACCAAAAAGGTGGGGAGCTACAGATTTGAAACTGAAACACCAAAAGTCTTCTTCATCTATCCAAGAGCGTCATATCGGAAAACCGCAAAGTGGGACATATATAGATTAGGAGCTAATCTATTTCTGATCTTGACCTTGGGGCCAGTGGTACTGTGGTAAGTCTTACGAAAGGATACGTGTTTAGACATATTTTCACGGACAGGGGTCTGAGGCCGGAGACGGTCCGTGCAGCCTACCAATAAAACAAGAAGTTGTCCAACGCTGACTTCAAGCCCCCAATTTCCCCCTCTTACAGGCTTTGCCTCATCCGTGCAATGCCTTCGTTCCGTTCCCGGGTACTTTATCTTACTTATAAGGCAAAGAATTCGTTTATACATCCTGACACGAACATTTATTGTGCTCTCGAGGCGAAATACTACACCCTATCCGCTCCATATCAGTCAATACGAGAATGCGGCATGACTTCCGGTTTACTTTAGGCTGTTCGGCCAATCAATCTTCCCTTTCAAAATCGTCGCTCAAATCTCGCGTTGTCGCGCAAAATGACTGTTGAATTATGTAGATTCGCTATGCATGTGAATGTTACGAGTATCGCTCTAAATGCATTTTCGAGCCAGAAAATCAATACTTGTCACAAAGAAGCGGGCTTAACTCAGTCACGTGACATCAGAGCACGCCAGCATTGGTTAGACCAAAGTCCCATCATTAGCATAATTACATGCAAGCGTTCTTAGGGCGTTCGGAGGGCGTTTAGAGGGCGCAGTTGTGTATGAGTACGCAGATGAGATGAGAAAGTCAGTTCAGTAACATTGAATTTAGACTTGTGAAATTCAACAATAATTGGCGATTATTTTCCAACCTGGAATAATTAAGGTGATCTTTCCAACATGGCAACCAGCACTACGTGGAAAGTCATAGGAGGTAAGCAAATCGGCTGCATGGAGCGCTATAGGAGAAATTAATAATATTTACTTGAACCCGCCGTGAAAATCTTATCTTCAATGTATATGTGTGTAAGGAGGGGAAGAGTTGGGGGGGGGGGGGGGGGGAGGGGCGCGGGGACATGACTGTATTTCTCGTATTTACAATTGCTCGGAAATGTCATCTGCTTACGCCAAAATATGTTTTGTCCTCTTGTAATAAAATAGTGTATCCCTTAGCCATTAGCATGGTGTGTGCGTTACAAGGAATGGAACCTTTGACCCCCACCCCCCCCCCCCCCCCTCGTTCTGGCCACTTTTGTCAACTTGACTAACATGGCGGTCAATGGAAAAAGGCTTTAAAATGCATTTTTTTCCAGATTTCTAAGCCCCCTAAAAACTGGTCCACAGACTTCCCAAAAAAACTGCCTGCTGAAGCCTAGTGTCATGGTGAATACATAAATAGCAAAACAAAAGATTTGAACTGATTTGAACTGAACTAAGTTTGCTCTATAAGCTCGATTGTAACCAAAATGGGCTATAAAATAGGCCCAAAATGCAGAATTATGACAATTTTGCCGTATATGCAATCACTGAATATTTGGTGTATTTGCATGTAATACATAACATACATCCATATTTGGCGGAAGAACTAATATTTGATGTCACATGGATTGATATTGGTTGTCGTTGGAACCTCAAAATGCAAAACATGTGTTTTTTATTTAGTTCTGAAAAATTCCGCCAGGCGCCACCCGCTAAGAAGTTTTTAGAAGGTTACGTTTTAACTAACGAAAGACAACCCTACAAGTAATGTTAGTAGACCGTTAGGTACGTGTCAGCTGGGTTTTCTCACTTCCTCGACATGTTTTACATATCACACTTGGCATATTGACCCTATCTTATCTCAACATGTATATGTTATTTTCAGAATGTCTTTCACGCAAGGGTAAAAATGGGTTTGAATTGAAAATTACAGCAGACATCCTAAAAGCAGGAGACGAGAAGTTGATCGTCGTCAAGCTATCCGACTCCGACGATAAAAGGTAACAACCACAGCATCATGTCGTAAATACCCAGTTTAAACTATGCAATATCTTCCTGCTTCATCACCAAGGCGACCATGCACCCACGTCATATGTCGTGTTGCTTTATCACCAAGGCGACCGCCCACGTCATAAACCAGCATCATGCACACATAAGACCTGAGGGATCACCAATAAAATGCCCATGTAATGGCCATCATCATATTTTGTGGCAAGATATCATTAATAGAATGCCCATGTATAGTGACCCTCGCCCTATATGGCTATACTGAGGTAAGTAATTACCAGAATGGCCATATAATGACTATCGCTCTATGTTGTGACAGGGGCAGATCTAGAAGGGGGGTGATTGATCGCCCCTGATTGTGGTAAGATATCACCAACATAATGCCCAGATAATGACAATCTATAACTACCAGTTTCAGTATTTTGCTGGTTAACTACAAAAAGAAGCTCTATAGGAGGGAATTGCCGGGGCGAGTCAAACCATCAAATGATTACAAAAATTACAAGGTGAGTACGGTGTGAAAAGCCTGGGTATGTAGACAGCCTCTGAAAGAAGAAAATACCCGGGGGCAGCAATGTGATATCAAAGTAAAACTTTGTTGGTATAAAATCTATTTGTCGTTAAACGGTTTGTTTAAAAAGAAACCATCATCGAGAAAATCGCACATGAACAGTATAAAACACTGAATCTCGACATGTTCTGAACAGGTGATCAGAGTTAGCCACACGCTAAGGCCCTGACGTCACCGGCAATGACCTTCCGCTAAACCAAAAATGTGTTCACATGGAAGAAACTGCGTCTTCGGAACAAATAGTCGGCCTAACACCTCTCATGAATAGTGAAGCGAATTTGGCCGTTAAATTTGAAGCATCGAAGCATTTAGAACTAATTGGTGTACTGTTCAGCTGTTAGCTGTAACAGTTCAAGTGCACACAAGGACAGCACAAATAGGATATGTTTCTATGGCTATCGACTAGGCTATCCAAACATTCAAGAGTATGTTCCGACCACTTTGAGAAAAATTGCTTCGAAAAAGATTTGTATGTTAAGTACGTAGGCAGAGGACCAAACACACCTATAAAGTTGCATGAGGCTGAAGCCTGAAGCTGCTTAAACCATATTTTTCCATCGCCATCCCCTGCCTCGACCACCTGCTGCACAGTACGCGCATGACGCGCCAGTCGATCCGGGCTACTAGCTTCACGCACCTCTCCTCCTCCACCCTTCTCCACCACCCCTATAGACCGCCACCCCACCCATCCTAACCCTGATATGGGCCCGACATTTCCCTTTAAGTTAGCTAGGTCGCATCGGTGGCCTCGTCCGAACACTAATGTCTTCCTTTACTTCTACTCCCTTCACCTTTGCGTAGTATTTACAAATATTCCATATTGTGGGCTCCAGTATGGAAGGTGGGCCGTCGAGCCGGGCTTTCAGGCAATGCAATTCATTGCAACGCATGTGGCCAACTGTCTTCGGAATGAGCAGTTAAGGTCTTCAGACAACTAGGGTATTATTGTCCTCTGACTGAGGGCTATTCTCTTCAGACAGGGTATTATTGTCCTCTGACTAAATGTTATTGTCTTCAGATAGGGTATTATTGTCCTCTGACTAAGTGTTATTGTCTTCAGATAGGATATTATTGTCCTCTGACTAAGGGTTATTGTCTTCAGATAGGGTATTATTGTCTCCTAACTAAGTGTTATTCGAAATGACCAGTTACTGTCTTTAGACTAGATTTTTCTTCGGACTAAGTATTATTCTGTTCGGAATGACAAGTTATTGTCTTCGCACTAAATATTATGGTCTCCGGACTAAGTATTATTCTCTTGGGACTGAGCAGTTATTGGCTTCAAACTGGTCACTTACTTTGCCTTCAGTTGCATTCAGAAACAAGCTAAAACGATCCCATCCTTATAAGCATAAAACACTGTATGATCAATAACATCAGTAACAACGATTATGTGCAGCACGCTCGTATTAGGATGGGACTCAGCGTTCTAAACACACATCGCAAAAAGTTTAATTTTATTGATTTTGGCGATTGCTCTCTATGTGGATCTAAACCAGAGAACTCATGTACATGTTTTCTTAAAGTGTCCCCAACTTGCTGCTCAACGTGCCAGCCTAATGGGGGCGATGGGTATACTGTTCTTGGGAACAAACCTTCACATTTCTATACCACCTATGTCAAAACGCGATACCCGTCAGCTTGGTACAATACTCCTGTGCATGGAAGGGAACGTATGAATTTAATGTCATTTTCTTTAAATTAATCCATACTTATATACTCGAGAGTAAGCATTTTTTTATTCGAATTATGAAATCTGTTCATCAATATTATAACTATATTTTGTCCGGGCTTCATCACTTTTGTATAATCACTAAGAGGAGTGAGCATTCACATGTCTTGTACATTGTTGCAAACCTCTATAAAAGAAAATAAAGCTTATACCAAAAAATAAAACTGTCGCGGGTAGATTTCAATGGCTTAATGATCCATCGGGCACAAGTTGGCTGCTTCTAGATGGGACATGTACTCACCATGAAGCTCACAACCCCAAACCAGATTCGCTGGTCTAACCGGTCGTTTATTATGCCCACAGGTCAATAAAGGCCACATGATGGTGCAACTCATTCCATGTGACAGTGGTCAAGACTGGATGTCACAGTGGTCACCAGATAAACCAGAATCCTCCGGGGATGAGGAGGTACCGGTCTTGAGTTACCTGATAACCGATACAGCGTCCAGTAACCTGACAGCCGGTACAGCGTCCAGTGAGCTGACACCCGGTACAGCGTCCGATGACCTGACAGCCGGTACAGCGTCCAGTGAGCTGACACCCGGTACAGCGTCCGATGACCTGACAGCCGGTACAGCGTCCATGCAGTGACCTGACAACCGGCACAGCGGCCATGCAGTGACATGACAACCGGTACAGAGTCCTGTGACCTGACAACTCACGGCACACAAATCAAAGAGTGAGAAATCTTTATGACAGTGTGGGGTCATAGAACATGCTACCAGAGCTATGACCGGGTGCCGGTGGACTAATTGTATTCCGTCTGCCCCTTATGGTAAATTGGGGTCCAGGGAGTTAGGACCCACCCCCCTCTTTTTGAGGAAGAATGCCGTTTTTCAATGCAAAATTTTGGCCATTTGCGGCGTGGACCACTCCCCCCCCCCCCCCCCCATTTTGGAAGGAAGAAGAGACGAGAAGGAAAAACGCTATTTGAGGCGGCGTGTCCCCCCTCTCCCCCCTCCGCGGTGATAAAAAAATTGGTGGATGCAATTTTGTTCAGAGCGCCCCCCACCCCCCCTCGGTCGCAAGTTTCAATGGACGCGCCCCCCACCCCCTCTCCACCCCTAAAAGTCGCCGCGTTTCAGTCCAAAAACGCGGGAAGGGCGGTGTATCAGATTAAGTAATCGAGTTGAAATACACCAGAGGCTACTCGCATTCAGTATTCAATATCTCCAGCGGGAACTGGCGAAAAAAAAATCAACTAAACGAACGAAAAAAACACATAAAAGAAACGTAACACGATTAAGCCTATCTTATACCCAAAAGCGAGAAAAAATCAATAATAATATTTTCCTGCAATATATCGAGACCAGTACAAACACGATGAGTGACGTTTTGGAGACTAAATGAAATGAAAACTGGAACGAGACCATCTTACATATACGGATACCTTCTTTTATTTTTTTTTCTATTCTTATAGCTTAATTAGTATCAAAAATTAGTAGTATTATAGTTTAATTAGTATTATAAACTAGTATTATAGTTTAATGAGTATTATGAACTAGTATTATAGTTTAATTAGTATTATAAACTAGTATTATAGTATAATTAGTATTATGAACTAGTATTATAGTTTAATTAGTATTATAAACTAGTATTATATTATACTCTACTTCTTCTGTTTAAAAAAGGTGCGTGTTTTCATTGTGTCTTTCACTCGGTTTGATTATTGCGTGTATGATTTAAACGTATTCACCAGGTGGCTCTAATGATAACGGCCCGTACTATTCTTTCTTACTGCATGAATATGATTAATTTGTTTGTTATAACCATGAGTATGACATGAATTCAATTGGTAATATTATCAGGATTTTTAATAATCGAATTATAAAACATGTTATAACCATGAGTATGACATGAATTCAATTCTTAATATTATCAGGATTTTTAATGATCGAATTATAAACATGTTATGACCATGAGTATGACATGAATTCAATTCTTAATATTATCAGGATTTTTAATAATCGAATTATAAACATGTTATAACCATGAGTATGACATGAATTCAATTCTTAATATTATCAGGATTTTTAATAATCGAATTATATACATGTTATAACCATGAGTATGACATGAATTCAATTGTTAATATTATCAGGATTTATAATAATCGAATTATAAACATAGCTTTGTATGTTTATCATTATTCACATACTATGTATAACTATAGATGTATGATACTTAAGTTTAAATCGACCTTGGATTTCATGATATCTTACCTTGATGATATAATGCAAATGTACCTTGTGAAATAAATGCTGATTGATTTGATTAGCAGTGTATCTTTCCAAACGACCTCGACTATAACAGCGTTATAGCTTTCCGACGGATCTCGACTTTTACAGTGAGAACGATATCGAATGGAACAGTGTGTCTTTCCAAACGACCTCGACTATAACAGCGTTATAGCTTTCCGACGGATCTCGACTTTTACAGTGAAAACGATATCGAATGGAACAGTGTGTCTTTCCAAACGATCTCACGTTGCGGGGTTTGGCAGGGTTATCGGAAGAAGGCCTACCATTTTCACATCAAAAATGCGCTCTGAATGGGCATCATTTTACCATGACCCGGAGGGGCCGGTCCGATAGCTCAGTGGGTTAGAGCGCTCGCCTTGAGTGCTCTTGCTATGTGAAAGCCTTATGCCCTGTTCACACGATGCAATACGTCGTAAAGTTCATTGCATCAAATCAACTTCTCGATCAACTGTGCAATTGAAGGGCATGTTTCCCCCGCATTGTAAGCTTAGCGCATGTTCTAAAGTTTCGATCAACTTCACGAGTTGAGATACACGGGTTTACACTTTGCCTTATAAGGAAGTGGCGCGGCCGAATCAGAACGAGGCTTGACCC
The DNA here is from genome assembly GCA_964019135.1 of Arenicola marina. Taxonomy (NCBI): domain Eukaryota; kingdom Metazoa; phylum Annelida; class Polychaeta; family Arenicolidae; genus Arenicola; species Arenicola marina. Next base: position 30,253,367 of record OZ025248.1, read on the forward strand.
AATTGTGAGTAAACGGTCCGCACGTGTTGCATGCAGTAGGCCTAGGCCTGAGCCCGGGGCCTGAGCAGGCGTTATCAAAGTTGTTTATGGCACAACCACACATACAATTTAGTCACAAAGTATTAAAATGTCCCGTTATATATGTATTGTAAGGGGGTATACCCATAAAGTTAGCTGGAATATCCTCTTCCCAAGCAATGAAGGCTCAAAAACAAAATGCATGTATGTTTTATTTTAAAATCACATTTATAAGCAAGAGTAAAGGTCTGAAAAAAAAATCACCAGAGATAAAAAGAAACAGCAACATAACACAAGTGACCAATTGATGACAGATAATTTGATACCTTATCATTATATACTACCTATAGCTGTACCAGTAGTTATTAAATGTAGTTTAAATTATAATACTAACATACATATGAACTTATGCAGTGTAGCTCACATAGCAAACAAGGCATCTATTGAAAAAATATACCAACCCAGATATAGTATATACATACATTTTATAGGGAAACAGAGCTTGTGTATATTATGTATATATTGACATATATTACCACATATATATATCTTCTATAAATTTTTCTAATAATATTAAATATGTATACATATACATAGAATTAATCAATTGTACCGGTACTTGATATTTCATGTCTCTTCGCAGCTTACATTTTTTATACGTGAAAGTTGCATTTATCGTTATAGAAAAAGTGAACTTGACTTATATCTACTTCTAGCCTATCAGATGCGTAGAAATTCATAGCAATATTATAGTATCTTACATTATGATTGCCATATCTATATAACTAATGAAGTCAACAGTGAAAATAATATACTGGTAAACTTATTCATGACCTAAATTTATTAATGTAATAAATTACTTTGAATTTAATCGTTAAATAAATTACTTTGAATTTAATAGTTAAATAAATTAATATAAATTTAATAGTTAAATAAATTAATATGAATATAATAGTTCAATAAATTAATATGAATTTAATCGTTAACTAAATATATATATTCGCATAATAAAGCAATATACCTGGCAGCTAGTTCGTCAAATGGGCCAGTATTAGGCTTGCTTCTTAGACCGGGGACAGATAATATTTTAATGAGAGAGAGCTCTAGTTTAAATGATTTCAACATCTTATATTTGGTCCAGATTAGGAGTGCTTTCCTTCAGTGGTCCTGATATCAGGACCGTTCGGAAAGCTTTTCCCCGGGCCTTCTCTTGTCTTTACCCTAACCTTTCGACTTGTGCCAAGACAATTATGAGGGGTGGGTGGGGGGGGGGGGGGGGGATTGCGTTCCTTGGGAATGGGGTTTTCATTTCACTACGTGAACTACGAATGAGGCAAATAATTCTTCGTGAACTGGGAATGGGCTATTAGCCGACCATCGTGATCAAGGATTTTCATTAATCGTGAACTGGGAATTTTAATATTAAATAACCGTAAATCGTGAAATTGCCATTTATATGGCAAAGTGAAAAATATGCATTATTGCATAAGAAGTTTGGCTACCAATATGTGGGCTAGGCTAGATCTCCTTGCAAGAGAGCTTTCACATTAAAACATTAATTTGCTCTAAGTGAAGTAGATATCAGTGTATACAGGTGTATATTAGCTTGTAAAGTCAGCGATGCTGAGGGTCTCTTACACTCCTTGTCATGCAGTGATATGTATATTATTATGACGTCAAATCTTCGATTTTAAGGCATCTATCACTTCGTTCGTTTGTTATGGCGAAAATCGCCATCATGTCGGTCAGTTCTGTTTGTGTGTGTGTGTCTGTCTGTCTGTGCGCGCGATAACTGTCGAACGCTTGCAGCTATCGTTGTCGAACTTCGCCAACTGATGCTAGAAGTCTAATCCCAGGTCAAGTTCATTGCCGGGTGAAATCGGTTGAACGTCGACGTTACAGTGACGTCATACGTCCAAAATACATTCCCCAGTCTAACTCGCTTAATATTACAGTTAGAAACACGAAATTAGTGTCTATATACTCAGCTCCTCAATATCTTTCTCGTTACTTCATCAAATTTAACGCAGGAGTTTTCCTGCTACAGGCTTTGGAAATTTCAAAATTTTCCACACTATTTTTTTTTTTTATCTCAAAGCGATTGTCACGAGACTGTGCATGGACATTAAAAATACCACTCAGGTACCGTATATCAAAAATTATAGTGATCCCATCGATAGTGTCCGTTTCCAAGGCGACGAAAGTCCCAATTATGAGCCAATGGAAGTTTGGTCCCCCGATTTTGACAACTTGGCATACAGGTATCTCAACGCCGCTTGGCAGGGATATTCGGTCCGCCACCTAGATAGACTATGCCAAAAATTACGGCGATCGAACTCGCAGTATTCGTTTCCAAGGCAACGGAAAACCCCATTATGAAAGATACAAATTTTACTTTTTTCCATGTTCGGTGCAGTTAAAATGCACATAGCCTCACGCTACTTGGTACAGGCTACCTAGGGCCTTATCAATTATGTGCAAGATGAATGCAATCGGACGGTTACTTTTTGTTTCCATAGCAACGCAAAAATGGCCCAATGGTAAAGGATAGGACATTTTTATAATTTACCATGAGCCAAAAAAATAGAAACCGATAAGCCACGCAACTCATCTTTAACACAAACATTACATAAGGTTGTATCTTAAAATTGGTTACATTTCAGTTACCTGGGTCAAGGGTCAAGGCCGTGTCCTTAACTATTGTAAATGTCGAGTGCTCGGTTGTAGCTCAAAAACTAAAAGACATCTGAGCACCAAACTTGCCCTGGTGGATAGGGGTGACGTAGCTTATGCCAAATCCAATCTCAGCTGGAACCCGGAGTGGGCAACGTAACGGTGCCAGAGCGCCTGAAAGTTGGAGGTTCAAACCAGACGTTTTCAATTTTTAAGCTATCGCCTTTCAACATTTAACACAGACTGGGTCATAAATTAGGACCTTATGTTTAAAATTGTACTCAAATCGAACTAGTGGTTATCACGTAACGGGTCATTTCAATTAAAAATTAACGAAATTCACGGTGCCCTCAATATTGACCGTACAAACTTGAAAATGGTATAGGACCATGAGGAATTGTATCGCCCTTCAGGGAAAAATATGGTCAAAATTCGCCGTGTTAACACTTTTGCGTAAATCGAGTAAAACTATACGGCGTTTCTGTTCACCTAACGCGACCCCCTTCTCGCCGCCCCCACCCCGACCTTCTCCATGCCCCCCAATACACACACGCATTCTGGCTTTGATGCGCTTCACTGGCGCACACTCCTGCCCTTATCCACACCCACCCCTACCTTACACCCCTACCCTGTGTATTGCTCCCCGGGCCGCTGCCGTTCTGCTGCTTGCTGCATGGTGCTCTTACCGTGAACCGAGAGCCGACTTCCTCCCCCCCCCCGGAAAGCTACGAAACGCTGTAATTTTATTAATAATCGGCCCAGAAGATCCCGGTTTGAATTATAGTGTGCAGCGAGATGTCCACCATGCAACATCATGGCATGCGTCATCAGACATCAATTTGAGCCATAAACTCTCAGCCGCCAGGGTGATGTGCCTTGTCTGTGTGTGTGTGTGTACGCGCTCTGTAGGTCGCAAAACGCAACATTTCGTTCTGCAACTTTACCCATCGATAGGTATTCGACATGGCTCGGTCAAGTTCGTTAGCGGGGTATGAAGGTCAAATGTCAAGGTTTTTTTTGTTTGTTCATTAACCATTGGTAGATAGGACCAAAAATCGGGAAAGTTGCTATAACGTTCACAGTTTTTATTTAATGACGCTGTACATTATGTCACGTATTGAGCCCGTAGCTAACTTTTATCACGTCTTTGAATTTTGCAAATCGTCTAAGTAGTTTGTCTGCAAAACATTGCTAAACGTTAACATAGGACCCTATGAGAGCTATTAACTATTAAAAACAGCTGGTTGACATCCATGATGTGTCGCCGGAGACTCGTCACTTGGCTTATCGAGATGTCAACGCAGCGCGGCTCGCTAATCTTACTTATCATAACAACATTACAGCGACGCTCTTCACTGTCGCGAGCAGTGCCAGTTACCGCGGATCCAGTGTAGGTATACTGTTGTGGGGCGCGGGGCGGGGGAGGGGTGGTTGAAGGTGGTCTGGGGTGGTGGGATGATTCAGTTGGTTGCTATGCAAATGTGCATGGTAGGGATGTAGAAACTAGACGGTCAAGCAGAGCTTGGGAAGGAAGACGAAAATTGTGGTTATGGGACCAATTCGATCATGTTAAGACCCATTTCATGACGTTGGCATGGAACGCCGTCAGTCATTTGGCGTATCGAGGCCTCATAATGGGCTTGGCCATGTTAAAGGGTGATTATTTGCTAGCGTCGAAACTACTGGTTCGATTTCGATGGAATTTGGCATACATGATGTCAGTAATATGGGTACATATTCCGCCACATAGAAGCCATCTACCTGCATTTATGTAGTCGCAGCGAATTTTTTCCACTTTCGGCAATGTCAAAATTGATCATCCAATAACTCGAAAACTATAAAAGTGGCCACATTACTTTTGCGTCTGTCTCTGAAGAATATTCTGAAACAAACCGCGAAACTCCAAATATTAACGAAGTTACGCGGGAAAACAGGTTTGGTAACCTTGACCTTGATATGACCTTGACCTTGGAAGCGTGACCTTGATCAATATAGTACATCTTTTTTTATTTACTGGCTGTCTTTCGTGACCTTGACCTTGGATGAGTGACCTGGACCGATATAGCACTTCGCGCCCAAATAATAATGTCATGTTGCGCGCAAGGTGTTGTTTGTCTGACTTGTCCCCTTCATGGAGAAATTGAGGAGACCATCTTCCCGCCAAAATGCTCCCGTAGAGTCCCATGTTAAACTTTGGAATTTTTGGCAGAAAAACTATTCCGGCGATTTGAAAAAAAAAGACCGATTCCTGGTCCTATCTTTCAATGGTTAAGCGAATTTCAAAAAATTCCTGTGACCTTGACCTTTGACCTACATGGCCCATCTACGAACTTAGCCGGACGATAGTCATTCCGCATCTTTCTGTGAACTTGGAACTCGGTATCTTAAGGCATTCGAAAGATAATGCCCCGCGTTACAAAAAGACAGACAGACAGACACACCGAACACACCGATGAAACATTTTCGTCTTAATAACCGAACACACCGACATAAGACGAAAATAGAACATTTTCGTCTTAACAAACGGAACACACCGACATAAGACGAAAATTGACAATTTTCGTCTTAACTAGAAATGTAGACCGAAACTAAATAAACGGGCAGTTTGGTTTTAACTGTCCACCGAGCAAGATCGTTCGGCCCGGGGGCGAAACTAAAGAGTGACTTTTACTTTTGGGATGGGGCCAACAATTGAGAGGATGCTCATTATGGCGACAGTTTTAGAGCTGCCGGATCTGAAGAGTCAATGTGGATACGAGGGGCCAAATATGTCACAAATAAAGTCACAATGAAGTCAATTGTTAAGGTCAAGGTCATTGTAGTGGGCCGAAGACATAATCCGGATTTTACATTTTACGTCATTCTCACCCTACGGGAGACGCAATCTCGTTATTATATAGCTTCGCGAGACTGTTCCCTGAGTGGGTCTCCCGAGGCTAACACTGCCTTCATAACTCTAAATCCAAATCTGAAACCATTGGCAAAACATTTTAAACACTAATTGTTCAAATACTGCAAAAGTAAGTCACCTTAAACTGGTTCACATGCAGAAAAACTTCGAAGCGCACTCACTTCAAGCTGACGGTCAATGGCACAGGTGCTCTTGTTTACTCACCATCTAAAAGTAGGTCAAAATGGCCGCGGAAGTGTAAACCCGTGTATTGTCAACTAATCAACGTCGAGCATTTTAGCCATTCAGCGTTTGAGATGACCACGCTGACATTGTTTGCCTTAGGACAGTTATGAGTATATGTGTGGCTTGTATGCATGACGTTATGAATGATGCTCGAATGGTATGTTCACTAGGTGGCGGTTGTGAACATTGTTGAATCAGTTGGTACAAAGTTTGACCGCGTTAACTGTTGACCAACCGATGCTTCGATTGTTGTTACGACTATTGAAGGAATGAGCGTACCGTGTAAACCCGGCATAATGCCCTGTTCACAAGATGCAATCCGTTGTAAAGTTCATTGCAACTAACCAAGTTTTCGACAAGCTGTGCAATTGGAGGGCAGGTTTTCCACGCATTGTAAGCTTAGCGCATGTTCTAAAGTTTCGACCAACTTCACGATTTTGCAAATGTCAACCAATCAGCATCGAGCACTTTAGCTAATCAGCGTTGAGATGGTGACGCTGAAATATTGTTTGCATAATGATAGTTATGAATGTATGTGGGGCTTGTATGCATGACGCTATGACGCACGATGATCTAATGGTATGTTCGCTAAGTGGCGGTAGTGATAACTGTTGAGTCGGTTGGTGCGCGGTTTGACCATGTGAACGCTTGACCGACCGATGCTTCGACCGTTACTACGACTGTTGAAGCAATGATCGTACCGTGTAAGCCAGGCATACCGGCACGTGGATCGGTGGATCGCGCCCCCCTGTGGTCATGTCTGCGTGGTCGCAGGATGAAGATCTAATGCCCTTCTTCGCAAAGAGTAGAGGGTTACCCCCGGCGACATGGCTCCACTCTCCCTTCATTCTCCCATTGACGCGATATGACCCAAAGTGGTTGAAGCGTCCTGAATATAAAACCAACCAAACTGACCCGGTCTACATCGGTTCCATGCAGATCCGCTTGGTTTATTCATTTCCCCCGGGTTAACCCGCTCTGAGGAAGCTCCTGTGTCTTCCTAGAATGACACTTTCCCGATGTACTGCAATTTGGCGTTGGTTTACGTCATGTCAAATATTAGTTATGTCGGAGTTAATGCATTAATCAGTCAGCAGTTTCTTTTGTTTTGCTATTTGTATTTTCATTTTTTTTATTTTTTATTTTTTTTCAAAGCACCTCTCCAGCAAACTAAATTTTACTAACTAAAATGAACCAGTCGATGTCCTGTCATTAGGTTCAAACTACAAGTCTAACTATGTGTCACTTCTTGAACCATTGTTCGTCGTGATTTGCTATTGTACTTCGGACGAGACGTTACCACTCCCTCTCTCTCTCTCTTATAAGATAGGAACCCCAGTGATTCAGTGGCTAATCATGCATACTCCTCTGTAAGAGACATCAGGGGACCTTTCATGAGGAAAATGATGTATAATTGCACGTGAAGCGTACGTATTATCCACTACAAATTGTTATTGCTCAGTGGTCTGCATCTAGTGGCGGAGTCCACGAACGCACATTAGTCGACTACGGAGCTTAGTCGGCTAAAGTTAACATGTAAATGCTGGGCGATTTTAGCCGACTAAGGCCCGTAGCCGGCTAAACTGCGTTCGTGAAAACATGCGCTTGGCTTCTGCACGCAGACGGTGTGCAGTCTCATACACTACCCACCTTAATGGTGGCAGTATTTACCCGATGTGCATTATCATACAGTGTCCCCTATAGCGGTGTCAGCATGTACCCGATGTGCATTCTTATAATGCATTATCATAATGTACCCGCTATAGTGGTGTCAGTATGTACCCGATGTGCATTATCTTAATGCACCCGCTATAGTGGTGTCAGTATGTACCCGATGTGCATTGTCATACTGTACCCGCTATAGCGGTATCAGTATGTACCCGATGTGCATTATCATAATGTATCCGCTATAGCGGTGTCAGTATGTACCCGATGTGCATTATCATACTGTACCCGCTATAGCGGTGTCAGTATGTACCCGATGTGCATTATCTTAATGTACCCGCTATAGTGGTGTCAGTATGTACCCGATGTGCATTATCATAATGTACCCGCTATAGTGGTGTCAGTATGTACCCGATGTGCATTATCTTAATGTACCCGCTATAGTGGTGTCAGTATGTACCCGATGTGCATTATCTTAATGTACCCGCTATAGTGGTGTCAGTATGTACCCGATGTGCATTATCATAATGTACCCGCTATAGTGGTGCCAGTGTGTACCCGATGTGCATTATCATAATCTACCCGCTATAGCGGTGTCAGTATGTACCCGATGTGCATTATCATAATGTACCCGCTATAGCGGTGTCAGTATGTACCCAATGCGCATTATCATACTGTGCCCGCTATAGCGGTGTCAGTATGTACCCGATGTGCATTATCATACTGTGCCCGCTATAGCGGTATCAGTATGTACCCGATGTGCATTATCATACTGTGCCCGCTATAGTGGTGTCAGTATGTACCCGATGTGCATTATCATAATGTACCCGCTATAGTGGTGTCAGTATGTACCCGATGTGCATTATCATAATGTACCCGCTATAGCGGTGTCAGTATGTACCCGATGTGCATTATCATACTGTGCCCGCTATAGCGGTATCAGTATGTACCCGATGTGCATTATCATACTGTGCCCGCTATAGTGGTGTCAGTATGTACCCGATGTGCATTATCATACTGTGCCCGCTATAGCGGTGTCAGTATGTACCCGATGTGCATTATCATAATGTACCCGCTATAGCGGTGTCAGTATGTACCCAATGCGCATTATCATACTGTGCCCGCTATAGCGGTGTCAGTATGTACCCGATGTGCATTATCATACTGTGCCCGCTATAGCGGTGTCAGTATGTACCCGATGTGCATTATCATACTGTACCCGCTATAGCGGTATCAGTATGTACCCGATGTGCATTATCATAATGTATCCGCTATAGCGGTGTCAGTATGTACCCGATGTGCATTATCATACTGTACCCGCTATAGCGGTGTCAGTATGTACCCGATGTGCATTATCATAATGTACCCGCTATAGCGGTGTCAGTATGTACCCGATGTGCATTATCATACTGTACCCGCTATAGCGGTGTCAGTATGTACCCGATGTGCATTATCATAATGTACCCGCTATAGCGGTGTCAGTATGTACCCGATGTGCATTATCATACTGTGCCCGCTATAGCGGTGTCAGTATGTACCCGATGTGCATTATCATACTGTACCCGCTATAGCGGTGTCAGTATGTACCCGATGTGCATTATCATAATGTACCCGCTATAGCGGTGTCAGTATGTACCCAATGCGCATTATCATACTGTGCCCGCTATAGCGGTGTCAGTATGTACCCGATGTGCATTATCATACTGTGCCCGCTATAGCGGTGTCAGTATGTACCCGATGCGCATTATCATACTGTACCCGCTATAGCGGTATCAGTATGTACCCGATGTGCATTATCATAATGTACCCGCTATAGCGGTGTCAGTATGTACCCGATGCGCATTATCATAATGTACCCGCTATAGCGGTGTCAGTATGTACCCGATGTGCATTATCATACTGTGCCCGCTATAGCGGTGTCAGTATGTACCCGATGCGCATTATCATAATGTACCCGCTATAGCGGTGTCAGTATGTACCCGATGTGCATTATCATAATGTACCCGCTATAGCGGTGTCAGTATGTACCCGATGCGCATTATCATACTGTACCCGCTATAGCGGTGTCAGTATGTACCCGATGTGCATTATCATACTGTGCCCGCTATAGCGGTGTCAGTATGTACCCGATGTGCATTATCATACTGTGCCCGCTATAGCGGTATCAGTATGTACCCAATGCGCATTATCATACTGTACCCGCTATAGCGGTATCAGTATGTACCCAATGCGCATTATCATACTGTACCCGCTATAGCGGTATCAGTATGTACCCGATGTGCATTGTCACAATGTACCCGCTATAGCGGTATCAGTATGTACCCGATGTGCATTTTCACAATGTACCCGCTATAGCGGTGTCAGTATGTACCCGATGTGCATTTTCACAATGTACCCGCTATAGCGGTGTCAGCATGTACCATATGTACAGTTTCATACAGTACCGACCTTAGTGGTGTCAGCACGTACCCGATGTGCAGTCTCATACAATGCTCTCTATGGTATAGTAATGTCAGTATATGCATCCAGTGTAGTGGTGTCAGTGTCAATGGTGTCAGCATGCCCATGGTGTGGAGCATCATAATGTAACCACTATAGTGGTGTCAGTATGCCCATGGTGTGGAGCATCATAATGTAACCGCTATAGTGGTGTCAGTATGCCCATGGTGTGGAGCATCATAATGTAACCGCTATAGTGGTGTCAGTATGCCCATGGTGTGGAGCATCATAATGTAACCACTATAGTGGTGTCAGTATGCCCATGGTGTGGGGCATCATAATGTAACCACTATAGTGGTGTCAGTATGCCCATGGTGTGGAGCATCATAATGTAACCACTATAGTGGTCCCAGTATGCCCATGGTGTGGAGCATCATAATGTAACCACTATAGTGGTCCCAGTATGCCCATGGTGTGGAGCATCATAATGTAACCACTATAGTGGTGTCAGCATTCCCATGGTGTGGAGCATCATAATGTAACCACTATAGTGGTGTCAATATGCCCATGGTGTGGGGCATTATAATATAACCACTATAGTTGTGTCAGTATGCTCATGGTGTAGAGCATCATAATGTAACCACTATAGTGGTGTCAGTATGCCCAAGGCGTAGAGCATCATAATGTAACCACTATAGTGGTGTCAGTATGTGGTCGATATGCAGAATCATAATCTACCGCACCGCATTAAACAGCATACATATATAACATGCTAAAATAGCCTTTAGCACAGAGTAATATAGTCAACGTCGCGATAGGATGCGGACTTTCCTCTTCCAGAAAGGGACAGGGACAGTAAATATCAGTAACATTTCACTTCAATTAAGGACGCGACTCTAAGCTAAAACTAACGCACATTACACACTAGCACCTTTGCTATCCTCCCCCCCCCCCTTCCACCTCCACAGATATCGGGTAAACAACACGGCTGAGACAACTACGATTTCTCTGACTTGATGATGGGGAGATGAAGAATCCTTGTGGCCAGGGTGGATCAAGGCGAGAGGGGGGGGGGGGTCAGAGGGTCCGACCTCCCCTCCCCTTTGAAAAATAAAATGCGGTCGGTTTTTCATTGCAAAATTAGGCCATCTGAGGCGTAGACGCGCCCCCCCCCCCCTCTACACTGGTTGCGGAAGCATTTTAACTGCACCCCCCCTCTCGCCCCCCCCTTCCTTGTCGTCCAGAAATTGGTGGACCCCTCGATCTCAATAGACTCCTTTTCCTGGATTCGCCCCTGCCATCCATCCTGCGTCATCACGGTGGGAGTGAGCCAAGCGGTACTGAATCCCGTGCTGGCTGTCCAAGCTGCATGACAACAAAGGATAAATGTCCTTATCTGTTGGCGCCAGACAACACGTCAGCCAAAGACTGTTGGCGGGACCAAGGAGGACGGAAACAACCTGATACACCTTTTCGTTGGGGCAACAATTCTTATCGTCTGCGAGGCCGAAAAAAAGACATTGTTTGAGTGATTTCACCTTGTGCACGTAGGGCTAACACAGCTAGATTAAGCTGTAACAAGTGTAACGCACTTGCAACAGAAGTGGTAAACGATTTGTTTCTTTTTGGCATGATGACTTTGTATTGCCCATTTCACTGCCGATGCAATACTGGGAAGTGGGGGGGGGGGGGTATCGTTTCTGATTGCCGCCATTGGCATCCAGGAAGTTTTAGAGATTCGCTATTAGCTGTTGCCCCCCCCCCCTCCCTTCAATTAAGGTAAATAAAGATGGCGGACGATACTGATGTAACCAATGTCTCTGCTTCATAGTGACATGCAGTGTAGTTTCTGATGAAAGAAGAGCGACTGTATTTCCATTGTCGGATTTGTACGCGAGCAAATAGAATGGAAAATACATTGACGTAAAACTCATGTGGCATGTCATCGGAAGAAAAAAAAAAAGGGAAAACCATTTTTCAATTTAATGTTCATTTTGAACACGAACATTTAATAGACTATGATGATTTAAATAGTAGGCGGATTCCCCAACAAAAGTCCGCCATTTGTAGCACTCATCGCCTAAAGTCGACTGTCTGCACCAGGCCAGACTCTGCCCAAAGTGACATGTTGAGGTTTTATGCCGCTTTTGTGCATATACATGCTAGATTAGGCCAAGAAACTTCCCTCGACGCCCGAACTGTTTTGGCTGTGTGAAATTCCTCCAGATGCTAGTGTTCGAACCCACACTTAGCCTGGTGATCTGCAGTGTGGCCTCCTTACCATATGGGCTACTTTGGCAGCCTAGACTCCGTGAAAGGGCAATGGCGCCACAAGACCCGGATGTGCATTTGTCCATACACGCGTCACGTGCCCTGACCATGGCGGTCCCGGTCATAACCGGAATTGGGCAGCGGATACTGATGGTGGATGGTGTCAGCCAATGGGAGCCTGTGCTGTCCCGTATGTGTTATTGACCAAAATAGGTCAATTTTGGTCCGTATCTTTTATAATAAGATTTTTCATATAATCTAAATCTGGGGCTGGCGCACGTGATGGCATCAAACCCTGCAACGCGGCATCGCTTAAAACATGATAGCAAATATAGCCCAGAGAGAAGTTTGGAAAAATCACGAACCGATGTTGATAAGAATCCTAAACTTCCATAATGTCGATACACACATTATACAAGACTGTTATGCCATTCACATACTGACCGAATATATAATAATGGGTAGGTCACCTATCACTGATTCTTACATCGTTATTTTCGGAGATGGTCGACATCAAGTATGGAAGCGACCTGGGCTGGACCAAGCTGCAGAGTACGTGAGGGACGATGTGTCTGCGGGGGTGGGGGTGGTGTCTGTACGGTGTGTGTATGTGGGGGAGGGGGGGGGGGGGCTGGGAAACGATCCTTCCCCGATCATACTTGGTCACGTGGCTTCTTATTTCATCTACTTGGCCTGGGAAGAAGATGAAAGCAGTAAATTCTGTAACGTAGCGCAGACTAGGTTAAGTAGTTAGGTGATAGCAATCACTCACTCAACCCCCCTGACCAATTGCCACCTGGTCCCTCGTCGAATCTTTAATCCATCTGTCACCCCTCCTCCAGGGATCGTCCCTATACCCACACCCCCACTCCACCCATAGCCACTCGTAGAGCACCCGGCCGCCGCTTCCAGCTATGGTCGCGCTCAGCGGCCAAGGACGCAATATGCCACACAATACACCGGCTATATAATGCACGTTTAAGCGACCAGGGAGACGAGAAAATTAGATTTGAGACTCGGTAGAATAAAGGTATAATTGGGTGCTTAAGACCAGGCATATGACCGGTAGCGAGGCTGGAGGGATAGGAATAAAGGGAGTGAGGCTGGAGGGATGGGAATGAAGGGAGTGGGGCGGGATGGGAATGAAGGGAGCGGGGCGGGGTGGGAATGAAGGGAGTGGGGCGGGATGGGAATGAAGGGAGCGGGACGGGATAGGAATGAAGGGAGCGGGGCTGCAGGGACGGGAATGAAGGGAGTGGGGCGGGATGGGAATGAAGGGAGTGGGGCGGGATGGGAATGAAGGGAGCGGGGCGGGATGGGAATGAAGGGAGTGGGGCTGGAGGGATGGGAATGAATGGAGTGGGGCGGGATGGGAATGAAGGGAGCGGGGCGGGATAGGAATGAAGGGAGCGGGGCTGCAGGGACGGGAATGAAGGGAGTGGGCGGGATGGGAATGAAGGGAATGGGGCTGGATATGAATGAAGGGAGCGGGGTGGAGGGACGGGAATGAAGGGAGTGGGGCGGGATGGGAATGAAGGGAGTGGGGCGGGATGGGAATGAAGGGAGCGGGGCGGGATGGGAATGAAGGGAGTGGGGCTGGAGGGATGGGAATGAATGGAGTGGGGCGGGATGGGAATGAAGGGAGCGGGGCGGGATAGGAATGAAGGGAGCGGGGCTGCAGGGACGGGAATGAAGGGAGTGGGCGGGATGGGAATGAAGGGAATGGGGCTGGATATGAATGAAGGGAGCGGGGTGGAGGGATGGGAATGAAGGGAGTGGGGAGAGATGGGAATGAAGGGAGCGGGGCGGGATGGGAATGAAGGGAGCAGCGTGGGATGGGAATGAAGGGAGCGGGGCGGGATGGGAATGAAGGGAGCGGGGCGGGATGGCAATGAAGGGAGCGGGATGGGATGGGAATGAATTGAGCAGGGTGGGATAGGAATGAAGGAAGTGAGGAGAGATGGGAATGAAGGGAGCGGGGCGGCATGGGAATGAAGGGAGCAGCGTGGGATGGGAATGAAGGGAGCGGGGCGGGATGGGAATGAAGGGAGCGGGGCGGGATGGGAATGAAGGGAGCGGGGTGGGATAGGAATGAAGGGAGCAGGGTGGGATAGGAATGAAGGGAGCGGAGCGGGATAAGAATGAAGGGAGCGGGGCGGGATATGAATGAAGGGAGCGGGGCTGGAGGGATGGGAATGAAGGGAGCGGGGCGGGATGGGAATGAGGGGAGTGGGGCTAGAGGGATGGCAATGAAGGGAGTGGGGCTGGAGGGATGGGAATGAAGGGAGCGGGGCAGGATGGGAATGAAGGGAGCAGGGTGGGATGGGAATGAAGGGAATGGGGCGGGATGGGAATGAAGGGAGAGGGGAGAGATGGAAATGAGGGGAGTGGGGCTAGAGGGATGGGAATGAAGGGAGTGGGGCTGGAGGGATGGGAATGAATGGAGTGGGGCGGGATAGGAATGAAGGGAGCGGGGCGGGATAGGAATGAAGGGAGCGTGGCTGCAGGGACGGGAATGAAGGGAGTGGGACGGGGTGGGAATGAAGGGAGTGGGGCGGGATGGGAATGAAGGGAGCGGGGCGGGATTGGAATGAAGGGAGTGGGGCTGGAGGGATGGGACTAAAGGGAGTGGGGCTGGAGAGATGAGAATGAAGGGGGCGGGGCGGGATTGGAATGAAGGGAGTGGGGCTGGAGGGATGGGACTAAAGGGAGTGGGGCTGGAGGGATGGGAATGAAGGGAGCGGAGCTCGAGGGATGGGAATGAAGGAAGTGGGGCTCGAGGGATGGGAATGAAGGGAGCGGGGCGGGATGGGAATGAAGGGAGCGGGGCGGGATGGGAATGAAGGGAGCGGGGCGGGATGGGAATGAAGGGAATGGGGCTGGATATGAATGAAGGGAGCGGGGCTGGAGGGATGGGAATGAAGGGAGTGGGGAGAGATGGGAATGAAGGGAGCGGGGCGGGATGGGAATGAAGGGAGCAGCGTGGGATGGAAATGAAGGGAGCGGGGCGGGATGGGAATGAAGGGAGCGGGGCTGGAGGGATGGGAATGAAGGGAGCGGGGCTGGAGGGATGGGAATGAAGGGAGTGGGGAGAGATGGGAATGAAGGGAGCGGGGCGGGATGGGAATGAAGGGAGCAGCGTGGGATGGGAATGAAGGGAGCGGGGCGGGATGGGAATGAAGGGAGCAGCGTGGGATGGGAATGAAGGGAGCGGGGCGGGATGGGAATGAAGGGAGCGGGGTGGGATGGGAATGAAGGGAGCGGGGAGAGATGGGAATGAAGGGAGCGGGGAGGTAGGGATGGGAATGAAGGGAGTGGGGCTGGAGGGATGGGAATGAAGGGAGCGGGGCGGGATGGGAATGAAGGGAATGGGGCGGGATGGGAATGAAGGGAGAGGGGAGAGATGGGAATGAAGGGAGTGGGGAGGTAGGGATGTGAATGAAGGGAGCGGACGGAGGGAGGGGGATGGAAGGGAAGGGGCCGCACAGCTCTCTATATGACTAGATGAGACGGTAATATGAGACTGCCACGCTGGCGCTGTATCTATAACATTGGCTCACAGACATGGCTAAACCGAAGCCACCACCCCGCCCGCCGCACCCCGCCCCCCGCCCCACGCCCCCCGCACCCCACCCCCTCTCCCACCCACCCCAACGCGTGACTGACACGGTACTTGGGTAAAAACGTGCAGCTATTCCCCGCCGGTTCGGACCTGACCTCCGGGTCTAAGGTAAATTGGCTGCTTGCGGGTCTAGCCAGCCCCCGGGTTCGGACCTGACCTCCGGGTCTAAGGTAAATTGGCTGGCTGCGGGTCTAACTCCCCCCCCCCCCTTCCCGCTAATACCCCGCGCCTCCATCCCGTCCATCCCCGGATCCCGGATCCCCAGGAGAACACATCTGCAACCCCTCTTCTCCACCGCCCCCCCACCCTCCCCCTACCCCTCGGCAAGCGACACTTCAAGTCCGAGGTCCGAACCTCCTAGCGGTGTATACAACAAGGCTTTCTCGCTTGACGGGGAGCCCACTCCGGTTGGCGGCAAATAACACAGGCGTGATTGGACCAAATGAAGCGTCAGTCGGTGACTACCAGTGTGCCAGAGAGGGGGCCGGGGCGGGGCCGGGCCGGGCCAAGGACGCGTCCCGCGCTGGACCAGGGTACCACTTTCTTTTTATCCGATACACTATCGCCCCCATTGATGCCCTGGTTGTCATGAATTCATACCCCGTGTTTAGTTTGTAGCCTAAACAGTTGTCAACGCACCAACACAACTTTCATATTTTTAGCAGGGAATATTGTTGTTGTTTTTAGGGGAGTGATGAAAGTGATGTCAATGAAATCAATGATATAAATCAATCAAAAAGCACCTAAGCACGAATACAATACACCCCCTCGAATAAAATGCTATATATATACAACATCAAAGCTAAAATGTCAATCTTGTGACATCGTTAGAGTAATTTCTAATCGCGCACATAGCGCTAATAGGCAATATACTTCCAGAAATATCGTCAAACAATGGTTCCTATTGGTGGAGGTGATGTGCAGTCGTGAAACAAAGCTTTCCATTGGTGGAGGTGATGGGCAGTTGTGAAACAATGCTTCCCATTGGTGGAGGTGACGGGCAGTTGTGGAACAATGCTTCCCATCGGTGGAGGTGATGGCCAGTTGTGAAACAATGTTCCCATTGGTGGAGGTGATGGCCAGTTGTGAAACAATGCTTCCCATTGGTGGAGGTGATCGGCAGTCCAAAGCAATGGTTCTCAATGCTAAGGATGAACAATGGAGTGAAACGGCTATATGCAATTTATCTGACAGACTGCTTACCTAAAACTTGAAATTGCGGTAGCTTACAATTTATTTATTACCTTTGAAGTAATAAAATAGTTTTTAAGCAAACGTTGTGAATGGATATCTAGTTCCTGACCAACGTGGTAAATACATAGCTTGACGGTTTGACACGTCCTACCCTCATACCCACAATGACGACCTCAACTCTCGGGTCTAACTCCCACTTTACGTACACCCCCCCCCCCCCCCCCTCTCACGTGGACAGTACATTGCTTGAGGGTTTGCCACGTTCCACTCTCATCCCCACACCCTCAACCCTAGAGTTTACCTCCCTCCTTAGCTCCCAACGCCCCACCCACCCCACGGGGTCTTTACCGCCGGTCCCTGCCCCTTTGAGCTGTTCTGTTCGGTTCTGCCACCCCGTCGCCATGGTATCCACGTCGACCGCTACTGTACGGGATCCGATGTCCTTGTAATAAATGCTCCAAAGAACACGATTATGGGTCGGCCTGGCGCCGGTAGGGAAGGAACGTCGCCATCATGCGGCTGGGGGTAAGGGTGGTGTGAGGGGAGGTGTGGGAGGGTGGGGCGGGGTGAGGGGGAAGGTGTCCGATAGGCAATGGGCCAAAGACTATTGATGTCACATAAATCTTATCCTGGATTTATTGAGACATCTACCAAGTCCCCACTTTGGTCAGAAAGTTTATCGATCTGCAGTTCAATTGGCCGCGGGAGAAATAAGACCGGGTCAAGAGTGGTGGTGGTGGTGGTGGTGGTGGTGGTGGTTGTGGGCGGGCTGTGGCGGGAGGAGGGAGGGGGCGTGGGGTGAGGTGATGCGAGGTGCGGGCGAGGGGGCGGGGGGTTGGCAGGGGAGGCTGTATGGGAAACGCATTAGGCATAATACTACAGTTGCGGGTCCAGCACTGTCCGCAGCGACAACCCCACCAACCCACGAGTCACCCCCCCCCCCCTCCCGCCTGCCACTCCGTAGCTTGACCCCACGAAGTCATGACGGGTATGTATTCTGGCCTTTGATTAATCCGAGAACTGTATCGACTCAACACAACAGATCGGTAACTGCGGCCGACTGAGACGCCAGAATGTGGGAGGGTTTTTTTCAGGAATGGATACTGTCCGGTGGTTGAGTAGACGGGGTGGGGGTGGGGGGGAGGCGAGGGACAGGAGGAGGGGGCAGGGGGTAGGTGACATGAAAATATAATTAGGGTGGAATCGGCAGATAATCGTGGTAAATTGTCTGGATGTCTAGATGAATCCTTCTCCTGCATGTCAAGATATAGCAGGAAGAGAGGAAGCCAAGCACAGGTAACAAGTCCTTGATCAATATATTAAGTGATTGCAAGCCAAGCGGGCTACCGTGGCAGACGCATCATGGTTTGTTTAGCTTTGGGTTATAAACGCGGAAGCTTTAATGTCTCACAATGCTCATATCAATACTGATCAAGGCCAAAATGTGTGTTTTGCTGTCATATGTCGCTGTCTATCTAGATCAGGGGCGGATCCAAGGAGGGTCCGACCCAGCGCCCCACCCCCCCCCCCCACCCTTGAGGGTCGACATTTATACCATTTATCATATGAAAACCGAAGCCGGCCTCCCTATCCCTCGTATCTGGATCCGGCCTTGAAAGCGGCCCCCCTTATCCAGATTTTCTGGATACGCTCCTGTAGATAACATCCTTATCGTGACACTGATTAAGGCCAAAATGTGTGGTTAGTTGTCATGCATTGCCGTCCATCTTGGTAATATTGTCTTTGTAATACTGACCAAGGCCCAAAGGTGTGTTCTGTTGTTACATAGCGCTGTCTATGTGGTTAACAAATGCATCGAAGCTTAATTTACGCAGCAAAATATATTCACTTGGCGATTTTGGTATATACCGGTAGATATGTTTAGCAACAAAGTAACGACAAAGCTGATATGCATAGGAAAAACGAACGCATCAAATCGAAAATACAACACACGCGACGAAAGTGAAAAAATTGTACAGGAAAGGTGGTCGTAGGAAAAGGTGGTCGTAAGGAAAGGTGGTCGTAAGGAAAGGAAGTAAGGAGAAATGGTCGTAAGTAAAATGGTCGTAAGGAAACGTGGTCGTAAGGAAAGGAAGTAAGGAAACGTGGTCGTAAGTAAAATGGTCGTAAGGAAAAATGACTGTAAGGAAAAAATGGTCATGAGGAAAGGTTGTCGTAAGGAAAGGTGGTCGTAAGGAAAGGTGGTCGTAAGGAAGGTGGTCGTACGGAACGGTGGTCGTAAGGAAAGGTGCCGTAAGGAAAGGTGGTCGTACGGAAAGGTGGTCGTAAGAAAAGGTGGTCGTAAGGAAAGGTGGTCGTAAGGAAGGTGGTCGTACGGAACGGTGGCCGTAAGGAAAGGTGGTCGTACGGAAAGGTGCCGTAAGGAAAGGTGGCCGTAAGGAAAGGTGGTCGTAAGGAAAGGTGGTCGTAAGGAAGATGGTCGTACGGAACGGTAGCCGTAAGGAAAGGTGCCGTAAGGAAAGGTGGTCGTACGGAAAGGTGGTCGTAAGGAAAGGTGGTCGTAAGGAAGGTGGTCGTACGGAACGGTGGCCGTAAGGAAAGGTGGTCGTACGAAAAGGTGGTCGTAAGGAAAGGTGGTCGTAAGTAAAATGGTCGTAAGGAAAAATAACCGTAAGGAAAAAATGGTCATGAGGAAAGGTTGTCGTAAGGAAAGGTGGTCGTAAGGAAAGGTGGTCGTAAGGAAGGTTGTCGTACGGAACGGTGGTCGTACGGAAAGGTGCCGTAAGGAAAGGTGGTCGTACGGAAAGGTGGTCGTAAGGAAAGATGGTCGTACGGAAAGGTGGTCGTAAGGAAAGGTGGTCGTAAGGAAAGGTGGTCGTACGGAACGGTGGTCGTACGGAAAGGTGCCGTAAGGACAGGTGGTCGTACGGAAAGGTGGTCGTAAGGAAAGGTGGTCGTAAGGAAAGGTGGTCGTACGGAAAGGTGCCGTAAGGAAAGGTGGTCGTAAGGAAAGGTGGTCGTACGGAAAGGTGGTCGTAAGGAAAGGTGGTCGTAAGGAAAGGTGGTCGTAAGGAAAGGCAATCGTAAGGAAAGGTGGTCGTAAGGAAAGGTGGTCGTAAGGAAAGGTGGTCGTAAGGAAGGTGGTCGTACGGAACGGTGGTCGTAAGGAAGGTGGTCGTACGGAACGGTGGCCGTAAGGAAAGGTGGTCGTACGGAAAGGCACTCTCAACAAAAGGTCGTTGTAAGGAAATGCAGCCGCACCAAACGTGGTTGTAAGGAAATGCAGTCGTACGGAACATTGGTGGTAAGGAAAGGTGACCGTGAAGCGACGTGGTCGTAAGGAAACATAGTCGTGAGAAAAGGTGTTCGTAAGGAAAGTCGTAAGGACAGGTGGCGGTAAGGAAAGGTGGTCGTAAGGAAAGTCGTAAGGACAGGTGGCGGTAAGGAAAGGTGGTCGTAAGGAAAGGTAGTCGTAAGGAAAGGCAATCGTAAGGAAAGGTGGTCGTAAGGATAGGTAGTCGTAACGGTTTAACCATATATATGAGGCTTGCCCCCCGCATTTGTCGACTGTAGGCCAAATCTACAGTGCCCATCGTTAAAACCTGAGATCCACATCCGTGTTAACCAATTTCTGAAACTGTTCTGACACAATGGCCTGTTTATGGCGGGGAATTCGACGAAAGTCAGTGGCGAATCCACAGTGCCCCCCTCCCACCCCCCCTCCCCCCTTTCGTTTGAAAATAGGCGATAGAAAAACAAAACCGAAGAAGGGGCTCAGGGGGCACAGTCACTATTCTTTCTTCTGCACCCTTCTTGCAATTTTTACGCTGAATCCGCGCCTGGAAAGTCCATCAACCCTCCCCACCCCCCTTCGTAAATTGCTGGCTTATATAAAGCTAGCGTCAACCCTTACAAATTGAATGTGCATTCATTCGAAAATAAAGATTACGTTTTTTGTATTCTCGCCACATAAACTAAAATTTGTGTCAGTTGTCAGATTCTATTGCTCGCGCAAGACGGGTGTAGCAGAAACACTATATAGTCTATATAATATGGTCTTATTGACAGCGTAGCGAGCTCACATGGTAACATTCACAGATTCATCTGTAATCAGGCCATCAGTTCGGGCAATATATAGGCCATCTATAATGAGAACCAGGCACTGAGACCGACAGATTCATCTGTAATCAGAACTAGTCAGTGAGAAAGACAGATTGATCTTTAATCAGAACCAGGCAGTGAGAATGACAGATTCATCCGTAATCA
Source organism: Arenicola marina (assembly GCA_964019135.1). Lineage (NCBI taxonomy): Eukaryota > Metazoa > Annelida > Polychaeta > Arenicolidae > Arenicola > Arenicola marina. The sequence continues at coordinate 30,274,612 of OZ025248.1, forward strand.
GAACCCCGTAGTGAGACCGACAGATTCATTTGTAATTAGAACTAAACAGTGATAACGACAGATTCATCTGTGATCAGAACCAGGCAGCGAGAACGACAGATTCACTTGTAATCAGAACTAGGCAGTGAGACCGACAGATTCAACTGTACTCAGAATTAGGCAGTGAGACCAAGCAATTCATTTATAGGCCGCACAAGCCACCGAGCTCCACGTTCATGACACTGTCCCTTCCCTAATGACCTAGCCTACTATTTATATTCCGCCCTGATTACAACGACTAATTATTGTCCGAAGGCATTTCCCTTTGATGCCAGTCACCATGGCCTAGCTGGAGCCCGGAAAGCCTCACTGGAGGACCCTTTGCACAATTCCTTAACCCCCCCTCCCCCTTCCTACCCGTTCCTCCCTGCCTGCGGGGATGGACTGACCTGCGCGCCGGTCAACCAGCTATATTTGGCGTTCACGTCACGCGACAAGCAACTATGGAATAATCAGGTCACGTGCCTGAGTCACGTGTCCGACCTCTAGCGGTGTAATTACTGACGCTGTAACGGTTCTTGAGGCTGATGGGCATGTCACGTGGTCCTGCAGATATCGGCGCGCCCTCAAGATAGAGGAAAATTTTAAATCCATGTTGGTTTTTCGGGATATGCTCATTTCAGTGCTAGGGGTAGGATAGGTACACATCAAGGAATGGAATGTTGGTGTTTTAGGCCACTTTTGTGCACATACAGGCTAAATTGGGCCAAGGAACCTCCCGAGACGATGAAGGATGAAGGAATGAAACATGCTCCAGATTAGGTGCCCGAGCCCGGATTCGAACCCAGGACCTATTGATCTGCGGTCTAGTGCGCTAACCACTACACCAGGGAGGCCCCCAGGTACACATCAAAGCCACCCTAATTATACAGTTACTGTGTAATGCCTATGCGTATGGTGCGGTATGTAAACGCATATCCAAAGTTTCAAAATGTGTTATGGTGAAATTCAGGTTCAGAAAACTGCTTGCATTTACGTGTTCTTGTTGCTGAGATAATTACGTATTGTATTATACGATTCTTTGCCCCGAACTACCACGTGCGTACACTTTGACGTATACGACCGTAGTTGACACAAATTGGTCTTATCTATTCTGACAGATACGACACATTTGAAGCGCACACATATGTGTCGTAACTGTGCTCTGCTATTGCGGAACCCATAGGTACATTTCTCCAACCCTCATGACGAAATGGGTGATCTCACAATTCGATTTTTGAAGAAGACGAGGCGACAGACTCCAAGATGCATGGACCGATGTGGGTGGCCACAACACACAGCAAATCTTTCACCGTGACCAGGAGGCCTGCAGGAAGTAGAATAAAGCCCCACTTCGTCCTAGTAACACTTTGTGTGATATTCGAATACAGACCCCCAGCCAAAGTGAATGGGTTTCTGTGGGGATTACCCGTTCCTATGGCATGTAGCCCAAACGTGCCAACATTCGCAAGACTTCGTTTGTCGTAAATGGCGCAGCACTAATGTAATGTGGTGGGTACGTGGCACGCTTGTAGTTTAGTTATTTGTTGGGCCCGGTCCGGCCTCGGGGGGCAGCCTCACATTCTGGGCCCCCGGTAAGTGTTGTCTTAACACATCTGGAGGAGCGTACGCACGTAGAAGTGAGAATTCCTCAGAAGAAATGGAAGCGAGGAACCCTTTCGTCTTCGATGTGTCTTTAACGAAATAGGCGGGAGCCATGCCTAGCGTCTAGCATCATAGGCGTCTTGCTAGTACTACAATTAGGATAATGTATAACTCTACCCTTGTTACAATTAAAGGTTTGTAATATAAACTATGTAATATCACAAATATGATTGCTGGAAATAAGCAGCATATGGCAAATGTTTGTTAACAATATGAAGTGATATTACAAATAATGGTGTGTAATATTAGTATACGGTTGTAATAAAAAGTGATATTACGAAATAAAACCGTTTTACAATATAAAGAAACATGACAAATGAAGGTTTCTACTATGAAGTAAAATTATGAACGATGGCTTATAATTTAAAATTAGGTAATTAAATTAAGTAATAAACGGTGGCTTACAACATAAAGCAGTATAACAAATAATGGTTTGTATACTAATTTTACGAAAGCAAATATTGCTGGCTTCCGATGGAGTATATTTACGGATACAAAATATTTGTGTATCGAACCGGGCGGAAAAAGGGCGGAAAACTTTAAGTCCTAAGGCTAAATATTGTTATCAGAACGTGATCGCGACCGAGAACGACATCACGTAATAGAAGCGGCTTTATCTAAATGCTCATAAGGTCTGGAACTGAAATAAACAACAACCGTTTACGTGCATAACCAGAACCAAGAAGAAATAGAAAGGGCTAAAGCGCATTTAAGACCTGGGGATGCTCATTGAGTGGGGGCAGCGAACTCCTGCCCTCCGAGATCAGAACTAACGAAGACCAAAAAATCCAGATTTTGGAGGAGGTATTTGGGCGCGGTAGGTCTCGTAAATAACGTACACTCTCGATTGGGGTGTAATCCGCTATCATTATCTTTCAAAGCACACTCTCCGAGGGCTTAACCCCGGGGTTCCTAATGCCGGCATAAAGCCACTCCCCTGTCCGAGTCCGGCCGCCCTTGTGACCCCGCCCCCACCCGCCCACCTAGCCGCCCGCCCGCCACCCCCTGCCCGCCCCTCACATCCACTGGGCACCGACAGGGCGAGCCCCATCACCCCCACTGCCCTGACGCACTACCTCACCGTGCCCTGACGCACCACCTCACCGCCCCCCCCCCCACCCCCCCCCCCCCGCCCCCGCCGCCACTAAACACCTATGACGCAAGCCCATGAGCTGTGGGTTAGGGTTTAGAGGTGGGCTCGTGTGGGGTATGAGGGAGGGAGATTGTCCTAGCAATATGGCTGACCGTCTCCCAGCCCTTCCCACCCGCTCCGCCCAAGCTCTCAGCGTGGAAACAAAGGACCCAAGGGCAAATGTTTTAGCCCCCAATGAATTACACATGGAGAGGTTTCAGCTCCCCCTGTTGGGGAGATGGACCTTGGGTTTTGAGGCCGGTAATCAACTGTTTATGCCCGGTCTATGAATGGCCTCATTTCAGGGGGCAGGCGGGCGATGAGGACTTTAAGATTCACGGTATAAAGGAGGCATAACACCGACCACTCGTCTTCACAGCATCGGAAGGAGAGTGATCCGGAAGTGGAGTCAGGGTCGGTGTGGGTGGGGTGAGGGGGGAGGGGTGCTAGTAGTAGGATGAGTTGCTGGTGAGGCGCCTATCCCTCGAGGCGGAGGGGGGGGGGCGGGGCACGTGCCTTTTGCCTTTAGTCCAGCCAAATGGAGAGCACGTGCCCGCAGTGCCCCCAGTGCCCCCCCTGGATCCAGCACTGGGTTACTGCTGGAGAAGTAAGTGGGTAGTCAGATGACGGTGCAATAATACCAAAAAGAAAGAATACTAACAGTAAAGAATTAATGTTTTATACTTTGAGCAGCTGCAAGGCACCTAGTCGATTATTTAAAAAAAAGATATCACATTACATCAAATTGCAAAATGGTAGAATAAAGGATCTAATTATTTCTTTTCCTGCATAGCAGAATTGTAAGACAATTATAGCTCCCTTCAATCGCACGCCACACACTCCCACCCTCACTCCCACCGAAACCCAAGGGATGTCCAATATATAGACTGAGCTTCTCAGCGAGCTACGCCTGCACGACATCTTTATGTCTTGTTCTCATTGTAAGCTCTAAATGACAGTGACACAGCTGGAGAAGTAATCCTCGTCTCCAAAGTCAACATGAGTCCACATGTTCAATACACCCAGATGTTAAAAGGACACAAGTACATTAAGATTTCTATGGCAACGTTTGCTTTGTTTTGCCCTATTTACATTTCACAGTGGTCGAATAGCCCCGCATGACGTTCTCGTCGGCATGGCAACAGCATGTAAATCGATCGCGACTTCCAAGTTACCATGATTCCATGCTGACTATGGCTGAACGCTGCTCGCACTCACTCCATCATCTCTGAGAGTTATCATTATTTCAGGAACAGATCTTTATTCTGCTAATATATTGTGCGGCGACGTCGTGGCTACTTGTGTTTTATGGCAGGATATCTTTTCTTGGCATACAGCAGATGAAAGTGAATCCGAAGTGATTTTGAAAGCGACGTTTTTTCGAAAAGGATGAATAGAAATGTCTTACAGTTGCAATTCCTTGCAATATATCTTATAAATAGTTTTGCCATCATTTGAAAGCTCGTTCAGCTTATAATGGATTTGATAAAAATGTTACTAGATTTTGGTTAGACCTTAATGTATCTGATGGATCCAATTTCGATCAAGCAAATATGATTGATGAAATCCATGAAATCCAGTATGTAATACCGTTTCTGTGCATACTTATAACAACCGTAGATCATTTTCGCATCACTGACCGGAAGTTGATTTATATCCACCGCTACCAAACCAAGCTCCCCCGCATGGTGGCGCTACGCAAGCTCCGCCCTTTACTGCTGCTGTCGGCCGGGATTCTTCATTCTTCAAGATTCTTGAAAAACGATCAAAATCCGCTGTAATTTCTTGCCACATTATAATTCGCAAGAATAAAACATAAAAATAACGAGCCTTGTGTATTTATACAGGAAAAAACATCTTGTATCCTTTCAAAAAAGTTATGCTGGGTCCCGGCACTAATTTGTAGAAATGTGCGGCGCATTTGTCCGATCAATTTGCGCAGCGCCGCCCTCGCGAGCGGATGTGCAAAGGGATTGAGGCAGTTGGCGACAACAGATATATAATGGAGCCCTAGCGGAGTGCGTCGAAGGCAGAGAGTACTGAACGAAGAGAACCCGAAATCCATAAATAGCGTCACACCTCCTAATTCTTCAGATTTCGGACCTCGTCAGCGAGACGACAAGTGCCAGACGCTGATAAGAGATCCAGCATGAAAGTGGGACAATAGGTCGAGCATTTCATTATTGTATCATATATGATCCGGTAATAAAAATGATAAAATAAACATTAAAACGCTTTCGAAAGGCAACTTTATCATAAGCACAGTTTAATTATCAGTGTCGAAAATGAGGCATTTATATATTAAGACAAAAGCAAAAAGCATTGAACAATATCGCTGCAAGTTGTCCCACAATGGTTGAGAATCCCGTATTTATCATTGTGCTATTTTACACCGCTGGTATTGGCCTGTTGTTTCGGCCAAGGCCCGAGCAGCAAACGACATTTCATTGCTTTTAATTTGTCTGGAGCATGACAGATATATTACAGTGGTATGGAATTGGGTGATATATGGCCCTGAAGTATTATTAAGTTGACCTCATTTCCCGGTTTTACTTTGAATACTCTAGATATCTTATTATACCCTTAGCTCTACTTCTTCCTTTGGCTTTATTGGTTACCAAACTTTCGCACTGGGCGATGCTGGCTTGAGATATAAGAACGTAATAACCGAGTCTTATTCATCAAATCTCGGCCCATCCAACCCACCCACCCCCTCACCCCGCCTTAATCAACATTTGATTACAACAGACATATATTTACCCTCACGTTTCCCTTTTCGGGAAGAATCTGATGCTATTCACCAATCCTGCGCACTTCAGAACGATAAAGTCTTTCATTGGAGGGGATACATATCGAATCCTCCCAAGAGGTATAATTGCCAGAGGGAGGGAACTGGCTACACACAAGCTAGCCCCTACAGGGGCCCCCTAGCAATATGCGATAAAACTTTATACAGATGGCTCTGCCACAGAACGGGACAAATTGGAGAAAAGGGAGTATTCAATTTATCAGCTGGGCAATAAAGCATGTTTGTTTTCATTCCGGACGGCCAAGGGTGAAGTTGGCTCCTACCAGAATGAGGAGAAACCTTTTTGGAACACTTCTCACTGATATCCCCTCCTCTGCTCTCAATACTGGGCGCATTTCTTTGGTAACCCGAGTATATCCCCAAGGTGGACCGAATACGCACATTACACGTCGGTAGACCGCCCGACATTTCTTTCACCCGGATATGGGTGCGCGCGCATCCTTTCGGTATGTGGAGTGCCCCGTTCTAAACAGCTTGGGACATTCGGGCGACTGATTAAAAAGGGAATGAGAGTGGGTTGGTTCCAGTGCCCATATGTGAACCGAATGTGAACGACGTGTGCATATTATTCGAATAGGCATGTCCCTATCGGCACGCCGGGAAGTGCCATGTCACGTGTTGCGGGTCCCGGGCGGGATACCGAAACTGGCAGAAAGAAATGTGCCGACTGTGAAGATGCGCCGTGGTCGGGACGTACAGTACTCGATGGTTGGTTGTATATTGAGGACGCTTTATCCATTTTGGTCATATCGCGTCAATGGGAGAAGGAAAGGAGAGTGGAGCCATGTACCCGGGGGTGACCCCCTACTCTTTATGAAGAAGGACATGGGATCTTTATCCTGCGACCACACAGACATGGCCACACCGGGGCTCGAACAATCAATCCACGTGCCGTTAAGCACTCAGGTGGCCAGAGCACTCAATGCAAGCGCCCTAGCCCACTGAGCTACCCGGCCGGCCCCTCACACTCGATGGAAGACCTGACCAACTGAGTCCCTATCAAGGGACGTTCGATCCCGTCATCTAACTGTCCCAATAGGTTCCATGGACCAGTTTTGCACATGTCTGTGCAAACATGATTCAGGAGGTGGAGTCGAGTTTACACCTTTTGCGGTTGACCTCACATTACACCCCCAAACATCATTAGTTTTTGTCATTACTTATGTTATTACATCGGCTTTTTTTTCAATTTCTTTAATTTATTGGCGTAAATCGATGCATAATTCAGTAAGGACTATAACACCGGGTCCACTCATGTAGTTGGAAAGGTCGAGGGACATGTTAGTACTCTCATCCCAAAATCTTACACTGTCTTTATGGCGTACTAGCCTAATCATAAGTAATATCTTGATGGCTTTGGTGACATTGTTACGACCACCTCACTCTTATATCTGTGCCTTTAAAATGGATAAAAACTGAAAATACTCGACCGCGTCCACGTGATGTAGTGCTTTCTCGCTGCGCAGCGATGTGCTACAGGGGATTCATAAATATGATGGAGAGAAAAACGCACTCTAGCAGCGTAAATGTATTGCCTGTGTGTCCCAATCACGCATCCATGCGCTCTCATTCGGCGTAACCACCCCCAAAAGTACCTTCCGCGCTCTATCCATTCTGATGCCTGGTCGACTTGGCATTACGCTGCTGGCCGAACGAAATCTCGTAGAGTCACGCCGATGAGCTCTCTCGCAGGGCCGATATGTCGCGCGATTCCCGCCAGGCGTACAGATGGGGCACATTACAAGATCGGATTTATTCTTCATAGGCGTCGCCCGGTGGAGGTAAGTTAGAGGCACTAATGTCGGGGCTGGGACCCGAGCGGCCAAAGGGCACTTTCTGGCCACCGACATGCAAAACTTTCCGCCACGCGGCGCTAACCCCACCGATCAACATAGGAAAACTCCGCCCCCCCCCCCCCGGAGGCACTGCAAGCCTGACGGGCCGGTCAAGAGTGCCACTGCGGCGCGGTAAGGCAACTGACGTTAAGCGCGGTACTTGGATCAAAATGAAACGAGGCATTGGAACTAGCATGTCAATGAAGGATCCGTGACATGGTGGCATCGTACACAGGAGCAAACATACCGGGTATATTGACATTAAGAACGACGATGAACAACACGCTCAGTACTGTTATCTCAGCGATTTAGTGAAGAATATGCAAAGACACGGCAAGAAGGAGATATTTCACTAACATATCGTCTTTGTGTGATAGTTGATTTAGGTCTACTGGCTCGAATCAACGTTATCGTTATTCAGTACTTTAATGACCTCACAACGGAAGGTGATGTATCATGATTAATTGACCTTGCAACTATTTGGGAAACCTGATTCGGACATTTAACTCGGCCAACCGTCAGCCTCTTCGGACCAGGCGGTTCGACCGGGAGGTTTCAGGATCGGATCTCCAGATATACTGGATATGGGGGGCCGGTTTTGGTTTTCGTATGTTAAATGATATAAATTATATAAATTTCGGCCTAAAAATGGGAGGCCAGAGCTGGGTCGCCCCCCCCCCCCCTGGATCCGCCCCTGCACCAGCTGACCGTCAGGACCAACAGCGTGCCTTTTCTCGCCCCCCACCCCAATCCTCCTTACCTCCCCTGTTTTTGAAAAACATCAATCTGGGTGGAAATCGTGCCCTACACCCCTATGGGATAAATATATATCTGCAGCCACCGAGATGACATAAAAAATTCCTTTATATAGTGTAAACATCCTGCACATGAGAAATGAAACCTTGCGGCCATGTCACCACAGTGCCACTAATACGAATGAGGGTCGGGCCGGTCCGCCCATCGCTCACATACTACATAAATATGTAGTTAGTCCCAAGTCCGTCACTTCAGGAAAATCGTTACCACTAATGCTACCTAGGGCGCCGAGTTTTGTCACATTGGCAGGAATATGGGGCGTGTTTCTGAATGGAGTCCATTTAGTGTGTCGATAGGTTGTCGCACATTTATATATACGGTCGACGGTCCTATATATATATATATATACATGCATGGCCCAGTCCCACAAACTGAACAAGTTGACGGATGCCCTGGGGCTAGGAAGGGGGTATGGAGGGGGAGATAGGCGGGGGTCGGGAGTCGGGGAGACGGGGGTAGGGGTGTGGGAGAGACGGGGATAGGGGGCTTATTTCGGGCGCCTGCATGAGATGTTTTCCTTAACTCTCGTCACCGAACCTACGTGAGCCAACCCGGAAGTCCCTCATTATCGCTCACCCCCACTTTCTATCCTTTTTTTTTTTTAAATGGAAGGGTGCCTTCCTGATGCACTAGACAGTAGATTAAGGTCCTGGGTTCGAATCCCAACCCGGACACCTAAGCTGACACGTGTTTCATCCATTCATCCTTTATCGCCTTGGGGATTTCTTGATCCGGTTCCTTTCCTTCCCGTGGCCGGCTGCTGCCATTGGATAAATCCGCTGGCACAAAGAGACTCACCGCCCTAGGTCTGGTCCATGGATCTATGTACATATACTGCACGGACAGTCCGATTTAACAATTGACTGGACATAACGGACCATTAACGCTTACAGTCCGTAGTTACCCCAGAATATATTGCATTCTACCATTGATGAATCCGTGTATAATTCAGTATACACATTGAACACCAATTGCCACCAACCTTGATTGTGATGCATAATGCCGTTAATTGACCATTTGATCATAAGCCAGAAATATCCATGGATCTCCCCTAATGTTGTGTCTAACATTGTATTTTACTCCATCTTTCTCCATAGAAAATATTATTTATAAGCAAATAATTTGGTGCCGCAGTGGCTCGTGGGTTCAATGGTGGATGTGGTCAGATGGTAACAAGGTAACGATCCCAACACGTCCATGCCGAACTAAAACACAGATTATGAAATGCTGACCGTGATTTTGGATTTACGATTATCCCTTACGAGGGTGGTGCGGTGAGGGTGGGCATGGTGAGGGTGAGTATGGTGAGGGTGGAGTATGGTGAGGGTGGGTATGGTGAGGGTGGGTACGGTGAGGGTAAGTATGGTGAGGGTGGGTATGATGAGGGTGGGTATGGTGAGGGTGGTGCGGTGAGGGTGGGCATGGTGAGGGTGGGTATGGTGAGGGTGAGTATGGTGAGGGTGAGTATGGTGAGGGTGGAGTATGGTGAGGGTGGGTATGGTGAGGGTGAGTATGGTGAGGGTAGGTATGGTGAGGGTGGGTATGATGAGGGTGGTGCGGTGAGGGTGGGCATGGTGAGGGTGGGTATGGTGAGGGTGAGTATGGTGAGGGTGGAGTATGGTGAGGGTGGGTAAGGTGAGGGTGGGTACGGTGAGGGTAAGTATGGTGAGGGTGGGTATGATGAGGGTGGGTATGATGGGGTGGGTATGGTGAGGGTGAGTATGGTGAGGGTGGGTATGGTGAGGGTGGGTATGGTAAGGGAGGGTACGGTGAGGGTGGGTATGGTGAGGGTGGCTCTGATGGGGGTGGGTATGGTGAGGGTGGTATGGTGACGGTGGGTATGGTGAGGGTGGGTATGGTGAGGGTGGGCATGGTGAGGGTGGGTACGGTGAGGGTGGGTATGGTGAGTTGGGTACGGTGAGGGTTGGTATGGTAAGGGTGGGGTACGGTGAGGGTGGGTATGGTGAGGGTGGCATGGTGACGGTGGTATGATGACGGTGGGTATGGTGAGAGTGGGCATGGTGAGGGTGGGTACGGTGAGGGTTGGTATGGTAAGGGTGGGGTACGGTGAGGGTGGGTATGGTGAGGGTGGGTATGGTGAGGGTGGGCATGGTGAGGGTGGGTATGGTGAGGGTGGGTATGGTGAGGGTGGGTATGGTGAGTTGGGTACGGTGAGGGTTGGTATGGTAAGGGTAGGGTACGGTGAGGGTGGGTATGGTGAGGGTGGCATGGTGACGGTGGTATGATGACGGTGGGTATGGTGAGGGTGGGCATGGTGAGGGTGGGTACGGTGAGGGTTGGTATGGTAAGGGTGGGGTACGGTGAGGGTGGGTATGGTGAGGGTGGGTATGGTGAGGGTGAATATGGTGAGGGTGGGTATGGTGAGGGTGGGTATGGTGAGGGTGGCTCTGATGGGGGTGGGTATGGTGAGGGTGGGCATGGTGAGGGTGGGTACGGTGAGGGTTGGTATGGTAAGGGTGGGGTACGGTGAGGGTGGGTATGGTGAGGGTGGGTATGGTGAGGGTGAATATGGTGAGGGTGGGTATGGTGAGGGTGGGTATGGGGAGGGTGGGTATGGTGAGGGTGGGTATGGTGAGGGTGGGTATGGTGAGGGTGGGTATGGTTAGGATGGGTATGGGGAGGGTGGGTATGGTGAGGGTGGGTATGGTGGGGTGGGTATGGTGAGGGTGGGTATGGTGAGGGTGGGTATGGTGAGGTGGGTATGGTGACGGTGAGTATGGTGACGGTGGGTATGGTGAGGGTGGTGTGGTGAGGGTGGGTATGGTGAGGGTGGTATGGTGAAGGTGGGTCTAATGAGGGTGGGTATGGTGAGGGTGGTATTGTGACGGTGGGTATGGTGAGGGTGGTGTGGTGAGGGTGGGTATGGTGAGGGTGGGTATGGTGAGGGTGGGCATGGTCACGGTGGGTATGGTGAGGGTGAGTCTGATGAGAGTGGGTATGGTGAGGGTGGGCATGGTGAGGGTGGGTATGGTGAGGGGGGCATGGTGAGGGTGGGTCTGATGAGGGTGGGTATGGTGAGGGTGGTATGGTGAGAGTGGGTATGGTCTTGGTGGTATGGTGAGGGTGGTATGGTGAGGTGGGTATGGTGAGGGTGAGTATGGTGACGGTGGAGTATGGTGAGGGTGGATATGGTGAGGGTGGGTATGGTGAGGGTGGGTATGGTGAGGGTGGGTATGGTGGGGTGGGTATGGTGAGGGTGAGTATGGCAAGGGTGGGTATGGTGAGGGTGAGTATGGTAAGGGTGAGTACGGTGAGGGTGGGTATGGTGAGGGTGAGTATGGTGAGGGTGGGCATGATGACGGTGGGTATGGTGAGGGTGGGCATGGTTACGGTGGGTATGGTGATGGTGGTATGGTGAGTGTGGGTATGGTGAGGGTGAGTATGGTGAGGGTGGTATGGTGATGGTACGATGACGGTGGATATGGTGAGGGTGGGTATGGTGACGGTGGGTACGGTGAGGGTGGTTATGGTGAGGGTGGGTATGGTGAGTTGGGTACGCTGAGGGTTGGTATGGTAAGGGTGGGTACGGTGAGGGTGGGTATAGTGAGGGTAGGTATGGTGAGGGTTGGTATGGTGACGGTGGGTATGGTGAGGGTGGGTATGGTGGGGTGGGTATGGTGAGGGTGGGTATGGTGGGGTGGGTATTGTGAGGGTGAGTATGGTGACGGTGGGTATGGTGAGGGTGGTGTGGTGAGGGTGGGTATGGTGAGGGTGGTATGGTGAAGATGGGTCTGATGAGGGTGGGTATGGTGAGGGTGGTATTGTGACGGTGGGTATGGTGAGTGTGGTGTGGTGAGGGTGGGTATGATGAGGGTAGGTACGGTGAGTGCGGATGTGGGTGTGCTGAGCTGGGTGTGAGAGGGGTCAGGGTTAGTATGGTGCGGGTGGGTATGGTGAGGTTGAGTATGGTAAAGGCTGGCATAGTGAGAGTAGGTATGGTGAGGGTGGGTATGGTGAGGGTGGGGATGGTGGGGGTGGGGAGTATGATGGGGTGGGTATGGTGAGGGTGGCTATGGTGAGGATGGTTATGGTGAGCATGAGAATAGTGAGTGTGGCTAAGTTGAGGGTAGATGTGGTGAGGATGGGTATGGTGAGGGTGGTGTGGTGAGGGTGGGTATTGTGAGGGTGAGTATGGTGAGGGTGGGTATGGTGCCGGTTAGTATGGTGAGGGTGGGTATGGTGAGGGTGGGTATGGTAAGGGTGGTGTGGTGAGGGTCGGTATTGTGAGGGTGAGTATGGTGAGGGTGGGTATGGTGAGGGTGAGTATGGTGAGGGTGGGTACGGTGAGGATGGGTATGGTGAGGGTGGGTATGGTGAGGGTGGGTATGGTGAGGGTGGAGTATGGTGAGGGTGGGTATGGTGAGGGTGGTTACGCTGAGGGTGAGTATGGTGAGGGTGGGTATGATGAAGGTGGGTATGATGGGGTGGGTATGGTGAGGGTGAGTATGGTGAGGGTGGGTATGGTGAGGGTGGGTATGGTAAGGGTGGGTACGGTGAGGGTGGGTATGGTGAGGGTGGGGTTGGTGAGAGTGGGCATGATGACGGTGGGTATGGTGAGGGTGGGCATGGTGAGGGTGGGTATGGTGAGGGTGGTATGGTGAGGGTGGCTCTGATGAAGGTGGGTATGGTGAGGCTGGTGTGGTGCCGGTGGGTATGGTGATGGTGGTATGGTGAGTGTGGGTATGGTGAGGGTGAGTATGGTGAGGTTGGTATGGTGACGGTGGCATGATGACGGTGGGTATGGTGAGGGTGGGCATGGTGAGGGTGGGTACGTTGAGAGTGGGTATGGTGAGGGTGGGTGTGGTGAGTTGGGTACGATGAGGGTTGGTATGGTAAGGGTGGGGTACGGTGAGGGTGGGTATGGTGAGGGTGGTATGGTGACGGTGGTATGATGACGGTGGGTATGGTGAGGGTGGGTATGGTGAGGGTGGGTACGGTGAGGGTGGGTCTGGTGAAGGTGGGTATGGTGGGGTGGGTATGGTGAGGGTGAGTATGGTAAGAGTGGGTACGGTGAGGGTGGGTACGGTGAGGGTGGGTATGGTGATGGTGGTATGGTGAGTGTGGGTATGGTGAGGGTGAGTATGGTGAGGGTGGTATGGCGATGGTATGATGACGGTGGATAAGGTGAGGGTGGGTATGGTGAGGGTGTGTACGGTGAGGGTGGGTATGGTGAGGGTGGGTATGGTGAGTTGGGTACGCTGAGGATTGGTATGGTAAGGGTGGGGTACGGTGAGGGTGGGTATGGTGAGGGTAGGTATGGTGAGGGTTGGTATGGAGACGGTGGGTATGGTGATGGTGGGTATGTTGGGGTGGGTATGGTGAGGGTGGGTATGGTGGGGTGGGTATGGTGAGGGTGAGTATGGTGAAGGTGGGTATGGTGAGGGTAGTGTGGTGAGGGTGGGTATGGTGAGGGTGGTATGGTGAAGGTGGGTCTGATGAGGGTGGGTATGGTGAGGGTGGAATTGTGACGGTGGGTATGGTGAGGGTGGTGTGGTGAGGGTGGGTATGATGAGGGTGGGTATGATGAGGGTAGGGTACGGTGAGTGTGGATGTGGGTGTGCTGAGCTAGGTGTGAGAGGGGTCAGGGTTAGTATGGTGCGGGTGGGTATGATGAGGTTGAGTGAGGTAAAGGCTGGCATAGGGAGAGTGGGTATGGTGAGGGTGGGTATGGTGAGGGTGGGGATGGTGGGGGTGGGGAGTATGATGGGGTGGGTATGGTGAGGGTGGCTATGGTGAGGGTGGGTATGGTGAGTTGGGTACGCTGAGGATTGGTATGGTAAGGGTGGGGTACGGTGAGGGTGGGTATGGTGAGGGTAGGTATGGTGAGGGTTGGTATGGAGACGGTGGGTATGGTGAGGGTGGGTATGGTGGGGTGGGTATGGTGAGGGTGGGTATGGTGGGGTGGGTATGGTGAGGGTGAGTATGGTGAAGGTGGGTATGGTGAGGGTAGTGTGGTGAGGGTGGGTATGGTGAGGGTGGTATGGTGAAGGTGGGTCTGATGAGGGTGGGTATGGTGAGGGTGGAATTGTGACGGTGGGTATGGTGAGGGTGGTGTGGTGAGGGTGGGTATGATGAGGGTGGGTATGATGAGGGTAGGGTACGGTGAGTGTGGATGTGGGTGTGCTGAGCTAGGTGTGAGAGGGGTCAGGGTTAGTATGGTGCGGGTGGGTATGATGAGGTTGAGTGAGGTAAAGGCTGGCATAGTGAGAGTGGGTATGGTGAGGGTGGGTATGGTGAGGGTGGGGATGGTGGGGGTGGGGAGTATGATGGGGTGGGTATGGTGAGGGTGGCTATGGTGAGGATGGTTATGGTGAGCATGAGAATAGTGAGTGTGGCTAAGTTGAGGGTAGATGTGGTGAGGATGGGTATGGTGAGGGTGGTGTGGTGAGGGTGGGTATTGTGAGGGTGAGTATGGTGAGGGTGGGCATGGTGAGGGTTAGTATGGTGAGTGTGGGTATGGTGAGGGTTGGTATGGTAAGGGTGGTGTGGTGAGGGTCGGTATTGTGAGGGTGAGTATGGTGAGGGTGGGTATGGTGAGGGTGGGTATGTTGAGGGTGGGAATGGTGAGGGTGGGCATGGTGACGGTGGGTATGGTGAGGGTGGGTATGGTGAGGGTGGGTACGGTGAGGGTGGGTATGGTGAGGGTGGGTATGGTGAGGGTGGGTATGTTGAGGGTGGGAATGGTGAGGGTGGGCATGGTGACGGTGGGTATGGTGAGGGTGGGTATGGTGAGGGTGGGTACGGTGAGGGTGGGTATGGTGAGGGTGGGTATGGTGAGGGTGAGTATGGTGAGGGTGGAGTATGGTGAGGGTGGGTATGGTGAGGGTGGGTACGCTGAGGGTGATTATGGTGAGGGTGGGTATGATGAGGGTGGGTATGATGGGGTGGTTATGGTGAGGGTGGGTATGGTGACGGTGGGTACGGTGAGGGTGGTTATGGTGAGGGTGGGTATGGTGAGTTGGGTACGCTGAGGGTTGGTATGGTAAGGGTGGGTACGGTGAGGGTGGGTATGGTGAGGGTAGGTATGGTGAGGGTTGGTATGGTGACGGTGGGTATGGTGAGGGTGGGTATGGTGGGGTGGGTATGGTGAGGGTGGGTATGGTGGGGTGGGTATGGTGAGGGTGAGTATGGTGAAGGTGGGTATGGTGAGGGTAGTGTGGTGAGGGTGGGTATGGTGAGGGTGGTATGGTGAAGGTGGGTCTGATGAGGGTGGGTATGGTGAGGGTGGAATTGTGACGGTGGGTATGGTGAGGGTAGTGTGGTGAGGGTGGGTATGATGAGGGTGGGTATGATGAGGGTAGGTACGGTGAGTGCGGATGGGGGTGTGCTGAGCTGGCTGTGAGAGGGGTCAGGGTTAGTATGGTGAGGGTGGGTAAGATGAGGTTGAGTGAGGTAAAGGCTGGCATAGTGAGAGTGGGTATGGTGAGGGTGGGTATGGTGAGGGTGGGGATGGTGGGGGTGGGGAGTATGATGGGGTGGGTATGGTGAGGGTGGCTATGGTGAGGATGGTTATGGTGAGCATGAGAATAGTGAGTGTGGCTAAGTTGAGGGTAGATGTGGTGAGGATGGGTATGGTGAGGGTGGTGTGGTGAGGGTGGGTATTGTGAGGGTGAGTATGGTGAGGGTGGGCATGGTGAGGGTTAGTATGGAGAGGGTGGGTGTGGTGAGGGTTGGTATGGTAAGGGTGGTGTGGTGAGGGTCGGTATTGTGAGGGTGAGTATGGTGAGGGTGGGTATGGTGAGGGTGAGTATGGTGAGGGTGGGTATGTTGAGGGTGGGAATGGTGAGGGTGGGCATGGTGACGGTGGGTATGGTGAGGGTGGGTATGGTGAGGGTGGGTACGGTGAGGGTGGGTATGGTGAGGGTGGGTATGGTGAGGGTGAGTATGGTGAGGGTGGAGTATGGTGAGGGTGGGTATGGTGAGGGTGGGTATGGTGAGGGTGGGCATGGTGTCGGTGGGTATGGTGAGGGTGGGTCTGATGAGGGTGGGTATGGTGAGGGTGGTATGGTGACGGTGGGTATGGTGATGGTGGTATGGTGATGGTGGGTCTGATGAGGGTGGGTATGGTGAGGGTGGTATGGTGAGGGTGGTTATGGTGAGGGTGGGCATGGTGACGGTGGGTATGGTGAGGGTGGGTATGGTGAGGGTGGGTATGGTGAGTGTGGGTATGGTGAGGGCGGATCTCATGACAGTGGGTATGGTGAGGGTGGGCATGGTGAGAGTGGGCAAGGTGAGGGTGGGTCATATGAGAGTGGGTATGGTGAGGGTGGGAATGGTGAGAGTGGTATGGTGAAGGTGGGATATGGTGAGGGTGGGTATGGTGAGAGTGAGTATGGTGAGGGTGGTGTGGTGAAGGTGGGTCTCATGAGGTGGATATGGTGAGGGTGGTATGGTGAGGGTGGGTATGGTGAGGATAGGTATGGTGAGGGTGGGCATGGTGACGGTGGGTATGGTGAGGGTGGGTCTGATGAGTGTGGGTATAATGACGGTGTGTATGGTGAGGGTGGGTATGGTGAGGGTGGGTATGGTGAGGGTGGGGTATGGTGAGGGTGGGTATGGTGAGGGTGGGTATGGTGAGGGTGATTTTGGTAATGGTGGGTATGGTGTGGTTGGTATGGTCAGGGTGGGTATGGTGACGGTGGGTATGGTGGGGTGGGTATGGTTAGGGTGGGTATGGTGAGGGTGGGCATGGTGACGGTGGGTATGGTGAGGGTGGGTCTGATGAGTGTTGGTATAATGACGGTGTGTATGGTGAGGGTGACTATGGTGAGGGTGGGTATGGTGAGGGTTGGGTATGGTGAGGGTGGATATGGTGAGGGTGATTTTGGTAATGGTGGGTATGGTGTGGATGGTATGGTGAGGGTGGGTATGGTGACGGTGGGTATGGTGGGGTGGGTATGGTGAGGGTGGGTATCGTGAGGGTGGGTATGGTGAGTGTGGGTAAGGTGAGGGTGGGTCTGATGAGAGTGGGTATGGTGAGGGTGGGAATGGTGAGAGTGGTATAGTGAAGGTGGGTATGGTGAGGGTGGGGTATGGTGAGGGTGGGTATGGTGAGAGTGAGTATGGTGAGGGTGGTGTGGTGAAGTTGGGTCTGATGAGGTGGATATGGTGAGGATGGTATGGTGAGGATGGGTATGGTGAGGGTAGGTATGGTGAGGGTGGGCATGGTGACGGTGGGTATGGTGACGGTGGGTCTGATGAGTGTGGGTATGCTGACGTGGGTATGGTGAGGGTGGGTATGGTGAGGGTGGGGTATGGTGAGGGTGGGTATGGTGAGGGTGGGTGTGGTGAGGGTGATTTTGGTAAAGGTGGGTATGGTGTGGTTGTTATGGTGAGGGTGGGTATGGTGACGGTGGGTATGGTGGGGTGGGTATGGTGAGGGTGGGTATCGTGAGGGTGGGTATGGTGAGTGTGGGTATGGTGAGGGCGGATCTCATGAGAATGGGTATGGTGAGGGTGAGCATGGTGAGAGTGGGTATGGTGAGGGTGGGAATGGTGAGAGTGGTATAGTGAAGGTGGGTATGGTGAGGGTGGGGTATGGTGAGGGTGGGTATGGTGAGAGTGAGTATGGTGAGGGTGGTGTGGTGAAGTTGGGTCTGATGAGGTGGATATGGTGAGGATGGTATGGTGAGGATGGGTATGGTGAGGGTAGGTATGGTGAGGGTGGGCATGGTGACGGTGGGTATGGTGACGGTGGGTCTGATGAGTGTGGGTATGCTGACGTGGGTATGGTGAGGGTGGGTATGGTGAGGGTGGGGTATGGTGAGGGTGGGTATGGTGAGGGTGGGTATGGTGAGGGTGATTTTGGTAAAGGTGGGTATGGTGTGGTTGGTATGGTGAGGGTGGGTATGGTGACGGTGGGTATGGTGGGGTGGGTATGGTGAGGGTGAGTATGTTGGGGTGGGTATAGTGAGAGTGGGCATACTAAAGATGGGGAAAACAATTGAAGAAGAAGAAGCTGTGGTCTCGACTTTAGAGGGCTAGGAGCAATGCCTTCTGCGGTAAGAGCAACGAAACACCTATACCTTATTTAAACAGTACTAGCTGCAACCTAAAATTTAAGCACTCCTGTCCTTTAAAAATCGAATAACTTTGAGAGTTAAAAAAAAACTTGAGAAGCCCACCCTGAAAGAAAATAGCAAAGTGCGAAGTCATCTATTTCAGAAGTAAAGAACCTAAAAAATCGGTACTTAAGAAGTCAATAAATAAAAGGCCGAAACGTCACTGGTGAAAGCGACGACTTTTGTCCACGGCCGACACAGTCTAATCACGGCGACAAGAGGAGACTGAAGGAGGGGATCGGACGAACGAAGATTGATACGCAAAAAGCTAGAGCTGCTTCCAAAATGAGCTTTGGTTGGGAGCGACAATCTCGTGTTCTATTGAGCACAAAATACGGAAGGAAAGAAGAGGCCTATCCAATGTGAGCCGCGCAGGATTACTTCCAGACGGTCACTCCCGGGGTAAGAGTAATACCAGGTACTCAGGACAGGATTACACACGAGATGGATTCATCCTAAACCTTAAGTCATCTAAAGTGCCAGGTCAAAAACTTTTAGCGTGTTAGTTATTTATGTATATGGCCCATATAAACAGTCATTAAAACCGTCAGGTTGTCTATACACGTTCATATGTCAAGAACATCACAAAAGTGACGAAGGACTGAATTAATCAGTAACTGTGTAACTCCACCAAAACGCATTGCCAACACCGTCAAACGTGAATGTGACGATTTCTTACATTTGTTGCTCTATATGATAGGTGCATCATACAACCCATTCATGTTGTTTATTGATAGTTATTGGAGTGACTTTCTAGAGCTTGATTAATCCGTGACTGTAACTCCGCCAAAGTGCCACGCCAAGGGGACGTGGCACAGGGAGACCGTTACTTACATTATTGTCCTACACGATCCGCTCATTCAATTCCCAGTCAGAACTATTATCTACGTCCTTTGAAAGGGGACCTCATAAAGCCTGGGAGACTGGGATTGAGATGTACTGCGGACAGCCATGAAAGCCGTCAACATGCCAAGACCAACATCGAGATATATGGTGAGACTGCCCCGGATGTTGGCATGGCAACCGCTCTTGGATCGGTCACCATCAACCGCGACACGCCGATGAGGCCCTTACAGACTCCCGGCCCTCTTACGCCTTGTCGCAGGTCATGTCGGGGGACGCAATGCCCCAAGTGGATCATGATCTGTGGCAACTTCGCATCATCGTCTTTCGTTCGTTCCGCGTCTGATGACGTCATATAAATGCGTTTTATGCGCAAGGAAGACGTCAAGACAATTCTCAATCTCAATGCTTGGGTCGTTATCATATGCTCGTCTGAATCATTAGAGAATTATAGCTTCTGTAAGTGACATCACAGACAGCGCGCGCTCACCTCCAGCGAATCCGGTTTTGGGTACATGACGCTTCACCGCCCCATATACAAAGCATAGGGAGCTCTTTGTAATGGCGTGAAACGCACAGAAAACCAGCGTCTTGCGATTTAAAACTAGTACGAGTATGAAGGTATAACCCCAAGCATTTATTCCATATGGTTTTCAAATCTAACATTGCATTCATATCTGAAACATCAGTGAGTCTATTTTGAGGCCCATGGTAAAGTATAGGGACCCGCTGACGCGTTGTACCCAGAACGGTTGTTTCTAGAGGTGAGCGCGCGCTGTCTGTGACGTCACTTACAGACCCTATTGCACTACGTTTTCGTTTACGTTTACGTCATCAGAACTCTGGGGTGTTTCCTCACCTACATAGATACGTTTGCGGGATCCGTTTGCGGGACAACGCCTTTCTAACGTTTTGACCGTAGGTATACTTTCCAGATGCTTATATATTGCATTGACTGTCTTTAGACGGGGCAAAGCAAAGGATTTTGCCGAATATAAGTCGCCCACCCCGTCATCCCCGATTATTATTCTTAGTGGTCGGAATCTATATGACTAGTAATTGCTCAATGAAAATTCAAACTGTTTAAATGGATCACATTTATTATAGAAATGTTGTTTTGATAAGAAGTTTCAACTTTAAATCTGTTTGATGAATAGCTTATTTCTGGTCGAAAAACTTCTCAGTTTGTTCATCAATTTAAATGAAAAAAACTCTCTTTCTTAGTTCCATTCTATTCTGTTTTTATTGTGATAGCACGAGAGTTAAAAACCGAAACGTAAACGTAACGAAGCTCACGAACTACTCATGCCTAATATTACACCGTTCCACACTCCGAGCTAACCTAAGTCAATGGATTTTGCAGCTTTGCTAAATTTTGCATTTGCGCTCATGACTGAACAAGCCTATCTGTGACCGACAGAGCTTCCCGCAGTCGTCGCATCGATGACCTGTCGATAGGTCTTGGTTTGTACTCACTGAGTGCCTAGATTGGCGTTTCAAGTCCAGCTTGTCAAACCAGATCCCGTCGTGGTGGGCCATTCCCTCACGTACGACACGTGACCATTCCCTCTTTTCGAATGCTAGGTCCTCCCAAGAATTTGTATCGCTGCCGAAAGCCTTCATGTCACGCTTGTAAACATCCTTAAACCTGAGCTTTGGCCGTCCAGTTGGCCTTTTGCCATCGGCAAGCTCACCGTAGAGCACATCCTTTGGAATGCGTTCATCTTGCATACGATGCACGTTTCCAAGCCAACGAAGACGTCGTTTTTTCACAAGAGCAAGAATGCTCGGTAGGTTTGACCTGGCTAACACGTCGGCATTTGTTACCTTGTCTTGCCAAGAAAGGCCTAAAATGCTTCGCAGCTAACGAAGATGGACGCTGTACTTTATTTCTTGGCCAAAATATGTAGTTCACGTTTCACTGCCATACAGCAGACTACTTAGAACACACGCCCTATAGATTAGCATTTTGGTGCGAATGGTTAGTTTTGATTTTTTCCAAGCATGTTTGTTTAAAGCAATATACTTACATGCGCCATCTTAGATTTTTTCAAATTTTAGAATCAACACTAAAAGTATCTCAAAACTTATGATGCATATGTTTTATATCTCTTTGAATCTGTAAAACAAACATGTCAACATAAAGCTGCGCGGTCTATTTTTATGGCGCGCGGACGTGATAGCGAGCCGCGGTCGACATCACACACAAAATACCGAACGGCGAACAGGCGCGCAGGGATATAAAGCCGGCAACCAACTTCTGCTCCGGTGACCAAATTGCTCCTCTCTGGATAGCCCACAGGCTTTCAGGATTTAAATTCAAGACAGAATGTACTTATTTCACATGGAGTAGAGGTTGGTAATACAAGAAATTACGGAATATATTGCTTTAACCAACCAGATGTAGTGGATGCCTTCCCAATGGGAGTGTTTATTTCTTCGTCCAGGAATAAATTAGCCGTGACGGTACTTCCCAGGTAACAAAACTTATTCACCACCTCTAAAGGCATTTTATTTAGGGTAATCACTGGTGGTGTAATAGCCCCTTGGCTCAGCACGACTGTGTTCTTAACAATAATAGTCAAAGCGAATAAAGCACACGCGTGTGAGAGTCGATCCATGAGTCTCTGCAGCTGGCTTTCTGCGCAACCAGTGCTGCCTCTAGCAAATAGCAGTTCCCTTATTAGGAAGCACCTCCGCTTGGACTTAGCACGAAATCTGGAAAGGTTGTACAATTTCCCATCTGATCTGGTGTGCAGGTAAACCCCCTCCGCATCCTCATCAAATGCGTGCGAAAGGAGCATAGTCAAAATGGGAAGCTCTCATCTCCGACAAAGTGACATTTTGCTTTGTTTGTCGGACTTGTTCGTCAGACATAGCGCACGTGGAAGCCCTTTTTTCGCCACGTGATTGGATAAAAGCAACAGTAACATCAATGGATGATTGACAGCCTGGAACGGTGTATTATGGATATCTACAGCCAGATAATGTATGTTTGGGAATGGAACATTCCGACTCCTTGATATTGATAAGGCTTTCATTATTAGAGAAAAAAATCCATAGTTTCAAGACTTCGATATCGCTGTACAATGATAAATTTTCCCTTCAATTGGTGTATTTTGTTTCGTATGTTTTTCACATTGCAATGGACAAATTGTCGCCCGTTTGAATGGGTTGACAATTATCGATAAAGATTGTTTACTGTTACTTTTACAACATGGCCAGTCGCCTCCTACGCCAACCCAGTAAAGGTCCCTTCCCTTCGTCGCCCTACGTACTACACACACTTCACAGCGATGAAGGATGTCTATGAAATGAGATCTATCACGACCAGGGTTCGTACAGAGTCTCGCGGGAGTTGGGGGAGACCATCTCTAATGGTCCCGGATTGTCTCATAGACGGTCGGAGTCGCAGTGCCGCTTGGGCGCAAATCTCGGGGCTCCGTGCGCCAGATTGGCCGAGATTTACCATTACTCTTCCATTGCATCGCGGCACACGGCCGAGAATTACCATTACTCCCCCATTGCATCGCGGCACACGGCCGAGATTTACCATTACTCTCCCATTGCATCGCGGCACACGGCCGAGATTTACCATTACTCTCCCATTGCATCGCAGCACACGGCCGAGATTTACTATTACCCTCCCATTGCATCGCGGCACACGGCCGAGATTTGGGAGTTTTGCGCGCGCTGATTTTGTTTCTCGTTTTTTTGCTTTCCGGTAGGAGGCGGGGGGGGCGTCTATGGTTCATGGAGATGGGTGATAGTGGTCACGTGATGAGACGACAGCCACAGCGCCTCAGAGGCAATCGATCAATGACAAACAGAGGGAACTAAACACTTCATCGCCGGGCACAGCTTTTTGGGGTGTTATTTGGTCGGCTGGGAGTTCTTGGTTATTTTAAACGGGGAAGTCACTGTTTCTGCGATCCTTGTTTCGTACTATTAAAGGTCAGGGCAGTCAAGCCGCAAAGGGATATTCAGTGAGGAGACCAGGATGATCTCTGGAAAATACATAGTGGTGAAGGTTAGGTCATAGAGAACACATAGTGACGAGGTCAGGTTAGGTCATAGAGAACACAAAGTGACGAGGTCAGGGTAGGCCATAGAGAACACATAGTGACGAGGTCAGGTTAGGTCATAGAGAACACATAGTGACGAGGTCAGGTTAGGTCATAGGGAACACATACTGACGAGGTCAGGGTAGGCCATAGAGAACATATAGTGACGAGGTCAGGTTAGGTCACAGAGAACACAAAGTGACGAGGTCAGGGTAGGCCATAGAGAACACATAGTGACGAGGTCAGGTTAGGTCATAGAGAACACATAGTGACGAGGTCAGGTTAGGTCATAGGGAACACATACTGACGAGGTCAGGGTAGGCCATAGAGAACATATAGTGACGAGGTCAGGTTAGGTCATAGCGAACACATAGTGACGAGGTCTGGGTAGGCCATAGAGAACACATAGTGACGAGTTCAGGTTAGGCCATAGAGAACAGATAGTGACAAGGTCGCTGTAGGCCATAGAGAACACATAGTGACGAGGTTAGGTTAGGTCATAGCGAACACAAAGTGACGAGGTCCAGGTAAGCCATTAAGAACATATAGTGACGAGGTCCGTGTAGGCCATAGAGAGCACAGTGACGAGGTCGCTGTAGGTCATAGAGAACACATAGTGACGAGGTCCGAGTTGATTGGTTGGTTATTCAGGACACTTTAACCACTTTTGGTCATATCGCGTCAATGGGAGAAGGAAGGAAGAGTGGAGCCATGTCCCGGGGTACCTCCTACTCTTTACGAAGATAGACATGGGATCTTTATCCTGCGACCACACAGACATGGCCACAGCAGGGCTTGAACCACCGATCCACCTGCCGTTAGGCTTTTAGGTGGCCAGAGCACTCAATGCGAGCGCTCTAGCCCACTGAGCTGTCAGTGTCCAGGTAGGCCATCCAGAACATTTAGGGACGAGGTTCGGACAGGCTACAGAGAAAAGTACATAGCGACCATAGCGAATTCACGGAATCTAATAGCAGATCATTTTATGTTGTTAGCTAGAAATGTGGCTTTGGCGGCCAATAGTAAATAAACATGCCAGAGGGGTTCGTTAATTAACATATATATATGAGTATTTATATATGAGTATTTGTATAGCAAACATAGAGGTATATCTGTTCATCTGGCCTTCAGAGACACTGCATGGGCTTAGCGTCGCACGATCCTCTGCGGTGGCGGTGTCAAGTGGCTCCATCTGGTGTGTCCAAACTTCATCTGGCGAGTAAACAGCGTATGCATAAGACGACGACGGAAGCGTGCATATCAGTGACATCCGGAAGAGGGTCGAGTCGGGAGTCCCTGGTGGTTGCCATGACCCCGGATTGAGATACCCACTCTGGGCTATCTTGGCACCCACCACCCTGTCTGCTGTAGCGCCCTACCCCGCACCTCTCGCCCCATCCACTTCCCATCATGCGATATAACGCACAGTCAGTGAGTGTCGTAACCACATGGTAACTATAGAAACAATGGGACGCAATATTTTACAGACATATATTCTGAAATTATCACCGTCGCGAGATTCCATATTTTAACTTTTAACAAATCTGATGGGAATCCGGTTAAGCAGATGAATTTTTGGGTTATTGTTTTGATTTTGAGGCCTAATCGTGGGATGTCTTGCAGTTTATCACACAGGCTATCGCATATCACACAGGCTATCACATATCACACAGAATATCACGTATCACACAGGATATCACATTTCACACAGGCTATCACATATCACACATGCTATCACGTATCACACAGGCTATCACGTATCACACAGGCTATCACTTATCACACAGGCAATCACGTATCACACAGAATATCACGTATCACACAGGCTATCATTTATCACACAGGCTATCACGTATCACACAGGCTATCACATATCACACACGCTATCACGTATTACACAGGCTATCGCATATCACACAGGCTATCACATATCACACAGGCTATCACATATCACACAGGCTATCACGTATCACACAGGCTATCACTTATCACACAGGCTATCACGTATCACACAGAATATCAAGTATCACACAGGCTATCACATATCACACAGGCTATCACTTATCACACAGGCTATCACATATCACACAGGCTATCACATATCACACAGACTATCACATATCACACAGGCTATCACATATCACACAGGCTATCACTTATCACACAGGCTATCAGATATCACACAGGCTATCACGTATCACACAGGCTATCACATATCACACAGGCTATCACTTATCACACAGGCTATCACATATCACACAGGCTATCACATATCACACAGACTATCACATATCACACAGGCTATCACACAGGCTATCACATATAACACAGACTATCACATATCACACAGGCTATCACATATCACACAGGCTATCACTTATCACACAGGCTATCAGATATCACACAGGCTATCACGTATCACATAAGCTATCATCACACAGTCTATCACGTGCTGCAACTTAATCGTTGGTGTTTTGATTTATCTACGGCCTAAAACTGTTACTCCATTCAACAAAACCATTCGCTGATGGTATTAATCTCATCTGATATGCTATCCACTCCCCGCAGCGTATCCACCCCTACCCCTCCCCATCGGCAAATCCTCTACCATGCCTGCCTCTGCCCACCCCTTCTTCACCAGTCCCGCCCTGCCCACCCCTTCTTCACCAGTCCCGCCCTGCCCACCCCTTCTTCACCAGTCCCGCCCTGCCCACCCCTTCTTCACCAGTCCCGCCCCTGCCCACCCCTTCTTCACCAGTCCCGCCCTGCCCACCCCTTCTTCACCAGTCCCGCCCTGCCCACCCCTTCTTCACCAGTCCCGCCCCTGCCCACCCCTTCTTCACCAGTCCCGCCCTGCCCACCCCTTCTTCACCAGTCCCGCCCCTGCCCAACCCTTCTTAACCAGTCCCGCCCTGCCCACCCCTTCTTCACCTGTCCCGCCCTGCCCACCCCTTCTTCACCAGTCCCGCCCCTGCCCACCCCTTCTTCCCCAGTCCCGCCCTGCCCACCCCTTCTTCACCAGTCCCACCCTGCCCACCCCTTCTTCACCAGTCCCGCCCCTGCCTACCCCTTCTTCACCAGTCCCGCCCTGCCCACCCCTTCTTCACCAGTCCCGCCCTGCCCACCCCTTCTTCACCAGTCCCGCCCTGCCCACCCCTTCTTCACCAGTCCCGCCCTGCCCACCCCTTCTTCACCAGTCCCGCCCTGCCCATCCCTTCTTCACCAGTCCCGCCCTGCCCACCTATTTCCCTATTCCTCCCGTACCGACGCCCCCCCCCTCTCCACTCCTTTTCCCACCTATCTCTCCCCAGGAATCACATTTCTGAAGCCACCCACGATTGTCGGTTGCTTACTGGACCGTGAAATGTGGCGACTGCATTTTCATGACTTGCATTGAGGAGATCAGCTTTATAACCGTAATAACCGCCTGAGCAAAACCGTGGTGGGGAGGCCCTCGAATCAATCAATCAATGACCCAATCAGTGAGCGAGAGAGTACCGGGTCGACGTTTGTAAATCTCACCACTGGTAGTAGCGAGTGCATCATTTAACGCGCAATGTAATATAAATAGCCGTCAAACGATGGCACTCAACCCCCACGCAATTAACATGGAGCCAGGGACGGTAATCGAAAATAGGTGTTTACAAAAGATTAATCGGTGGCTAAAAATCTGGCAGAAAAAGACTTGGGTGTCAGATTTGCATTCGTCCCGCGGTAAACGTTTGTCGGTACCAAGCTCCCCGGCGGGATGTCGATTCGCAAGGTTATAGTAAGCCAATTACTCGTTGGTGCGAGGTATCATGTAATACAGACCTAATTTATTAATAGTCAAACTAACTGTAGCTTATAGGGGAGATTTTCTAAAATACTATTAAAGTGAAAGCCGCAAGTCCTCTTCCTATGTATCATACGACATGTATTGGTTATATTACCTTGGTTAATGGGTACTCACGGAGGCATTGATATAACTGCATGTTGAAATGTGACATAATTATATCACCAACATGGCGTGCGTAGTAAAGTTATACGCTGACATGACCGGACCAACATCATAAGGCCTAACTTAAGCGTTTTACATGTGGTAGTACTCCAAGACAGAGTGTTCATTGTCCGTATAAAATAGGGAAAGTATTCACTGGTATCTTAAACAATAGATTATATAAATGGGCGGAGGAGTCAAAGTTGTTGTATGAGGAACAAGCTGGTTTCAGAAGACAGCGAAGTACTGTGGATCATATCTTCTCATTGTATGGATTAGCACAGAAATACCTAAGTAGATCACGGGGGAGGTTTTATTGTCTATTCGTCGATTTTTCTAAGGCCTTCGACTCTGTACCTCATTTGTTCCTCTTTCACAGATTGATTAAATCGGACGTTCATGGGATTTTTCTTAATGTAATACAGTCTATGTATGAAAATCTAGAATCTTGGGTTCAAACTCCGGAAGGGTTAACAGATTTTTTAACTGCAAAACTGGTACTCGGCAAGGTTGCATGATAAACCCTTTGTTATTTATTTTATACCTTAACCAATTTATTGACTTGTGCAAGAGTAAAGGTTGCCAAGGCGTTTTTAGATGAAAATTTTCCTAATGTGTGTCTTATGTTGTATGCGGATGACCTGATACAGTGCTCGGATCTTGTAGGACGACTCCAGCGTCAGTTCTAATAGATGAACTTAATAACTATTGTAAAATTGCAGGAATGAATGTTAACTTTGACAAAACTAAAATAATTGTGTTTAGGAATGGCGGTGTCATACGTAATGATGAAAAGTGGTTCTTCAATGGTACAAGAATTGAAACTGTAACATATTACAAGTATGTTGGTCTGATTTTTAGCTCCAGATTGAAGTGGACGAAGGGACTAGAAACCCTGTCCCTTCAAGCCCAAAAAGTGGTTAATATAATTAAACAAATCGTATATAAATGTGATGGGGTTTCTCCAAAGATGGCATTTAGCCTGTTTGACAAAATGGTCCTGCCAATACTTACGTATGCAGCTGAAGTTTGGGGGTATAACATTTATGACAATATCGAAAGAGTACAAATAAAATACTGCAAATTTATCCTAGGTGTATCCAGCAGTACAAGTAATGTCGCTGTCTTAGGAGAATGCGGACGTAAACCGCTGTATATTCACCATTTTGTAAAGTGTGTTAAATACTGGTTGAAACTCACTCGTATGGACAACAGTAGACTCCCAAAGTCAGTAAATAATATGCTTCTTTGTCAAGACGAACACGGCAAGCGTAACTGGGTATCAGAAGTGAGGCTGCTATTGTCTAGATATGGATTTGGTGAGGCATTTATATATCAGGGAGTTAATGATATAGATTTATTTATGAGTGCCTTTTCACAACGCCTATCAGATTGTGCAAACCAAGAATGGGCCAGTAGTATTAAGGAAAATTTAAAGCTAAGGTCATACTCTGCTTATAAGACGCTGTTAGAACCTGAAAACTACCTATATGTTATTACTATTAGAAAATATTTGGTTGCCTTAAGTAAATTTAGATGTTCAGATCATGACTTAGCAATTGAAGTTGGAAGACGCACAGGAATCCCAGTACACCTAAGAATTTGTCATTTTTGTTCACTTGATGAAGTAGAAGTTGTAGAAGACGAATTTCATTTGATCTGTGAATGCCCAAAATACCAGGAGCTTAGAAGCCGGTACCTTCCGAATGTTAACGCGACGAAGTCATATTTCGTAAATCTAATGAAAACAAGAAATCAAGATACTCTACATAAATTAAGTTGTTACATATACCAGGCTCTGCTTCTGCGACGAACGATGTTAACTTTGCGTGACTGATGTAAATATTTAACTCGTTATTGTTCCTTTTGTTTTGTACCTTGGGTCTGAGGCCATTTGGTTATAAATAAACTAAACCTGTTAACCTGTTATAAAACAAGCTCTGAATGTCTCATGGACGTGGACAATTTACATTTGTCAAGTTTTATGCGGCTCGTAAAAGACGTAAGGACTGAGATAAGATGTACATATACCACCAGATTTTCTTCGCAGCGTGACGTAACTACGTCGTCCATAGCCCAGAATTTACCATACTAATTGGGTCCATGGCGCCACATGAGAGCCAAATGGCACGTTTTTGGATCCATCCAAAAGATTCGATGGCGGCCGGAAGTGACGCAGTGAGATTCCCCAGGACGCGTATATTAGATAAAAGAGTTGCAAACTCTATTTGTGTCAATATCAGAGTCATTAGTCACGCAAACAAATCGTTCGTCTGCCGAATAACTAACACAGTTACATATCTGGCACCAGGGAGCCGTAGGTCGGAGGTTGTTGTAGTGTGTGTGTGTGTGTGGTTGGCGGGGTTTGGGGGGTGTAGCGGAGGGTGGCGGGGTTTGGGGGGTGTAGCGGAGGGTGGCGGGGTTTGGGGGGTGTAGCGGATGGTGGCGGGGGGTACAAGGATGGTCTCTCACACGAGACGTAAGCGGCGGGAGTATCGACACGATAAACACTGGTTAAACAGAAACCTGGACAAAAACGGCGACGGTTCATAAATGGGGCCATTACATGCAGTCGCAGTTCTTTACAAAAATCGTTAAAGAGATCCGTGCCCAAAGTTCCTCAAATAAATGGTCGGGCTCCAAATTAGATGTCTTGATGCAGAGTAACGAAGCCCTTTATCATGGAGATTCATGGCTTCGTTGGCCAATAATTACATTAACAGATGCAGCTTCAGACTGCGTTAACATGCCAATCAAGGTTCAGTTTTATTCGTTGCGTGTTCTACGTCATACGTTATTGTGTATTATCCGTTCTACGTCATGAACTTGAGCATTGACCACACATCATTCATGCCTCGTTGTTAACCTTGGCCAGGCAAAAAAATGCATGATATCACCACCGAAGCCCATGACCAAAGATGACAAAGTGACAGTGATGGGCCTCCTCCAGAGCACGTCGTGCCCTTGGAACGCTTGCACAGCATTGCATCGAGCATGCACAGTTAAGCGAACTTAATGGTGATCCCGGTGGGGTGGGGGGGGTATGAGTGTCGTGCTGAGTGTGATTGCCATGACATATCGCGTGCCCCCCCCACCACCCCTTTTACACCCACCCATACCGGTGGCGTGCCGACGGCGCAGTCCCCTATCCATGTACATTTATCTGTGTGTGATGGTCATAGACAGAGAGACAGCAATATGGCATCTGGTATACTTGCTTCGATGAAGCTTACAAGTAGGAGACCACGTTCCAACAAGTACAAAAAAACACAAATTACTTATTATATTAATAGGTTCCCTGCACGATATGTAGATGCTAATGGTCTGGTCCGTGAGATGGGATTGACATTTTTTTTTTATCAGCGGGCGGTAAACCCCGTACAGAATAGAAAGAAAGAAAGAAAGAAAGAAGCGGTGAACATGTAGGTGTCACGTGACTGGAGATAACGAGATTAAGCCGCTAGGGTTCCCCATCTACTCGCCAGGGAGCATCTCCTAATTGATACTTTTTGGATGACGCCATTTACGTCG
Source organism: Arenicola marina (assembly GCA_964019135.1). NCBI lineage: Eukaryota > Metazoa > Annelida > Polychaeta > Arenicolidae > Arenicola > Arenicola marina. Next base: position 30,305,386 of record OZ025248.1, read on the forward strand.
CGTTGACATTCCCTTGACTGCAGTTGGAGTGTTTCGACTCGCGTCTCGTAGAGCGCCGCTATTTGCCACAAACACTTCCTCCCCGCCCCGACCCCGGGTAGCCGCTGGAAGCTTTCGCCTCCGTCTTTGCATTTGCCTTCACACCCCCCCCCCTCCCCCCATTACACCCCCATCCCCCCATTACACCCCCCTCCCATTGGCCTTGTTATCGATAACCACAGTGACATTCAATTTACTCAAGCAATGACGGCTCCTGCGAGAGCCTATCGATCATTGGTCGAGACAGTCGCCTTGGTCATCCATTTGGTTGAGTTTGTCACTCAGCGTTAGGCAAACCTCGATATCGCCCGCTCACGTTTGTCAAGGCCACTTTAAGGCATGAAACAAGTTTACTGCGCGCCAGCCGTGTCGAGGAGCAATCAGTGTGTGTCGGTGTGTGCCACTGCGTGTCCATGTGTCACTGTGTCTGTGTGTCACTGGGTGTCCCTGTGTCGGTGTGTGTCGCTGTGTGTCACTGCGTGTCCATGTGTCTGTGTGTGTCACTGTGTGGCTGTCTGTGTGTGTCACTGTGTCACTGTGTCTGTGTGTGTCACTGTGTCTGTGTGTGTCACTGTGTCTGTGTGTCTGTGTGTGTCTGTGTGTGTCCCTGTGTCCGTGTGTGTCACTGTGTGTCAATGTGTATGTATGTGGGTGTGTCACTGTGTGTTTCAATGTGTGTCACTGTGTGTCACTATGTGTCACTGTGCGTCAACGTGTGTCCATGTGCCACTGTGTATCACTGTGTGTGTCACTGTGTGTCACTGTGTGTGTCACTGTGTGTCACTGTGCCCGTGTGTGTCACTGTGTCCGTGTGTGTCACTGTGTCCGTGTGTGTCAATGTGTCACTGTGTGTCACTGTGTGTCACTGTGTATGTGTGTGTAACTGTGTCACTGTGTGTTACCGTGTCTGTGTGTGTCACTGTGTCTGTGTGTGTCACTGTGTCTGTGTGTCACTGTGTCTGTGTGTGTCACTGTTGTTAATGTGTCTGTCTGTGGGTGTCACTGTGTCACTGTGTCTGTCTTTGTGTGCATCACTGTGTGTTTGTCTGTGTAACACTGTGTCTGTGGGTGTGTCACTGTGTAGGTCACTGTGTCTGTGGGTGTGTCACTGTGTGTGTCACTGTGTCTGTGGGTGTGTCACTGTGTGTGTCACTGTGTCTGTGGGTGTGTCACTGTGTATGTGGGTGTGTCACTGTGTGTGTCACTGTGTCTGTGGGTGTGTCACTGTGTGTGTGTCACTGTGTCTGTGGGTGTGTCACTGTGTGTGTCACTGTGTCTGTGGGTGTGTCACTGTGTGTGTCACTGTGTCTGTGGGTGTGTCACTGTGTGTGTCACTGTGTCTGTGGGTGTGTCAATGTGTGTGTCACTGTGTCTGTGGGTGTGTCAATGTGTGTGTCACTGTGTCTGTGGGTGTGTCACTGTGTCTGTCACAGTGTCTGTGGGTGTGTCACTGTGCGTGTCACTGTGTCTGTGGGTGTGTCACTGTGTGTGTCACTGTCTCTGTGGGTGTGTCACTGTGTGTGTCACTGTGTCTGTGGGTGTGTCATTGTGTTTCAGTCTGTTTTTGTGTCTTGGATCGACAACGACGCGTTCTGGTAGGAGTCACGTGGTCCACTCTAAACGGGACAAGTGTCCGACTACGCGATATTCCAACACGCGTCCTGATTTACGTTGCCGGGTCAAGAGGACTTTTGCCCATTATGTCCAGGTTTCTCCTACTCTTTGCCCTTTAAGGCGTTGTCATGCCCCATATCCAAAGGCTCTTCCTCAAGACATCTAGCCTGAAGTAGTAGCCATTTGTCAGGGATTGTGCTCAGGATGGGGAGAGGAGTAGGGGGGACGAGACAAAAATTCATTTGCTTTTCGCCCTTTCGTTACTAAACTAAGAAAAACTAGGGAATGTCCCACCGTTTTAGGAGGTTGCAGTAACGGGCAACCTAAATACATCAATGTACAGATGTAGATCAAAACCAGGCCTCCCAGGTCGTGAAATATTATGTAAAGCAAACATGGAGAAGCCGCGAACCCGATTCAGATGTTATCAAGCTCAGCAACGCTCACAACTGGGCGACGGCGGTCCCATAACAGGGACCGAACACCATCGACAATGTCACATAAAAGCCGTGATCCAATACCTTTTGCTGGCTTCTCGCGCACGTTATGCAGGAAATAAACTTGAATTGGAGCATTTCCTGTGGCCACTCTTTCTTCTATGTTACGTATTAGGATCGTAGACAGCATTGTGATAACGATAGAAATCGCCATATTTTTATGTTCTGAAACCACGCATTAAGGGAGAGACGAATGGAAGCGAACGACGACTCCGAACACTCATAAATCCACACATATATCCTATATATATACATGTATATCATACAATCAACGTCCAGAAGGTGAATCTGGTTGTTACTGGACCAGTCTAATATTAGCCTGCTAAGTATACGGTCAACTTATCGTGATGACGAGGGGCGACTTATTGCCCTGACCTTATAATAAGAGGGGGGGTTCGTTTGGGACTCGCTGGTGAGTTGCTCCGTCCCCGTCGGGTCGTGCCGCCTGCACCACTGTTATTATCATGGGCGACCACCCCGATCGTATATAGCTAGAAAGCGTTATTATATATATTATATACGGGATGCTTCTCGGCGCCGCAGCAAAACGTCGCGGCCATTAGAGGAGGTGGCCCACTATCGGAAGCGACACGCGATTGGGGCGAGCGAATTAATGGTGGGCGACAGGGGGGGGGGGGGTAAGGGGGGAGGGGGCCCGCTGCCCTGAGTATTATGGCAGGACAGCTGTGTGGGACGGTGGAGGGGGGTGGGGTGGGGTCTAGGGGCGGTCGGAGGCGGGGGCGGGGGTGGGGTACTGAGGAAAGCGTCCTCGCTGAACATTGACCACGCCTCTTATAACCCTTCTCCATAAGCCCGACACCCTACCTACCAAGGTATATATACGGCGGGGTATCCCCCTTGCCCCCCTCCCCCCCCTCCCCCACCCTTTATTTGCCATACCCGCCGCCTACCCCCCTACCCCCTTCTAAGTACACGCGGCCTCGACCATTGGTCTTCTGAGGCCAGTCCCGGAGGGTACAAAGGAGAAAAGGGCATCTCTTTGAGCGCCACCTCCTGGGGGAGATTGTCCTGATGGGCCGGGCGCCTGGCTGGTTCCTCCGCCTGCCACCGTCTCTCGTTGTTCTCCCTCTCAGAGGGGCGGGGAGCCAGTCCAGTCGCCCGGTATTGGCCATAAACAAGCGGTCGGCCATAATCCCAGCCTCTGCATAAGGCCTTCACCAGCTTTTATTCATGCAGCTCGCATTCAAGCCCAGACAGCTTCTCTGCTGACCGTTCTGCTCAAGATGGAAGGCCAGCTAGACATTGTCCCAAATGTCAAAGCCCTTCATATTACCGCGACGAACAGATAATTGATTGTGCACCTTCCACTTTAGATTTTCGGCTGCCCCCCTTGAATGTACATCACGCCTTTCACCCAGACAGATGCAAGGTATATTTCCGTTTGTATTAAAGCATTCGGCTTCTCTGTTTGACCTCATAGTTGGCAGTAAACGATGTATGCGTACAATGCAATTATGTAGAGAGTGATATTGCCATTGCTCTCAGCTATATAGTAGGGGGGGGGGGCAAGGGGGGGTCGGATTCCCAGGTCGCGATGAATTAAGAAGGATAACTCCCAGTATACAAGAAGGGCGGATACATGATATAAAGTAGCGATTTCCCGATTCACCGCTATTTAATAATAAAATTCCCAGTTCACGATTAATGAAAATCCTTGATCACGACTGTCGGCTAATGCCCCATTCCCAGTTCACGAAGAATTATTTGCGTCATTCCCAGTTCACGGAGAAATGAAAACCCCATTCACGAGGAACGGAAATACCCCTTGCCCCCCCCCCCCATATAGCGGGCACTGGATGCTTTTACTTATTCTACATGTAAAATATTTGAGACGCCACTGTGAGCATTTTGAGGTACTTTTAATTCATCCTTCTCACGGTTCCCTTTTATTTGAAGTAGAAGAAACGTTGCAATAGGGCTATACAGTTCTCGCGATCGGGCCGCGAGACTTCAATTTTGGGGACAAACAAACACACGTGCTCCATGTTGAACTAAAGGCAGTAAATAAGTAAATTTCTTTCCAGGTTTATTCTAAAGACTATGAGTACCATTTCACTAAACATGGCTATGAAAGATAGACGTTAAAATATTTTTGAGGCGATGGAGCGCAGAACTTTGGGAATATACAAGGAAAAGTCCGTCTTCACAACACTCGAAAGCGAAAAACAGCGTTCTAAATTTAGCCCTGCACCCGAGCTTTCGCGAGTTCTACAGACTGCAAGTGACGTCAGAGAGTTTCACGTGCCTCCGCGGTGACAAAAATGGCGAGAGCAAATGATCGACTTAACCATTCCGCTGTCAAAATGTGCAGTGCATGGAGTAACAACACACGGACGCGCCATTAAACCACATGGTAAAGGTAAATTAAGACCAATAGGATGTTTTCGTATCACTTTTGGATCACGAAAAGACAAAATTCTTCATTCTTTGTAAGTTTTCTGTTTGAAGCGTTGCGCCAATGTTGTCACTTGGGGAGAATCCATGTGAAGTCATAATGTCTTGTTTTCATAGGAAATGCACAAAAACGTTAGTTTCTCAGTCGTGTTGTCCCGTCGTAACAAATATTAGTCATTGTGGTGGCGCAAATGAATGAAAAATATGTCGTCTATCCGTTTTGGGCAGCTATATTTCTTAAATATTCTTAATTATATCGCCAGGCCTTCCGCAATGGACCCACCCCTCGGCGCCTGACTCTTGCGCAGGTAGTCTGGTTCCCAGTCTCACTCTTTGCGTAACATACACGTCACGCCTACGTCATAGATAGTCAGGATACCAGTGTGTGCAGAGATTCTAAACTCGTTCCGAACACGTGCTTCGTTTGTTTGTCCACAAAAATGAGTAAACCGGAAGTCTAGACGAACGAGACTTTATAGCCATATATGTTGCATCATTGAAAAGTTTACGTGAATGATGCCTTTCCAATAAATCTTGTAACACAGACAAAAAGTGTTTAATCCTACTCCTTTTCATTTAGTATCTCTCGTTCAGAGCCGGCAATCATTCTTAAATCTACGAACCTGTGATTTACTCCACATCAGTTTTCCGTAGATGGATTCCAACAAATGTTATTGCCAGCTATATCACATGCAATTTTGTTCAGTAAACAATAAATAGTCATTCCAGACGTTTTTCGTAGCGTGTAGGCCGCACCCCAGTCAGCAAATGAATAGATGGTACCGACAGAGCAGACCTGGATTTATTAATAGCTACTCCGCCTCATTCGCACCTCGCTCTGCTGAACATCTAAATGGATCATTGCACGTGCATGGCGGTGTACGGTGGACGGTGGTGTGGGGGCGGGGGGGGGGGGAGGGGTGGATGGAGAGGGAAGTAGAGAGGGGGGAAGAGCGAGGGGGGGGGGGCAGTAGACAATGGATCCATTCTGTTTTGATACCAGTCCGCGCATCCCGCTCGCCAAGGATGATGTATCTGTGGATTGTAATAAATCGCGGCCACTCCATTATCACTGACTTGAGGCTGGTGTGGGTGACTGGGGTGTCGGGTGTGGAGGGCGGGCGGGCTTGGGGGAGGGTAGGGAAGGGGGGGGTGGGGAGGCCGGTTAGGTGGAACGGACGGGTGGGGGAGGGGGATAGGGGTTGTGGTGGGTAGGGGAGAAAGGTAGGGATTGCCATGCTCGCGTATATACGTAATCCCTTAGCCGCCAGGAGCCGCCTAGATAGCCGTGCGGAGACAGAGACGGGGAAGGCACTGGAGGGAGAGGGGGCGGGGGGGGGGAGTAGTGAGCTGCGAGGGTTGGGGAGAGGGGGAGAGCGATCGGCCAGAAGGGCGCGGGGGAGGGGGGCGAGCAGATTAACGGTGGACGTTATCGTTACAACGGATACACGGCGAATCGATCCACTCTTACCCACTGCGGAAGCCCAACTTATGGGTATAGGCGCAGGTAGTAACTCTAAAATGGCTTGACAGTTATTTAGATTCAAGGTACCAGTATGTGGAATATAACCACACTAAGTCATCAAGGTCAAAAATCAACTGTGGGGTGCCTCAAGGATCTACTCTTGGTCCCCTGTTATTTGTAATTTATATTAATGATATTGCCCAGGTCAGTGCGAAACTATTCAGTATTTTATTTGCTGATGACTCTAACTTTTTTATATCGGGGAAGACAAAGTTCATAATATTTAAACCTCCTCGTAAAAAAATTAGCATGCAGAGCGAAATCGTGATGGCAGGAGAAATCATTACACACGTAAATACTATAAAATTCCTTGGGGTTCAACTTGACTCTGGTTTACTTTGGAAAGACCATGTACACTATATAAAGGGCAAAATAGCTAGGGGGTTAGGAATCCTTACAAAGGCCAGAAAGGTGTTTAAAAGTGAAACCTTACGTATGTTATACTATAGTTTTATATTTCCATATCTTTCGTATGTATCGAATTATGGGGAGCTGCATTTGAATCCTATGTTAAGCCATTGAATACTCTGCAGAAAAGAGCTATCAGAATCTTATATGGTACTCCTAAACTTGCTCATACTAAACCACTTTTTGTCTCCAATAATCTTCTACCCTTAGCCTCCCTGTGTGAATATAAGATGTTAATTTTTATGTACAGGCAATACCATGAGATACATCCAGAAATTATAAAGAAAATGTTTGTCCGAAACCAAGATGTTCATAAGTATGCAACAAGAGCGTCCAATAACCTACGAGCGCCACAATATAGAAATAATTGTATGAAGATGTCAGTTAGAAATATGGGAACGCGTGTATTTAATAAGTGGTTTACCAGGCTTAACTTTCCATGCTCTATACATGTTTTTAAGAGAACGGGAAAAAGTATGTTGTTAAAAGAAATTACCTAACAATATCTGAGTGATTAAACAGTTATTTTGTGTACGGCATTATTATGAAAATAACTGTTTAATTTTACATATATACATATATATATATATTTTTTTTTTTTTTTTGTTTTTTTTGTTGGGGGGGGGGGGGGTATTCATTTTGTTCTTTTTGTTCCTTTTGCACGAGCATATAAGCACCGCTTCAGCTCTGTTTGCACATGAAGATGTAATGTAGATGTTTTTTAGATGCAATAAACCTATTATTATTAGGGTGCGTGGGGTCTGGGGTGTCTGGCTATAGGGGAGGGGGTGATGAAGCTGAGATGTACGGGGTGGGTGGAGTAGCATCGGGGGTAGGAGAAGAAGGAAGAGGAAAAAGCGAAGGAGGAAGAAGAGTGGCGGGGAGGAAAAGGAGTAGGGAGAGAAGAAAGAGGAGGAGGAGGGGGGGGGGAGAAGGAAAAGGAGTAGGGGGAGGGTAGAACAAGGAGGAGGACGAGGGTAGGACGGGGGAGGAGGAACAGGGGAGAAGAAGGAAGAGCAGGAGCAGGAGTAACATTTATGGGAGTAGGGGATGCATGAATCCGTAGCGTGTCCAGTGCTCGGACTCCGAGGACACGTGGTTGCCAGACACCCTCCAGGGGTTCACGCTGCCAGTGGCCCCCCCTGGAGGGGGTTACCACCCTCATTACTATGACTTACCGACAAGCCTCTGAACGGGCGGTCTGTGCCAGACACGATATTACTGTACAGAAGCATGGTAAAAGTTTGATATACAGTGTATTGTGTATAAATCAATGTAAGTTGAATCCAACAGTGCAGTCGATCTCCCTGTAATCCAATACATTGGCTGGGGCCGGGGAACGTTTAACAATCGTATCCGTGCTCGAATCAGACAGTTTATTACAGCCAGCGACAGCCTATCCGACTATAGGGATACAATCGGCTTCCTCCAGGCCTATACCATATGGCAACTACAAGCAAATATAATCTGGGTAATTACACGCAGATGCAATATGGATAGCAACAGACAGATAAAACCTGGCTTCACTACTGACAGATGCCATACTTGATGAAGCTGAGTCGTGTCATTTCCTTTGATAACCGTAACTCCGACGGCCTGTTGTTCATTTGGTATATATTTCATATAGGCTATCTTTAGTCATCCACCATCTGTCATTTATCGTCACATAACATCCGTGATCAGTCATCTGTTATTTACCACCTATCCTTTGTCATATATCGTGTATCATTATCATGTATTATATACATGATATATCATATACATGATATATCATATACCATATCATATATGATATATCTTATATGCTATATATGGATATAGCCTACATGTATATGGTATATATTCCATAGCAACCCACACATCTCCACTCTCCCTCCCTTCTCCCATTGACGCGATATGACCAAAAGTGGTTAAAGCGTCCTGGATATACAACCAACCATCCATCATCCCTGTATCGCGATATCCGCAGCTCTCTCTACGTGCTGTCGAGAGGACGGAGAGCGGGGGCCGGGGGCGGGGCGGGGGGGGGACTCGATTCGACGATTGGCTGCGCTTGGGGAGAGCTCATAACGATCTCATATCAGTCTTCAAAAGATCATAGTGGGGCGGGGGGTTTGGAGGTGCTACCACTATGGGGCATACTTGTATCTCCCTTTAATTTATGCGCGTTAACTCTTCCTATTGACGGGCTGTGACGTTACAAGATCAAGTACTCGCATAATCAAACGAGAAGCACCTCTGGAAAATTCAAGATCGCAATTCCTGATTTCTTTCTATGGATGTCGATATCTTGGCTTTTGCATTGGAACTCTGGAATACATATGACAGATTAGTTAAACGAGCGCACCCTGTCAACTCGGCGTCGGGTTTAAATCTACAACGCGTTTAGAAACCGACGACGAGAGGCCAAACACGTGAGCTATGTCGCAACGAATTCATTACGCGACGAGCTTAGCATATTAGCAATCAAGCCCCGGATATTATTCTCGGATAAGCCCGCATGTTTAAGTATGACAAAGCACCGACGTCACATAAACTACCAATGCCCCCCCCCCTGGAAGCCTTGACCCGCAGGGGCCTATTAACTGAGTGGAATTCACCCTGCGCGAAGGAAGGAAGTGGAGAATGGGAAAGGAGGGGGGGGGGGTGGCGAGGGGGGTCCTGGCAGGATAAAAAGGCGGGAGAGAGTGGTGGTGATTGTTGGGGGGGTGGGGGGGATTTAGGCGGGGTATAGTAGGAGGGGGGGGGGGGGAGGGTTGTCCCGGAGGAAGTCCGCTCGGTGGGCGCGTGGCAGCTGTCAAGCATTGTGCCGTGACCACCATAGCCACGTGGTTCTCGGGATTATCCGCTAGTATCGCCCCCCCCCCCCACCAACCTGCCATTCCATTCCTCGCATTCACCCGTTAATGGCTCTTTCCACTATACCACCGCCCCCAGCCCCCACCCATCCAGCTTGCTCCACCCACCCCACCCCACCCTTAGATTGGTACCAGATTGGTACCCCCCCCCACCTCCCCCACCCCTTCACCCCCGCCGCCCCGCCCATGATCACTTCCGGATCCGGATAACCAGCCATTTCAGCTGGTGATTGCCTGATTCTGATAGTCGGTGGCAGCGCGCATGGTGGCGGCTTCTCTTCTCTCATCGACCTCTCTGAATCGACCCACTGAACGACGGGGGTGCCACCACCACGGCCACGGCCACGGCCACGGCCACCCATGGAACGGTGTGAGGGTCACTCCGCCTGAACTGTGGCCTTCATAGCGATGGTGGCACATCTGGTGTTACCTTTTGACGGCCGAGAGATTTCTGACACCATGCCATTTGAAGGAACATCCATACGTCGATTACTTGTCATGTTCGTTGTTTGCCTCAATAATGGTGTCGCCTGAATGGCGAACAAGGTCAGAGCTCCAAGATTAAAACTTTATGTAATAGTGTTTTCAATGCACCTAGATAATAAATTTGGATTATTGTTCAATTAACTAGAAGTATATAGTTTGACATGATTAAATATTTTTTATACTCCTTTATGCTATCGGTACATTGTCAAATTCAATTAATAGTTGGTATTATTACATGCCTTTCACATGAAGGCAGATACAGTCATCATTATGCATATTGTCTTAAGAGTCTAAAGCTAACCAAATCATACCATAAATAGTTTCAATATATATAAAGTGTTTAGTTCCTCTTGGTATAAATACGAATACCAATACCAAGTAAAAGCTAATTAAATATACAGAATGGGTCAACACATTTCCTTATGAGATATCTCAATCTGGTAAAATAAGTGCGTTTAACAACATGCCCTTTCAATTATTCGCAATAGGTATTTGTATTTATCCTCTTAGTTAAGAGACAGCGGGTACAATGCCCATCCCATACATATCAAGGCGATAGCTTAGAAGACAAGCAATCTAATCAAATAGAATTAGCGTGAACAAATAGGTGCATGATAAATTTAGATTGCGATTTTTTCTTTGCCGATCATGTGACGGTCACGCCAGCTGCCAGATTTGCACTCCATATGTCCTTGCATTGCTATGAGAATGTTTTTATTGTTCAACGTATTTCTATTTTAATGTATGCATTCATTGTTTTATTAATTTGAATTCTTATTTTCATATTGTTCCGTGTGTGCAACTAGCCTAGCGAATGGGGCATGCCATAACCATCGCATGTACCACAGGCATTGTGGAGCGGTCAATGCCTTATCTTCTTTGGCTATATTATGATTTTATAGTTGACCCTCACTCGATTCTTCACGCACAAATGACACATCCAGCCGGTCCCCAACACTCCAATGTTGACTAGAATGAGTCGGGGCCACGCAGCGGTAGACATGGCCACGTGTCTTCAATGAGCCTCGTATATTCAATGAGCCACGTGTATTCAATGACCACGTGTATTTAATGAGCCACGTGTATTCAATGAGCCACGTGTATTTAATGACCATGTGTATTTAATGAGCCACGCGTATTTAATGAGCCACGTGTATTCAATGAGCCACGTGTATTTAATGACCATGTGTATTTAATGAGGCACGCGTATTTAATGAGCCACGTGTATTCAATGAGCCACGTGTATTCAATGACCACGTGTATTTAATGAGCCACGTGTATTTAATGAGCCACGTGTATTCAATGAGCCACGTGTATTCAATGAGCCACGTGTATTTAATGACCACGTGTATTTAATGAGCCACGCGTATTTAATGAGCCACGTGTATTTAATGAGTCACATAGATACGTGTATTTGATGAGCCACGTGTATTCAATGACCACGTGTATTTAATGACCACATGTATTCAATGACAACGTGTTTTTAATGAGCCACCTAGATACGTGTATTTAATGAGCCACGTGTATTTAGTGAGCCACGTGTATTTAATGAGCCACGTGCATTCAATGAACACGGGTATTTAATGAGCCACGTGTATTTAATGAGTCACGTGTATTTAATGAGTGACGTGCATTTAATGAGCCACGTGTATTTAATGAGCCACGTGTATTTAATGAGCCACGTGTATTTAATGAACCACGTGTATTTAATGAGTGACGTGTATTTAATGAGTGACGTGTATTTAATGAGCCACGTGTATTTAATGAGCCACGTGTATTTAATGAGCCACGTGTGTTTAATGAGTGACGTGTATTTAATGAGCCACTTGTATTTAATGAGTCACGTGTATTTAATGAGCCGGTGGACACGGCTGGTGTGGGGCCTGTGCCGGTGGACACGGCTGGTGTCAGGCCTGTGCCGGTTGACACGGCTGGTGTCAGGCCTGTGCTGGTGGACAGGGCTGGTGTCAGGCATGTGCCGGTGGACACGGCTGGTGTGAGGCCTGTGCCGGTGGACACGGCTGGTGTGGGGCCTGTGCCGGTGGACGCGGCTGGTGTGAGGCATGTGCCGGTGGACACGGCTGGTGTGAGGCCTGTGCCGGTGGACACGGCTGGTGTGGGGCCTGTGCCGGTGGACACGGCTGGTACGTGTCAGGTAAGTGCCGGTGGACACGGCTGGTACGTGTCAGGCCTGTGCCGGTGGACACGGCTGGTGTGAGGCCTGTGCCGGTGGACACGGCTGGTGTGGGGCCTGTGCCGGTGGACACGGCTGGTGTCAGGCTTGTGCCGGTGGACAGGGCTGGTGTGAGGCATGTGGCCAGGGACACGGCTGGTGTGAGGCCTGTGCCGGTGGACACGGCTGGTGTGGGGCCTGTGCCGGTGGACACGGCTGGTGTCAGGCCTGTGCCGGTTGACACGGCTGGTGTCAGGCCTGTGCCGTTGCACACGGCTGGTGTGAGGCATGTGCGGGTGGACACGGCTGATGTGAGGTATGTGCCGGTGGACACGGCTGGTGTGAGGTATGTGCCGGTGGACACGGCTGGTGTGAGGTATGTGCCGGTGGACACGGCTGGTGTGAGGTATGTGCCGGTGGACACGGCTGGTGTGAGGCATATGCCGGTAGACACACACAAAAACGAAGACGACCGGTTCATGTCGAATCACAATTGACTAAACGTTCATCGCATTGACCTTTATTCACTCAAATCTCCACAACGTTTGGCATCATAGCATCTTAAGGTCTCGAATCGATAAAACTCAAATAGAAGCTTGTCCTGGTGTAGACCGAAGGATAGGTAACAAGACAGTTACCCCAGGACTGAATACCCCAGGAGCCCACTCCAACCACCATGCCGTTGACGGTCATGGGCCCGCCGAAGTCACCCTGCAAACAGCCACCGCTAACGTGTCATGCGGACGGAATCCCAGGAGGTTCACACATTTGTTAGATTAAATTTGAAAAAAAAAATCATTTATTAAGTGAAATTGAAAATATATATTATTTTTACAGTCATTTGAGCGAGTAAATCCAAATAAAAATGAAAGAAGAAATCTACGGGTAAAAATCACAATGTAAAAATCAAAATGGATTTGAAAATAAAAGTGAAACTAAAATTGATTCTTCCGAAATCAATTCTCGCGAGATCCCGCGAAAATGAAAATGAAAATGAAATTTAAAATTACTTTTTCCTGGATAAAATCTCGCGATACTCTCGTGTTGCCAATGTCAAGGTCGAAGCATCAAGGCTGGGTGTAGTTTGGTCGTTGGCAATGGGTACGTTTACGTAGTCTGAGGTGATTTTTATAACATTGCCTATAACAGTATAAGCAACCAGCAATCTCAGTCCCCCATCACCGTCAAGGTACGCCGCCTCGGCTTAGTGAATAACACCCAGCTGTCGTTTATCGTGTTCCCACTGCGACCTGGGCATGCCTCCACCCCTTTAAACACCCCCACCCCGTACCCCCGGTATCAACGCAAACCCCTCCCCCTCCCCTACCCCCCTCCTCCTGCCCTACACAATTACGGCTATTGTGCGGGTAAGACCTTATACTGTTATAGGCAAACTAGTCGCATCGTAGTAATAAGCGAAAGAAATAACAGTTTTATATGTCAAATAGTAGCAGGCAGAAGGTAGACATTGGGTAGAAATAATATCGATAATCATTTTTTATATATTGACATAAATTGAGACCGAGAGCTACTGAATAACGGGACATAAATGTTAAGGATATTTAAACACTTTCTGTGCAATTATTGTGCATCCAGTACAGAATACTCAAATTGCGGCTAAAGCACGCTAATAAGGGAATATCAGTCCAGTAAAACTAAGGCCCAAGCTCATACATTGATTGAGTGAAAAAAAGGGGTTGATTTGAGTTAAAAAAGGGACTGTTTCCCGTCCGTTGTTAGTCATTTAACGTAGTACTACTACCTTCAGTGGATAAAATTTGCCTGACGTCCTGGTTGGATCTATAGAATTGACGTGTAGTCCGCTTAACTATACTGTAAAATTGGATACTGCTGTGACTGATGTTAAGAGAAGCGTATTATAGGCAAGGTTCCCCGGGCAGAGTTCGTTCTCTTGCTACTGATGGGAAGTTGTGGGCGCGAGACAGTACGGGATTTGTTTGCTTTGATGACGGTTCGGGCGATAAGGCGTTGGGAGAAATATTATTACTGTTGGCACAAAGCAAGGTAGCCCGCCGCAGACATGGTCACCATGCGGAATAAGCACCCGAAAGCGATATTATGCGCGGGATAAGGTGATAAGCACCCCTCTCAGCTCTACTTTTTATCACCGTAGTCGAAATCTTATCTATTAAAATAAAAAGCAATGAAAAAATAAAAGGCTACCGCATTAAACAACATGGTAAAGAAAAAACAGTGAAACTGTCTCAATATGCCGACGATGGCACACTGCTACTGCAAGATGCAAATCAAATAAAATTGATGCTTTCTCAAAAAGGGCTGGACCTCTGTTAAACAAAAGCAAAACAATTGGAATGTACTTAGGCAAAGGCAAGCACAAAGATATTACTATTAATGATATAAAAGTTGTAAGCACTCCCATAAGATACCTTGGAATATACATTGGACAAAATCTAGCCAAATGCAATGAACTAAACTGGGAAAAAAAGATAAAACAAATAGAAGATGAGATTGAAAACTGGCAAACTCGAGAACTTACCATATTTGGAAAGGTAACCATTATCAAAACACTTCTTGTTCCTAAAGTAACATTCGTAGCGACACATACAGCTATACCAAACGACCAAACGATCTCGCAGATCGACAAAATCCTATATAATTTCATTTGGGGAAAAAGCGATAGACTGAAACGAAAGCAATTAATACGTAAAATAGAACAAGGCGGCATAGCAATGATTGACATAAGATCCCACTTTCAAGCCATAAAAGCATCATGGGTTAAAAGGATCGTCAACGTTGACGAAAATTGGAACTTTCTAGCCCGATCGCACTTAAATAGTCTTGGAGACGACTTCCTTTTTCTGAAATTTAAAAATATCAATAAGCAAAACCTACCACAAATTAAACTTCTGCCTAAATTCTACCAAGAAGTATGCGAATCCTATAGCCAAAGCAAAGAAGAAACGCGACCCATTGTACTTGAAAACCTGCGTGACGAAATACTCTGGGGAAATTATTTTATTTCGTACAAGAAAATATGCGGGAAAAACTGTTGCCTGCTTTTCAAGTCCTTCATAGAAGTAGGGATCATACGTATAAGAGATTTGGATTTCTCAATGGGGAAACTATGTGAGCTCTCAATACACGAAAGAGTGAAAGACAAGAGGAATATTTTTGCTGAGATATCTCTTCTACGGCAGGCTCTTAAACCATATAAAGACGTTATAAACTCGGAGACGTCATACGCCTCATGTCCATATGCAACTGCCCCTCTAGCCGCCCCGATCGCCGACGTCTCGACTCGCGCATATTATGAAATATTTATTGCGAAGAAAAGTGAAGTACCGAACACAGAAGTAAAATTATCAAATCTTTTCAACCGCCTCGATATTAATTTTGCTGATGTATATAAGAGGAAAATTAAGGATATTCCAGACAGAAAAATAGCTACCTTTAACGTTAAAGTAATTAATCAAATCTTACCCTGCAAAAGAAACCTTGTGAAATGGGGAAAAATTGAATCTGACTTGTGTGACCGATGTGGACTCCCAGAAAATACTATGCATTTGTTACATGATTGGTATTTCTCGAAAGAAATTTGGAAACTGACATCAGAGCTGCTGAGCGTTAAAATTAGTTTAAAGGAAATTATTCTCGGCGTTCAGAATAAATCGATCAACTTTGTAATATCGGTGCTATCATTTCTTTTATACAAAGACTGGCTTCTCCACACCAAAGACGGTGCTAGCCGAGAGAGTACTAAGTCAAAGGCATTTCTCAAGCGTGAATTAATGACAAAAGCAAATGTGTATATTTTGTTAAATTAGACCGATGTTGGAAGTATTCTTCGTTTTATAAGCACGATCATGTTTTAATTCGAACCTCTGTCAACTGATTTTATACGTTTTGGTGAATAAAATCCTTATAAAAAAAAATAAAAATAAAAAAAATAAGGTGATAAGCACCCATCGGTAGTGTTGACACATGCGATAGCGTTGACACATCTAAGAGCGACAATGTTTTATGCATCCAAGGCGGACCAAGCACTGCATGCAGTGGTTCGGTTGGATATAGGTTCAAGACGGCTGCTGGTGCCAATGGGCTCTTGCATGCCGCGGCAAAGTGGGACAGACAGCTTCATTTAATTAGTATAGATGTTATAAAACGCACCTCAGACTCCGTAGAAGTAGGCCTACCCATTGCCAACAACCGAACTACACCCAGCCTTGATGCTTCGACCTTGACATTGGCAACACGAGAGTATCGCGAGATCTCGCGAGACTTACTTTTAAAGCACTTTTAAATTTCATTTTCATTTTCACTTTCGCGAAATGTCGCGAAAATTGATTTCAGAAGAATTTTCAATTTCAATTTTACTTTTATTTTCAAATCTATTTTGATTTTCACTAAAATATATATATTCAATTTTACTTAAAACATTCTCTTTTTGTCAAATTTAATCTGAAAAATAATTTTTATTTTTAATTTCACTTAAAAAGTCACATTTTTTCACATTTTATCTAAAAAATGTGTGAGCCTCCTGGGATTCCGTACATGCGGCTGACAAGGGCTGGTAAATACAAGCTACTAGCTAGGACATATTTATCGGTGATACACTCGACGTATGGAATTACTATTCAACGTTTATGCAATAACAATACAGTACCATTTTAGAAATCCATACGACATGATGAAAAACTCACATTGCAAAAGGTACTTTGACCATCAAATGCACAGATTTGTCCAGCGTTGATGGCGGCGCCGCTCACAGCGGCCATTGCGTCTGAACACGCTCGACTGGCTATGACAGGCATGTTCACCATCTGAAGCGTATCGGCGAGGGTGTTGTTGGTGCCTGTAAATTGTAGCCGTTAATCCAAAAGGGTCAGGTGACAGTCAATAATAATCCCACATGTCCTAATTGAACGCTGGCTAAATGATGACTCGCTTGCTTTTTCTGGATTCTCCACACGTTTAACTGTCTAACGTTCACAGATATTTAGGTTACGTCATCTTGTGGGTGGTCGATTAAGAAATTGCTAGCCTAACATTGCTCTTTTCGGCTTTGATCGGATGCACACAGACCGCATAATCATACATCTTTGCTCCGTGCTCGCCATACCTCCATGTATCGGTCATCGTAGACGGCGAAACCAAACAGGGTGTCCGTTGTGGCGCCAAGAGAGGCCCAAACTAAGCGTCCTTGGCTACAGGGGAACGGGTGTGTATCAAAACTGACTCATTCCCCTCTATTCCAACCAGTACTTGCTTTCTTTCCATATAGAGCGAACAGTGGCTGTTACAAATCGAAAGTCCCGTGAGTCGATTTCCCCATAGACTTATCATGCGCGACCGAGCGACGGGGGTACCTCCCTCTTTGTATCGCCCTGGTGACCCGGCTTAGCATACTTTGTCAATTCTGAGCACAGATATTTGTCCGAGATAGTTCAGCCATACTACGTACCGCAGCTGCAGTTTGCTTTTCTGATTTGTGACGAATTTTTCAATTTTGCCAGAATCTCTATATTTATCATTGCTTAGTTCCGTTGCCATGGAAACGTCAATGTGACGTCACAAAACATCACTGATGCTAAACAAAACTTAGCAAATTGGCTTTTAATTTTTCATTTTGCTTACGAACAGTGATGGAAACTATTACTTGATTACTTTTACTAACAAGATGAACATGAAACGATTCCCCAATTACGTCGGCTCACTTTAACAAGGACGTCATTATTGAAGCAACCGGAATTGGAAAACGAAACTGATAAACTATGTTTACAGTGAATGCCTCAGCTCACTATTATACACTCACAACCGCAAGCATAATGGTGGCTTGAACAGGCGCCTCACTATTGGCAAAATTTAAAAAAAAATCATTTCCGGGTCGAATTACACATGCAATCGATAAACGCTGCCGGGTACCATCTTACAACGGGTAATCTTGTTGGTACTGTTTTGAGGTAGACCCTTCTGCTTTATTCGAGAAGATGTCGCTGTAATGATTAAGGATTGACGTTTTAACATGGGAAGTCCCATAATGAATTATCCGACAGCTCTGGAATCGGAAGTAAGATAGGAGCATATAATTTTTATAATACAGACAAACACGTGACCAGATTTGCTACAAGATGACGCCAATGAAGATTTTGTATTTTTTTCCCATGTTTTTTTTTCTACTTTTTTTAATGTACCAAAAATGACGTCATCGTGACGATTCGGTCGACGTATCCGAAAAATCTCAGATTTCACAGATATTATTTTGATTCGTAGTTTAATGAGCACCTAGAACCGCAGAGTAATAACTGTAACCTAATTGGGCCAAATTGCATAAAAAACAGTTCACGGGCATCTTTTGGGTTTTTCAAAAACCATAAAACGTTTTACACACAAAATGAGTATGACGTTTCAAAAAGTGAACACTAAGTAACATGCAAAGCAAAAATGCGCATCATAAGGCATCATATTGTGAAGCTTACCAGACGTCCCTTGCCCTAACATCAACGGAGATAAAAGGTGTTCTACGTTTTTTTTCTCACAAAAATCACTGTGACCTTGACCTTTGACTTACACATACCACCAACGAAGCAGTTGGTAAAATATGATATCCGTACATGTCACCAAGTTTTACTTCTGTCAGTAATAAACATTTGTACTCATACCTATCCTTCCCCATCCAGTAATCGTGCACGTCTCCCCTTCAAACTGATCGTTGTTATCAGCTGGAAGTGTCGCTGCGGCCATGTTGGGGTTGGTCAGGTCCAACGCGGAGCTCAAGGTGATGGTGGCAATGTCATTAGGGAAGCCAGAACCAGCGTTGTCGTAATCTGGGTGCTGCGGACCAAGATATGAGATTATAAAACAACCAAGTTGACTAAAATAAAAAAACACCAGGATAATACGCCTTCAAAATCACATGCAAAGGTTTACAAAAACATGCACGGAAACCTTATGCAATAGAAATGAGGGTTATAATGTTTTTTTGTGAGGGCTTTCAATTTTTATTACGGAAATCTGCTACCTTGAGAAATTTCCACGGCATGTTCTGATGGGGGGTGAATTTAATACTATTATGAATGACGATCTACGTCGCAAACGGGGACAGAGAACGATATCTAAAAGATCAGAACCCATAGACGGCTTTTTTGTACAAGAATGATCTTGGATATATTGAGATATATGGAGACAAACTCCAAACGTTTCAAATGGAGACAATTTGTCTTTATACTAAACAACTGATAGCAGTATTTTAACTATGCCTCCATTATCAACAAAGTATGGGGCCGACAATACCAATACATCCCTTTGATGTGAATTAACACAGCTGTCGTGCACTATCGAGGATCTTGGATACTAAACATGGCGTCGAGAGCTGCGTGAGTTATCGTTATCACATTCACAATAAGGGTCACGTACCGTCCATCCACACAGTAAGCCGCCGTCATTACGGAATCAGGGTCCAGGATGACACAGCCACAGGCGAGACCTCCCTGGTACCTCAGGGAACACTGGTACGGGTAGTTAGCGATGTCAGCGTCTTGTCCGTTGATGATGCGTGATGTGCCAAAGGTGGCATGGTCGATTATTTCAAGGTCTCGGGGACGGGCCTCTGTCGAAATCAAAACCTATAGTGATTTAAACACGATTCCCTTGCCACCAAGCACGACTTGCCATCTCAATGGCTAGGCAACCAGCTACAGCTTAAACACTATTTGAGAGGGTACTCACCGCACAGAGCAACAGCGACAATGATGAGTGTCAGCTTCATGATTGTCAGACTTCACCAGGAGACTAGATACAACACGGTGTTCATGGCTGGTATTTATCCTAATCGGCGAGAGGCAGCAGGTACGGTTCTCATACCATATATATCAAGGCGATAGCTTAGAAAACAGGCAACCGAATCAAAATAAATTACCGTGAAAAAGGTGCACGACAAATTTTGATTGTGCCTTTTGCGTTGTCCTTCATGTCAAGGGTACACCAACCAGCTGTCAGATTTGCCATCCAAATGTCCTTGGATGACACACGTGACAGACGGCGAGGTTTAATTATAAGGACGCCAACGTTTACGGCCTCAACTCAAAGTTTCAATAGCTAGGCGGTAGACCACTAGTTCTTCATTTATGACTTGAAGAAATCACTCAAAAATTGCATTTCTTTGTCGTTATGAATACAAGAAGACAGAAGAGAGTGCAAAGAACAGTCACTGCAGGCGACAGATGATTTTATTATTATACATCTGGAGGTAAATATTGCAGAACATGATGACGGCCTTGGTTCAGTTTGTTTACCGTTCGATTGGTCGGTAATTGTGGCGCTTTATAATATGTTTAAGCCATAACGGGCAATTTGGGCTAAATACCGCATATACCGGCCAATACGCCCACTGTAGGCGGTGTGCAGGGCAAAGTGCGCGCTGTGGGTGCTATTTCGAGCCATGTGCGCACGGCTTTACACGATTTTAACGGAATTACAGATAAAAGCGTGGTTTGGGCCCGTGACGTCACGATGACGTCACGTGACGCATATTCAACCCGTCAATTTAATGCCGGATTAGACAGTAAATAACCTTGCATTTTTAAGTCAAGAGCGATTCTTTTACTCTATATTAATGGTGCTATGAATTTTACATTTGATTTAATATAACGTCGACGTGACGTCTAATGACGTCACTAACGCTTATCAAAACATAATAAATTGGCTTCTAATTTTTCATTTTGCTTACTTATAAACTACCACTGATGGAAACTATTACTTAAGTAGGTGAACGTGAAGCGATTCCCCAATTACGTCGTCTCACCTTCACGACGTCCTGTTTGACACACACGTTTCGGTACCGCAAAAAAGGCATAACGTCAAATAAACCGGTCGCTATGACGCATGATGAGGAAACGGGCAGACCAGCATGGCCGCACGAGCATACGTCCTCCAGATATGGCTTGACGAAATGAGCACCAAATGCTATACTTCATCATTACGGATGCATGAAAAACGAGCAGACCTACAAATGACACTGCGGTCGGGAGAAAGACGGCAAGAATGTTTCCCTTTCTTTAGTTATATGTTCCCTGTCATCAGCCGCAAAGATCTAAGCTGTTGCTTACTTCTTCGATTTTTGACGAATTTTCTAACTTTGCCACAATCTGTACTTGATCACTGGGCAACTGTTCCGTTGCCATGAAAACGGAATTGGAAAGTGAAACGGACACGCGTTCGCCGTGAGCGTGCCCTGAGTCTCTTGTAAGCATTAACATCTCCCACCATGGTGAAGGAACGTGAATATATACCAACACGTTATAAGGTTATAATTAGGTCACCATGTTTATAGTTGATGACAGTATTATCCATCTACAGCTGCAAGCATGTAGTGATGGCTTGAATAAGACGCCCGTGGCAGCTCTGGCCAGCACCAAATATCCAGATCTTTCACCATTGGGCAAATTTTGAAAAACTGTTTTTATTTATATCGGGAATTATTCTATCAGCCCTGTGTATTGATTCAGCTCAGTATTATTCCAGGAACTCGCCTTTATACGACGACGGTCACAAGATGCCAGCCAAAGAAGATGAAATCATAAACTCTATAACAGGCCAAGGTACGACGAACTGTAGTTTTCAGCAGTCTATAATGGATAGCACGCTTTTTCCGTCTGCATTAGTTCTTTTCCTTTATTCCTTTCCTATGTCCCCCCAGAAGACTTGACGGGACTGGGCATGGTATCGATCCCTCCAGACATTCTGTCGCCACACTCGTGCATGGCGAAAATTGTTCTGGTTTTCACGGTGTGTTTTGTTGTTGCCTTTTGTCCTGGTGAGTTGCTCCGTCCCCGTCGGGTCGTGCCGCCGTAGCCACTGTTATTATCAGGGGCGACCACCGCGACTGGCCGATCGTATACAGCTACAAAGCGTTATTATATATATTATATACGGGATGCTTCTCGGCGCCGCAGCAACACGTCGCGGCCATTAGAGGAGTTGGCCCACTATAGGAAGCGGCACGCGATTGGGGCGAGCGAATTAATCGTGGGGCGGAGGTGGGGGAGGGGCGACATGGGTGGGGGGGGGGAGGGGGGCGGGGGTAAGGGGGGAGGGGGCCCACTGCTTTGAGTATTATGGCAGGACAGCTGTGTGGGACGGTGGAGGGGGTGGGGTGGGGTGGTGTACTGAGGAAAGCGTCCTCGCTGAACATTGACCACGCCTCTTACAACCCTTCTCCATAAGCCCGACACCCTACCTACCACGGTATATATACGGCGGGGTATCCCCCTTGCCCCCCTCCCCCCCCCCTCCCCCACCCTTTATTTGCCATACCCGCCGCCTACCCCCCTACCCCCTTCGAAGTACACGCGGCCTGGACCATTGGTCTCCTGAGGCCAGTCCCGGAGGGTACAACGGAGAAAAGGGCATCTTTTTGAGCGCCACCTCCTGGGGAAGATTGTCCTGATGGGCCGGGCGCCTGGCTGGTTCCTCCGCCTGCCACCGTCTCTCGTTGTTCTCCCTCTCAGAGGGGCGGGGAGCCAGTCCAGTCGCTCGGTAAAGGCCTTCACCAGCTTTTATTCATGCAGCTCGCATTCAAGCCCAGACAGCTTCTCTGCTGACCGTTCTGCGCAAGATGGAAGGCCAGCTAGACATTGTCCCAAATGTCAAAGCCCTTCATATTACCGCGACGAACAGATAATTGATTGTGCACCTTCCACTTTAGATTTTCGGCTGCCCCCCTTGAATGTACATCACGCCTTTCACCCAGACAGATGCAAGGTATATTTCCGTTTGTATTAAAGCATTCGGCTTCTCTGTTTGACCTCATAGTTGGCAGTAAACGATGTATGCGTACAATGCAATTATGTAGAGAGTGATATTGCCATTGCTCTCAGCTATATAGTAGGGGGGGGGGGGGGGGGCAAGGGGGGGGTCGGATTCCCAGGTCACGATGAATTAAGAAGGATAACTCCCAGTATACAAGAAGGGCGGATACATGATATAAAGTAGCGATTTCCCGATTCACCGCTATTTAATATTAAAATTCCCAGTTCACGATTAATGAAAATCCTTGATCACGACTGTCGGCTAATGCCCCATTCCCAGTTCACGAAGAATTATTTGCCTCATTCCCAGTTCACGGAGAAATGAAAACCCCATTCCCGAGGAACGGAAATACCCCTTGCCCCCCCCCCCCCCCCCCCCCATATAGCGGGCACTGGATGCTTTTACTTATTCCACATGTAAAATATTTGAGACGCCACTGTGAGCATTTTGAGGTACTTTTAATTCATCCTTCTCACGGTTCCCTTTGGGGGGCCTCCCTGGTGTAGTGGTTAGCGCACTAGACCGCAGATCAATAGGTCCTGGGTTCGAATCCGGGCCCGGGCACCTAATCTGGGGCATGTTTCATTCCTTCATCCTTCATCGTCCCGGGAGGTTCCTTGGCCCAATTTAGCCTGTATGTGCACAAAAGTGGCCTAATACACCAACATTTCATTTCATTTCACGGTTCCCTTTTATTTGAAGTAGAAGAAACGTTGCAATAGGGCTATACAGTTCTCGCGATCGGGCCGCGTGACTTCAATTTTGGGGACAAACAAACACACGTGCTCCATGTTGAACTAAAAGCAGCTATAAGTAAATTTCTTTCCAGGTTTATTCTAAAGACTATGAGTACCATTTCACTAAACATGGCTATGGGAGATAGACGTTAAAATATTTTTGAGGCGATGAAGCGCAGAACTTTGGGAATATACAAGGAAAAGTCCGTCTTCACAACACTCGAAAGCGAAAAACAGCGTTCTAAATTTAGCCCTGCACCCGAGCTTTCGCGAGTTCTACAGACTGCGAGTGACGTCACAGAGTTTCACGTGCCTCCGCGGTGACAAAATGGCGAGAACAGTGATTAACCATTCCGCTGTCAAAATGTGCAGTGCATGGAGTAACAACACACGGACGCGCCATTAAACCACATGGTAAAGGTAAATTAAGACCAGTAGGATGTTTTCGTATCACTTTTGAATCACGAAAAGACAAAGTTCTTCATTCTTTGTAAGTTTTCTGTTTGAAGCGTTGCGCCAATGTTGTCACTTGGGGAGAATCCATGTGACGTCATAATGTCTCGTTTTCATAGGAAATGCCAAAAAACGTTAGTTTCTCAGCCGTGTTGTCCCGTCGTAACAAATATTGGTCGTTGTGGTGGCGCAAATGAATGAAAAATATGTCGTCTATCCGTTTTGGGCAGCTATATTTCTTAAATATTCTTAATTTTATCGCCAGGCCTTCCGCAATGGACCCACCCCTCGGCGTCTGACTCTTGCGCAGGTAGTCTGGTTCCCAGTCTCACTCTTTGCGTAACATACACGTCACGCCTACGTCACAGATAGTCAGGATACCAGTGTGCGCAGAGATTCTAAACTCGTTCCGAACACGTGCTTCGTTTGTTTGTCCACAAAAATGAGTAAACCGGAAGTCTAGACGAACGAGACTTTATAGCCATATATGTTGCATCATTGAAAAGTTTACGTGAATGATACCTTTCCAATAAATCTTGTAACACAGACAAAAAGTGTTTAATCCTACTCCTTTTCATTTAGTATCTCGCGTTCAGAGCCGGCAATCATTCTTAAATCTACGAACCTTTGATTTACTCCACATCAGTTTTCCGTAGGTGGATTCTAACAAATGTTATTGCCAGCTATATCACATGCACTTTTGTTCAGTAAACAATCAGTAAACAACAAGTTCAGTCATTCCAGACGTTTTTCGTAGCGTGCAGGTTCAGTTGCCCGAAAGCTGCCAGAGGCCGCACCCCAGTCAGCAAATGAATAGATGGTACCGACAGGGCAGACCTGGATTTATAAATAGCTACTCCGCCTCATTCGCACCTCGCTCTGCTGAACATCTAAATGGATCATTGCACGTGCATGGCGGTGGACGGTGGACGGTGGTATGGGGGCCGAGGGGTGGGGGGGGGGGAGGGGTGGATGGAGAGGGAAGTAGAGAGGGGGGAAGAGCGAGGGGGGGGGGCAGTAGACAATGGATCCATTCTGTTTTGATACCAGTCCGCGCATCCCGCTCGCCAAGGATGATGTATCCGTGGATTGTAATAAATCGCGGCCACTCCATTATCACTGACTTGAGGCTGGTGTGGGTGACTGGGGTGTCGGGTGTGGAGGGCGGGCGGGCTTGGGGGAGGGTAGGGAAGGGGGGGGTGGGGAGGCCGGTTAGGTGGAACGGACGGGTGGGGGAGGGGGATAGAGTTTTGTGGTGGGTAGGGGAGAAAGGCCTTCATGTTATACCCAGGATTGCCATGCTCGCGTATATACGTAATCCCTTAGCCGCCAGGAGCCGCCTAGATAGCCGTGCGGAGACAGAGACGGGGAAGGCACTGGAGGGAGAAGGGGGTGGGGGGAGTAGCGAGCTGCGAGGGTTGGGGAGAGGGGGAGAGCGATCGGCCAGAAGGGCGCGGGGGAGTGGGGTGGGTGGGGGAGGCGGAGAGTGGCTGGTGTGCTGTGACATAAATCTGGATTGCCGAGCAGATTAACGGTGGACGTTATCGTTACAACGGATACACGGCGAATCGATCCACTCTTACCCACTGCGGAAGCCCAACTTATGGGTATGGGCGCAGGTAGGGTGCGTGGGGTCTGGGGGGTCTGGCTATAGGGGAGGGGCTGATGAAGCTGAGATGTACGGGGTGGGTGGAGTAGCATCGGGGGTAGGAGAAGAAGGAGGAGGAAGAAGCGAAGGAGGAGGAGGACTGGCGGGGAGGAAAAGGAGTAGGGGGAGAAGAAAGAGGAGGAGGAGGAGGGGCGGGGAGGAAAAGGAGTAGGGGGAGAAGAAAGAGGAGGACGGGGGGGGGAGAACGAAAATGAGTAGGGGGAGGGTAGAACAAAGAGGAGGACGAGGGTAGGACGAGGGAGGAGGAACAGGGAGAAGAAGGAAGAGCAGGAGCAGGAGTAACATTTATGGGAGGAGGGGATGCATGAATCCGTACCGTGTCCAGGGCTCGGACTCCGAGGACACGTGGTTGCCAGACACCCTCCAGGGGTTCACGCTGCCAGTGGCCCCCCCTGGAGGGGGTTACCACCCTCATTACTATGACTTACCGACAAGCCTCTGAACGGGTGGTCTGTGCCAGACACGATATTACTGTACAGAAGCATGGTAAAAGTTTGATATACAGTGTATTGTGTATCAATCAATGTAAGTTGAATCCAACAGTGCAGTCGATCTCCCTGTAATCCAATACATTGGCTGGGGCCGGGGAACGTTTAACAATCGTATCCGTGCTCGAATCAGACAGTTTATTACAGCCAGCGACAGCCTATCCGACTATAGGGATACAATCGGCTTCCTCCAGGCCTATACCATATGGCAACTACAAGCAAATATAATCTGGGTAATTACACGCAGATGCAATATGGATAGCAACAGACAGATAAAACCTGGCTTCACTACTGACAGATGCCATACTTGATGAAGCTGAGTCGTGTCATTTCCTTTGATAACCGTAACTCCCACGGCCTGTTGTTCATTTGGTATATATTTCATATAGGCTATCTTTAGTCATCCACCATCTGTCATTTATCGTCACATAACATCTGTGATCAGTCATCTGTTATTTACCACCTATCCTTTGTCATATATCGTGTATCATTATCATGTATTATATACATGATATATCATATACATGATATATCATATACCATATCATATATGATATATCTTATATGCTATTTATGGATATAGCCTACATGTATATGGCATATATTCCATAGCAACCCACACATCTGAATATTATATCGCCATCGGAAAGCAGATGGTAACAAACAAACACTGCACCCTGGCCGATACGGCATGATGTGGGCGAATGGCCTCAGCCAAGCTAATGGTAGCGAATGTCGACTTCTGAGGTTATTGAGTACCCCAGGTTAGCGAAAACAAACATTGATTTGTACGATAATGACCCGCGCCACCAGGTACATTACATCCTCATCTTTGATACCTATATATAGACACACATCTATATATATATAAACCTATTATCGCCCGCTAGCAGGCGGTGCAAATAAAGGCCAGTCGTTAGATCGTTGTCATTAGATTTTTGCCCAGTAGAAGTTTCGACTGATATTCCATCTGACTGGAGCTATATATATGCCTTGCCTCCTAGCACCAACATGTATCTGACGCATGTAGGGTAACCTAGGCCAGTAGGCAGCGTCATGTTTTAAGATGTGCGGACTTATAGCGCTGTGGGTAGGCCTTGGACCCTCATCCCGGGGAACCGTGGGCGTCGGCCGCAACGCCAACCAGCGTCAGGCTACAAATAGATCTGGTCTATCCATATATAGCAAATATTTCTTTATAGGTATGCATTGGATCCTTTAGAATATCCAGATCCTTCCTTCTCATCAATAGGACAGAATAAGGCGATCCCAACGGCTAACATTTCTGCCTCGGGTCATATAATATGATTCATGGGTGGAGTGCTCGTCGTTCGCATTTATAACGTCGATCGTAGATTTCCCTGAGAGCACTGACCATTAGTCCAGTGTTAAGGTGTGTGTGTCGGGGGGCGGGGGGAGGGGGGGGGCGGGGAGGTCTCGTGTCTAGGCCTAATTGGAACGTTCGTGCGTTGTGGTGTAAATGACATCGGAATATTCAGACATAGAAGGGGACTACACATAAAAATATTAAGAGTCCTGCAGGAATAATCCGATCATTAGCTAAAAGGAGAACTTCAATAGATTCAGCTTTTGATCCACATAATTCTTGCCGCTCTACATAGAACACGTGTTAACAGGTGACTGACACAGCTTCCTAATTGTTTCCATCAACAGGTGGACACACAGCTAATCCTGCTGGTTGTCCGCTAGGCTGGCAAATGGCAACAGTCGAAAGCAGTGCGTTGTGACCGCGATGATGCCACGTGGTTCTGGGGATTATTCTCTATTATCGCCCAACCTTTTGTGATTCACCCGACGTTACCTTGCTCCGATTACCCAACAAGTCTTTACGCTTTGCAAACTGGTACCGAGACATGCTACACACGAATCTTTGGGTATTTACCTCACCTGACCCTACAGAAGACTTCCATCGTCTCTGTGTTCGAGCCCCGCTGTGGCCATGTCTGTATGGCCGCAGGATAAAGATCCCTTCTTTAGATCTCCTGCTATGCAAAGAGTAGGGGGCTGCCCCCGGGGACATGGTTCCACTCTCCCTCCCTTCTCCCATTGACGCGATATGACCAAAAGTGGTTAAAGCGTCCTGGATATACAACCAACCATCCATCATCCCTGTATCGCGATATCCGTAGCTCTCGCTACGTGCGGTCGAGAGGTCGGAGAGCGGGGGCCGGGGGCGGGGCGGGGGTGGACAACCCTGTCACCCTGTCAACTCGGCGTCGGGTTTAATTCTTCAACGCGTTTAGAAACCGACGACGAGAGGCCAAACACGTGAGCTATGTCGCAACGAATTCATTACGCGACGAGCTTAGCATATTAGCAATCAACCCCCGGATATTATTCTCGGATAAGCCCGCATGTTTAAGTATGACAAAGCACCGACGTCACATAAACTACCAATTTACCCCGCTGGAAGCCTTGACCCGCAGGGGCCTATTAACTGAGTGGAATTCACCCTGCGCGAAGAAAGGAAGTGGAGAATGGGAAGGGGGGGGGGTGGCGAGGGGGGTCCTGGCAGGATAAAAAGGCGGGAGAGAGTGGTGGTGATTGTTGGGGGGGTGGGGGGGATTTAGGCGGGGTATAGTATGAGGGGGGCGGAAGGGTTGTCCCGGAGGAAGTCCGCTCGGTGGGCGCGTGGCAGCTGTCAAGCATTGTGCCGTGACCACCATAGCCACGTGGTTCTCGGGATTATCCGCCAGTATCGCCCCCCCCCCCCCCTAACCTGCCATTCCATTTCTCGCATTCACCCGTTAATGGTTCTTTCCACTATACCACCGCCCCCAGCCCCCACCCATCTAGCTTGCTCCACCCACCCCACCCCACCCCTAGATTGGTACCAGATTGGTACCCCCCCCCCCCTCACCCCCGCCGCCCCACCCATGATCACGTCCGGATCCGGCTAACCAGCCATTCCAGCTGGTGATTGCCTGATTCTGTAGTCGGTGGCAGCGCGCATGGTGACGGCTTCTCTTCTCTCATCGACCTCTCTGAATCGACCCACTGAACGACGGGGGTGCCACCACCACGGCCACGGCCACGGCCACCGCCACCCATGGAACGGTGTGAGGGTCACTCCGCCTGAACTGTGGCCTTCATAGCGATGGTGGCACATCTGGTGTTACCTTTTGACGGCCGAGAGATTCTGACACCATGCCATGCGAAGGAACATCCATACGTCGATTACTTGTCATGTTCGTTGTTTACCTCAGTAATGGTGTCACCTGAATGGCGAACAAGGTCAGAGCTCCAAGATTAAAACTTTATGTAATAGTGTTTTCAATGCCCCAAGATAATAAATTTGGATTATTGTTCAATTAACTAGAATTATATAGTTTGACATGATTAAATATTTTTTATACTCCTTTATGCTGTCGGTACATTGTCAAATTCAATTAATAGTTGGTATTATTACATGCCTTTCACATGAAGGCAGATACAGTCATCATTATGCATATTGTCTTAAGAGTCTAAAGCTAACCAAATCATACCATACATAGTTTCAATATATATAAAGTGTTTAGTTCCTCCTTATATAAATACGAATACCAATACCAAGTAAAAGCTAATTATATATATAGAATGGGTCACATTTCCTTATGAGATATCTCAATCTGGTAAAATAAGTGCGTTTAACAACATGCCCTTTCAATTATGCTCAATAGGTATTTGTAGTTATCCTCTTAGTTAAGAGACAGCGGGTACGATTCCCATCCCATACATATCAAGGCGATAGCTTAGAAGACAAGCAATCCAATCAAATAGAATTAGCGTGAAAAAATGGGTGCATGATAAATTTAGAGTTTGTGAGTTTTTCTTTGCCGATCATGTGACTGTTACCTAAGCTGTGCGATTTGTACGCCACATGTCCTTGCATTGCGATGAGAATGTTTTGTTTTTATTGTTCAACGTATTTCTATTTTAATGTATACATTCATTGTTTTATTATTTGAATTTTTATTTTCATATTGTTCCGTGTGTGCAACTAGCCTGGCGAATGGGGCATGCCATAACCATCGCACGTACCACATGCATTGTGGAGCGATCAATGCCTTATCTTCTTTGGCTATGTTATGATTTAATAGTTGACCCTCACTCGACTCTTCACGCATAAATGACACATCCAGCCTGCCCCCAACACTCCAACGTTGATTAGAATGAGTCGGGGCCACGCAGCTGTAGACATGAGCCACGTGTATTCAATGAGCCACGTGTATTGAATGACCACGTGTATTCAATGACCACGTGTATTTAATAAGCCACGTGTATTTAATGAGCCACGTGTATTCAATGACCCACGTGTATTCCAGGGCCACGTGTATTCAATGACAACGTGTATTTAATGAGCCACGTGTATTTAATGAGTCACGTGTATTCAATGACCACGTGTATTCAAACCCCACATGCATTTAATGAGCCACGTGTATTTAATGAGTCACGTGTATTTAATGAGCCACGTGTATTTAATGAGCCACGTTTATTTAATGAGACACGTGTATTTAATGAGCCACGTGTATTTAATGACCACGTGTATTTAATGAGCCACGTTTATTTAATGAGCCACGTGCATTTAATGAGCCACATGCATTTAATGACAGCGTGTATTTAATGAGCCACGTGTATTTAATGAGCCACGTATATTTAATGAGCCACGTGTATTTAATGAGCGACATATATTCAATGAGATACGTATATTTAATGAGCCACGTGTATTTAATGAGCCACGTGCATTCAATTACTACGTGTATTTAATGAGCCACGTGTATTTAATGAGTCGCTTGTATTTAATTAGCCGCGTGCATTCAATTACTACGTGTATTTAATGAGACGTGTATTTAATGAGTCACGTGTATTTAATGAGCCACGTGTATTTAATGAGACACGTGTATTTAATGAGTCACGTGTATTTAATGAGCCACGTGCATTCAATTACTACGTGTATTTAATGAGCCACGTGTATTTAATGAGTCGCTTGTATTTAATGATTCACGTGTATTTAATAAGCCACGTGTATTTAATGAGCCACGTGTATTTAATTAGCCGCGTGCATTCAATTACTACGTGTATTTAATGAGACGTGTATTTAATGAGTCACGTGTATTTAATGAGCCACGTGCATTCAATGAGTTATGTCTATTCATCAAATCACGTTGGCTGGTGTGAGGCCTCTGCCGGTGGACACAGTTGGTGTGAGGCATGTGCCCGTGGATACGGCTGGTGTGAGGCATGTGCCGGTGGACACGGCTGGTGTGAGGCCTGTGCCGGTGGACACGGCTGGTGTGAGGCATGTGCCGGTGGACACGGCTGGTGTGAGGCATGTGCCGGTGGACACAGTTGGTGTGAGGCATGTGCCGGTGGACACGGCTGGTGTGAGGCATGTGCCGGTGGACACGGCTGGTGTGAGACATGTGCCGGTGGACACGGCTGGTGTGAGGTCTGTGCCGGTGGACACGGCTGGTGTGAGGCATGTGCCGGTGGACACGGCTGGTGTGAGGCATGTGCCGGTGGACACGGCTGGTGTGGGGCCTGTGCCGGTGGACACGGCTGGTATCAGGCCTGTGCTGGTGGACACGGCTGGTGTGAGGCCTGTGCCGGTGGACACGGCTGGTGTCAGGCCTGTGCCGGTGGACACGGCTGGTGTCAGGCCTGTGCCGGTGGACACGGCTGGTGTGAGGCCTGTGCCGGTGGACACGGCTGGTGTCAGGCCTGTGCCGTTGCACACGGCTGGTGTGAGGCATGTGCGGATGGACACGGCTGGTGTGAGGTATGTGCCGGTGGACACGGCTGGTGTGAGGTATGTGCCGGTGGACACGGCTGGTGTGAGGTATGTGCCGGTGGACACGGCTGGTGTGAGGCATATGCCGGTAGCCACACAAAAAAACAAAGACGACCGGTTCATCGAATCACAATTGACTAAACGTTCATCGCATTGACCTTTATTCACTCAAATCTCCACAACCTTTGGCATCATAGCATCTCAAGGTCTCGAATCGATAAAACTCAAATAGAAGCTTGTCCTGGTGTAGACCGAAGGATAGGTAACAAGACAGTTACCCCCGGACTGAATACCCCAGGAGCCCACTCCAACCACCATGCCGTTGACGGTCATGGGCCCGCCGAAGTCACCCTGCAAACAACCACCGTTAACGTGTCATGTGGCTGACAAGGGCTGGTAAATACAAGCTACTAGCTAGCACATATTAATCGGCGATACACTCGACGTATGGAATTACTATTCAACGTTTATGCAATAACAATACAGTACCATTTTAGAAATCCATACGACATGATGAAAAACTCACATTGCAAGAGGTACTTTGACCATCAAATGCACAGATTTGTCCAGCGTTGATGTCGGCGCCACTCACAGCGGCCAATGCGTCTGAACACGCTCGACTGGCTATGACAGGAATGTTCACCATCTGAAGCGTATCGGCGAGGGTGTTGGCGGTGCCTGTAATTGTAGCCAGCATTGTGTTATTCCATAATGTTCAGGCGACAGTCAATAATAATCCCACATGTCCTAATTGAACGCTGGCTAAATGATGATTCGCTTGCTTTTTCTGGATTCTCCACACGTTTAACTGTCTAACGTTGACAGATATTTAGGTTGCGTCATCTTGTGGGAAGTCGATTAAGAAATTGCTAGCCTAACATTGCTCTTTTCGGCTTTGATCGGATGCACACAGACCGCATAATCATACATATTTGCTCCGTGCTCGCCATACCTCCATGTATCGGTCATCGTAGACGGCGAAACCAAACAGGGTGTCCGTTGTGGCGCCAAGAGAGGCCCAAACTAAGCGTCCTTGGCTACAGGGGAACGCGTGTGTATCAAATCTGACTCATTCCCCTCTATTCCAACCAGTACTGGCTTTCTTTCCATATAGAGCGAACAGTGGCTGTTACAAATCGAAAGTCCCGTGAGTCGATTTCCCCATAGACTTATCATGCGCGCCTCCCTCTTTGTATCGCCCTGGTGACCCGGCTTAGCATACCTTGTCAATTCTGAGCACAGATATTTGTCCGAGATAGTTCAGCCATACTACGTACCGCAGCTGCAGCTTGCTTTTCTGATTTGTGACGAATTTTTCAATTTTGCCAGAATCTCTATATTTATCATTGGGCTTAGTTCCGTTGCCATGGAAACGTCAACGTGACGTCACAAAACATCACTGATGCTTAACAAAACTTAGCAAATTGGCTTTTAAGTTTTAATTTTGCTTACGAACAGTGATGGAAACTATTACTTGATTACTTTTACTAACAAGATGAACATGAAACGAATCCCCAATTACGTCGGCTCACTTTAACCAGGACGTCATTATTGAAGCAGCCGGAATTGGAAAACAAAACTGATAAACTATGTTTACAGTGGATGCCTCAGCTCAGTATTATACACTCACAACCGCAAGCATAATGGTGGCTTGAACAGGCGCCTCTGCTAGCACCAAAAAGCCGTACCTCACTATTGGCAAAATAAAAAAAAAATCACTTCCGGGTCGAATTACACATGCAATCGATAAACGCTGCCGGGTACCATCTTACAACGGGTAATCTTGTGGGTACTGTTTTGAGGTAGACCCTTCTGCTTTATTCGAGAAGATGTCGCTGTAATGATTAAGGATTGACGTTTTTAACATGGGAAGTCCCATAATGGATTCTCCGACAGCTCTGGAATCGGAAGTAAGATAGGAGCATATTATTTTTATAATACAGACAAACACGTGACCACATTTGCTACAAGATGACGCCAATGGAGACTTTGTATTTTTTCCCCATGTTTTTTTTTCTACTTTTTTTAATGTACCAAAAATGACGTTATTGTGACGATTCGGTCGACGTATCCGAAAAATCTCAGATTTCACAGATATTATTTTGATTCGTAGTTTAATGAGCACCTAGAACCCCAGAGTAATAACTGTAACCTAATTGGGCCAAATTGCATAAAAAACAGTTCAAGGGCATCTTTTGGGTTTTTCAAAAACCATAAAACGTTTTACACACAAAATGAGTCTGACGCTTCAAAAAGTGAACGCTAAGTAACATGCAAAGCAAACATGCGCATATTAAGGCATCATATTGTGAAGCTTACCAGACGTCCCTAGCCCTAACATCAACGGAGATAAAAGGTGTTCTACGTTGTTGCTGGGGTTTTTTTTCTCACAAAAATCATTGTGACCTTGACCTTTAACTTACACATACCACCAACGAAGCAGTTGGTAAAATATGATATCCGTACATGTCACTGACAGAAATTTTACTTCTGTCAGTAATAAACATTTGTACTCATACCTATCCTTCCCCACCCAGTAATCGTGCACGTGTCCCCTTCAAACTGATCGTTGTTATTAGCTGGAAGGAAGTGTCGCTGCGGCCATGTTGGGGTTGGTCAGGTCCAACGCGGAGCTCAAGGTGATGGTGGCAATGTCATTAGGGAAGCCAGAACCAGCGTTGTCGTAATCTGGGTGCTGCGGACCAAGATATGAGATTATAAAACAATCAAGTTGACTGAAATAAAAAAACACCAGGATAATACGTCTTTCAAAATCACATGCAAAGGTTTACAAAAACATGCACGGAAGCCTTATGCTATAGAAATGAGGGTTATAATGGTTTTTTTTGTGAGGGCTTTCAATTATTACGGAAATCTGCTAGCTTGAGAAATTTCCACGGCATGTTCTGATGGGGGGTGAATTTAATGCCATTATGAATGACGATCTACGTCGCAAACGGGGACAGAGAACGATATCTAAAAGATCAGAACCCATAGACGGCTTTTTTGTACAAGAATGATCTTGGATATATTGAGATATATGGAGACAAACTCCAAACGTTTCAAATGGAGACAATTTGTTTTATTTTTATTTTCAGTCGATTAGATTACTGGGGTATATATCTCTAGTGCATTGCATGATTTTGTTTAAAATGCAAATAGTATCCCGTCTATTAGATCAGACCAAAAGCGATTACATTTGAACTAACCTCAAATGGAGCTGAAGCATGGGAGGGGGTATTGGAAAATAAGCAACATTTTAGAAGACGGTAGAACATAGAAATGGAATAAGAGAAATCTCTGCTTAAACAAAACCGAAAGGATCAATGCTAGAATGCGATGGGAACATATAAAATATAAAATCCGCGAATATACAGCCCAAAGGTGTGCCCTGAGGCACAAAGATAGACGTTGGCAGGAAAAGGATTTTCAAAGAAAACCTCAAAGCGCTTCAGGAGCAGATGGGTGAAAACGAAGGGGAAGGTACAAAGGGTGGAATACGAAAGTATAATTGCTGAAATGGAAAAAATTGATGATTACAAAACAAAACAATTCTGAAATTCAGAATTAAGTTTATGTGTTCGCGAAGATGTTATTTAGCCCGTAAGGAAACAAAACTCCCCTCCAGTACAGAAACAAGAATGGACTCTTTCACCTTGACGCTTATAGCAACCCGCTGTTTACTGAAGTCAACCAATAAGAGACCGACTGCTGGCTGGCGGCAATAAGTTCTACCCAGTCGGTCATTTGGACAACAGATGCTGACGAAGTTACCTCCTCCTCCCCACCGCCTCCGTTATTATACGTTTTGCTTGAATTTCAGTTTTTATCACTACGCAAGGAATTATTAAATTGATAAGTATAGTATGATTTATACCATACAACTTTTCTATTTATGAACATTCGTAATAAACGGACGTAGAATTATTTGATTAACAGATAACTTAATATTTAAAGAAATGCATGATCACTATTCCTAGTTTTTCTGAACCTCATTTCTAACTGTTGTCATACTTTCGATACCCCCAGCTTTCAACACATTAGAAAGATACATTACAAATAAAAATTCGAGTGGCTAGCATGAAAGCGACCATATGAAGTTTTAATCAATATTATTAAATCTCCAGACCAAGTATAATTTTTTTTTTTTTTTTTTTTTATTTGTTTAATTTAATGTAAGTTTTCGCCAATTCTTTTTGATTACTCCGCTGAGGGATTGCGATTCGGAATAAATCCCAATGATTTATGTACAAAAGTATTTAAATTTGAACTTAATGAATATTATTGATATATTTGTGAGCATGGCGGATGTCCCCTCACCTTTCCTGGCTAAACGATCAGAGTAATCCGCTCAATTAAAAGGGCGGGCGAGCTAGCTTATCATTACGAATTCGTAGCGAATAACATAAAAATATTTTACTCATTAGATCAAAAGCTAAGTGGTATGAAAAATTAGCAAAAATCTCTAAATATATTCTAGGATTAGAAAGGAGCCATCATAAATGAAAAAAATATATGAGTATATTAAAGATGGGGAATTCACAACGAATCCGAAGAATATACTTAGTCCACAGCAATGTTTTTCGACTGATCTGTATCATTCAAAACTAGAGAAATTCACACCCGATATAGAAAACTATTTAGCATATATAAATGTACAGACTTCATCAGAAAGCCACAAAGCGGATCTACACACGCCGCTTAACACCGATGAAGGCTATGACGCGGTAAAACTTTCAAGCCTAATAAAACCCCAGGCTATGATGGCCTCAGTGCCGAGGTCTGTAAGGGATACTGGTCCGTATTCAGCGGGGAAATATTGGGATGCTTTAATGAAGCCCTAGAAATGGGAGAGCTATCAACCTCCGAAAGGCGGGCAGTAATAACCCTGACCAACAAAAATAAAGATCGCACACCTATTCAAAATTGGCGACCAATATGATCATTATTGAATGTCGATTATGCGATTCTCACACGTCGACTTTTAAATATTCTTCCAAGCATCATACGCAATACCCAGACTGGTACATTGGACAATATTTTGTTATATAATTATATATATTATTACTCTTATTGATCTTCTTCATTATACAAAGGAAGACGATATTCCGCGGATCATGATATCGATAAATTTCAAACAGCGATCGATTCAGTAGGATGGCCGTTTCTCCAACAAGTACTAAGTAAATTCAAATTCGATCCGAAATTTAAGAAATAGATAACATTATTTAATCAAAACATATCAAGCTACATAATTTATCGGGAAATACGTTGATCGCTTGAACTCAACAAAGAAACAATCATGAGTACAATACTATATGTGGCGTAATAAGTACGACGACAGACAAATGGTCTTTTAGAAGAACTCTTTCTCTGCAGTAATTCATTTTGTACCTACACAAGACCTATACAAGACCTCTTTGTAAGTCAAAGACCTGGATATGTTTTGAGGAAGTACAAGATTATCAATGAATCTGTGAATGAAAAGGGCATACCCTTGCCGCCCCCCCCCCCCCGCTCCTCCCCGTCCACACTGCTGTTAAACTATTCCTTGGCCTCTAACTGCTACAGGACACGGAATAAATATTTCTTTCTCTTTTGAAGACTCCATTATAATGATAGAGATCTCAAAATGAGAGAACGGTTCGTCTTGACGTCATGTTCTGCTTTGCGTTTTAAATTTTTGGGTCTATGTCATCAATGACGTCACGCGCACGAACCCTTCGACTGCCGGATTTATCCAGTTGAACGGGACATTTAGCTCATTTATGGACGAACATAATTTGTCTTTGCATCTATTTTGTATCGTATTGGAATTAGCATGGTTAATTTCGTTTCACCTGATAACGTCGTCAAGTGAAACAGATTTGTTTTCTTTGCATGTGTTTTTCAACTTGTCGAATGCTTTAAGTAAGATATGTAATCATAAAGTCACACTCACCATCCTATACTGACTGATGGGAACGACGTTAGTATTGTCATTCCTGTCGGTGCTCCCAGCCTGGACAGTGAAGAGCTCCAAATTCCTTAATAATAAACAGACAACATTAAAAGTTTTCTTGTGTATTCAAAATGTTAATTACAGTGAGAATAGTGGTAACTTACAGTAGTTATATATTTGTGGTAGAAATTCCCCTTTGCTATATGCCATTAACACATTAGTCACAACATTTGCTTTGTCTTCTGTTTACTTTGAATAGCTGTGGTTGTGGTGTATTACATTTTATGTATTTTCATTGGTATTAAACCTGATATCTTAGGCACAACTTTAACTAACGCTGAACGTGTCGGCGCCGGCCGCCTGATGGCAAGCATGGATGATACGTTATGTGGCCCAGATTGACACCAGTGGAACTCACGATGACTATATATAATGATTGTGGCACCTCTAGCTCAGCTATAGATACAGGGGGTTAATGTTAAGTTGTATCGCCGTATAAAACCACCCGTCCATGTCTAATGGTTATTCTTTATACTAAACAACTGATAGCAGTGTTTTAACTATGCCTCCATTATCAACAAAGTATGGGGCCGACAATACCAATACATCCCTTTGATGTGAATTAACACAGCTGTCATGCACTATCGAGGATCTTGGATACTAAACATGGCGGCGAGAGCTGCGTTAGTTCTCGTTATCACATTCACAATAATGGACACGTACCGTCCATCCACACAGTCGGGGGCCTCCCTGGTGTAGTGGTTAGCGCACTAGGCCGCAGATCAATAGGTCCTGGGTTCGAATCCGGGCTTGGGCACCTAATCTGGGGCATGTTTCATTCCTTCATCCTTCATCGTCTCGGGAGGTTCTTTGGCCCAATTTAGCCTGTATGTGCACAAAAGTGGCCTAAAACACCAACATTCCATTCCATTCCATTCCACACAGTCAGCCGCCGTCATTACGGAATCAGGGTCCAGGATGACACAGCCACAGGCGAGACCTCCCTGGTACCTCAGGGAACACTGGTACGGGTAGTTAGCGATGTCAGCGTCTTGTCCGTTGATGATGCGTGATGTGCCAAAGGTGGCATGGTCGATTATTTCAAGGTCTCGGGGACGGGCCTCTGTCGAAATCAAAACCTATAGTGATTTAAACACGATTCCCTTGCCACCAAGCACGACTTGCCATCTCAATGGCTAGGCAACCAGCTACAGCTTAAACACTATTTGAGAGGGTACTCACCGCACAGAGCAACAGCGACAATGATGAGTGTCAGCTTCATGATTGTCAGACTTCACCAGGAGACTAGATACAACACGGTGTTCATGGCTGGTATTTATCCTAATCGGCGAGAGGCAGCAGGTACGGTTCTCATACCATATATATCAAGGCGATAGCTTAGAAAACAGGCAACCGAATCAAAATAAATTACCGTGAAAAAGGTGCACGACAAATTTTGATTGTGCCTTTTGCGTTGTCCTTCATGTCAAGGGTACACCAACCAGCTGTCAGATTTGCCATCCAAATGTCCTTGGATGACACACGTGACAGACGGCGAGGTTTAATTATAAGGACGCCAACGTTTACGGCCTCAACTCAAAGTTTCAATAGCTAGGCGGTAGACCACTAGTTCTTCATTTATGACTTGAAGAAATCACTCAAAAATTGCATTTCTTTGTCGTTATGAATACAAGAAGACAGAAGAGAGTGCAAAGAACAGTCACTGCAGGCGACAGATGATTTTATTATTATACATCTGGAGGTAAATATTGCAGAACATGATGACGGCCTTGGTTCAGTTTGTTTACCGTTCGATTGGTCGGTAATTGTGGCGCTTTATAATATGTTTAAGCCATAACGGGCAATTTGGGCTAAATACCGCATATACCGGCCAATACGCCCACTGTAGGCGGTGTGCAGGGCAAAGTGCGCGCTGCGGGTGCTATTTCGAGCCGTGTGCGCAAGGCTTTAAACGATTTTAACGGAATTACAGATAAAAGCGTGCTTTGGGCCCGTGACGTCACGATGACGTCACGTGACGCATATTCAACCCGCCAATTTAATGCCGGATTAGACATTAAATATCCTTGCACTTTTGAGTCAAGAGCGATTCTTTTACTCTATATTAATGGTGCTTTGAATTTCACATTTTATTTAATATAACGTCGTCGTGACGTCTAATGACGTCACTAACGCTTACCAAAACATTATAAATTGGCTTCTAATTTTTCATTTTGCTTACTTATAAACTACCACTGATGGAAACTATTACTTAAGTAGGTGAACGTGAAGCGATTCCACAATAACGTCGTCTCACCTTCACGACGCCCTGTTTGACACACACGTTTCGGTACCGCAAAAAAGATATAACGTCAAATAAACCGGTCGCTATGACGTATGATGAGGAAAAGGGCAGACCGGCATGGCGGCACGAGCATACGTCATCCAGATATGGCTTGACGAAATGAGCACCAAATGCTATACTTCATCATTACGGATGCATGAGAAATGAGCAGACCTACAAATGACACTGCGGTCGGGAGAAAGACGGCAAGAATGTTTCCCTTTTTAGTTATATGTTCCCTGTCATCAACCGCAAAGATCTAAGCTGTAGCTTAGTTCTTCGATTTTTGACGAATTTTCTAATTTTGCCAGAATCTGTACTTGATCACTAGGCAACTGTTCCGTTGCCATGGAAACGGAATTGGAAAGTGAAACGGACACGCGTTCGCCGTGAGCGTGCCCTAAGTCTCTTGTAAGCATTAACATCTCCCACCATGGTGAAGGAACGTGAATATATACCAACACGTTATAAGGTTATAATTAGGTCACCATGTTTATAGTTGATGACAGTATTATCCATCTACAGCTGCCAGCATGTAGTGATGGCTTGAATAAGACGCCCGTGGCAGCTCTGGCCACTTTAACAGTTTTCTCTTGTGACTTT
The DNA here is from genome assembly GCA_964019135.1 of Arenicola marina. Lineage (NCBI taxonomy): Eukaryota > Metazoa > Annelida > Polychaeta > Arenicolidae > Arenicola > Arenicola marina. The sequence continues at coordinate 30,346,215 of OZ025248.1, forward strand.
CAAAGACACCGAAACTGTTTGTGTTAAAGGTTTATTCTGATTCGTGCTTGCTCGTACGTACACTTATGAGGAATCCACAGGGATATTTATAGGCAAAGCAACAAGAAATAAAAACCCATAGCCAGTAGTATTTCCTACAATGAAACAATCAAAATGCTTGGTCAGCCATTATGACAATAGCATAATTCTCATTCAAAACATTCTCGCGTCACATGCAAACACATTTTAACTGGTTACAAATACTACAATTGCGTTATCTCTATATACTAACCTTATAGCCAACTGTTATCGTTAACCAAGCGGATTACACCAGAATTCTTTAGGGAATCATCCCCACGTCACACAGCCCTAAACAGAGAATGCCGGCTTTTGCAAGTCACGCGCCCCGCGCAGGTCACGTGAACAACCAGGATCCTTTGCGCTGCTAATACATTTATGGAAAGCCGTATGCGCCATAAGTACCTGTCTTGTGCAAGTCAAGTATATGACTTAATATGGTTGCGTGGTGAGAAGGAAACTGGTCCTTCAGTGCAATTATATCTGAAAATAGTGACAGGGGATGTGCCGGTTGTGCATGAACAAGGTGATAATTCAGAGAATCAGGTGGTTTGAGGTTTCTCTGGAGTCGCCTATGAGAGACCTCTGTTTGTGCTTCATCTTCAATTTCCTGTCTGGCTCCTCCGTATTTTCTTCGACGTCTTGCTCTGGCTCTCGTACTTCCGGGATTGCTTCGCTCTCGCTCTCGGGTTTTTATTCCTCCAACCTAGATTCATCTCGGGTTCTGTCAGATGCAGCCTCTCCCGATTGTACATAATTGTCTGAGTTCCCGTCAGAACCCTCCTCCCCTTCATCGTGACGAGCGAAGCCATCGGTCACAGGCCCGTGGAACTCTTCATCCCTAGACTCTGAGGACTCTTCCAACGGTAAAAGCGGGGGAGCTTTTCCCTGTGGGACTCTCGGTCGCTTAACTGGAAGGCGGTCGTCCGGCTTAATATCATGCAGAGGCAGGCTGAGCGGAAAGAGAAGATTTCGATGAAGTGTGCGTTCGACGCCATCGCCTGTTAGACGTTTTACCACGAAGACCGGAATGTCACGATTAGGCTGGTCAGCCACTATGTGAACATCCGACTCCCAACGATCTGCTAGCTTGTGTTTACCTCGTAAGCTGCAGTTTTTGATGAGAGCGTGGTCACCAATATTAACCGAGGTTCCACGAACCCGAAGATCATAGAGTTTTTTATGCCGTGAAGTCGCTTTCTTTGTGGCTTCAGTGGCAATGCGGTAAGTTTCACGTAATCTCGTACTGAGCGAGTCTACGTAGTCCTTTATACCGGGACCGGCGTTTTGCTTCAGCCCAAAAAGTACATCCAATGCTAAGCGAGGCGGACGTCCAAACAATAAATAAAAAGGACTGAAGCCCGTGCTGTGGTGCTTAGTGCAGTTGTAAGCGTGACACATTGCGGGAACGTAATCTTTCCAGGAAAGCTTTTGTTCGTCAGAGAGGGTACGCAACATTTGCATCAGCGTCCGATTGTATCTTTCTTTCTGCCCATTTCCCATTGTATGATAGGGAGTGGTTCTAGTCTTGGTAATCCCTCCCAATTTACACAAATGTGCGATCACATCACTTTCAAAATTTCTCCCCTGGTCGAAATGTAAACGCTGGGGGAAAACCATAGTGAAGAATGAAATTTTCAAATAGTATGCGCGCTGTCGTATTCGCGGTTTGGTTTTTGGTAGGAAAGGCTTGTGCGTACTTCGTGAACGTGTCCGTGATTACTAGGATATTAGAGTAACCACCTTTACAAGTCTCAAGACCCAAGTAATCGACGCACAACAATTCCATCGGTTGGGATGCTTCAATGTGCTGTAAAGGGGCCCGATCAGGTAGATGAGGCGCGTTCGCTCCAGTACATCTCGCACAACTACGAATTTTTGTCTCTACAAAGTGTTTCATCTTCGGCCAAAAGAAACGATCATGAGTTAGAGACAAAGTGCGGTCTCTTCCTAAGTGTCCCATTTCATCGTGCAGTCCTCTGCATGCGGCTTCTCTAAAATTTGGAGGCAGTACGAGCTGGTGTTGCTCATTATTCTCTACGTTACGTTTCCTATACAGTATACCATCTTTAGTGAACAAGCGCATCCGTTCCCTGAGGTAAACTGAAATGTCTTCCGCGAAATTGTTTTCTGGTATATCTATGTCTGACTGTATCAACCTGAAAACTGATGTTTTCTGGTATATCTATGTCTGACTCTATCAACCGTTTAACAGCATGAAGGCATGGATCTTTGCCTTGTTCCGCGGACCAATCGATTTCTAATGAGTCTAAAGTAGCGTCAACTGGCATTGCCATACCAGCAATCATTGACATACTTTCGACAAGTCAACAACTGTCCCTATCTCGTAAACATCTGATCGTGTCACGCGTCACCTCAGTATAGTCCTGTGACTTAGAACGAGGAAGACGGGAAAGTACATCAGCGTCTGTGTTGTAACGAATGTTGAAATCGAAAGCAGCCAGATCTGCCAACCAACGATGTCCTATCGCATCTAGCTTTGCCGTGGTTAACACGTAGGTGAGAGGGTTGTGATCAATGATCACAGTAAACTTATGGCCGTATAGATAATCTGTGAATTTCGAAGTTATCGCCCATTTCATTGCCAAAAACTCTAATTTATGGGCGCTGTAGTTTCTCTCTGATCCATGTAAAGAGATCTACTCGCATAAGCTATGACCTTAATGCCCTCATCTTGTTCCTGACAAAGCATAGCACCTAGTCCAAGCATCCTTGCGTCAGTTCGTACTAGGAAAGGCTTATCAAAGTCTGGGAAACCCAACACGGGAGGTTGTGAAAGACAGTCTATCAATGTAGTAAAGGATTCTTGCTGTCGGTCAGTCCAATGCCACTCAACTGTCTTGCAGTCATGCTTACTCCTTTTCTTTGTCGCCCAGGCATTTCCTCTTAGCAAGTCGTACAGGGGATGAGCGATACGAGCAAAGTTACGGATAAATCGTCTGTAGAAGTTTGCGAAACCAAGAAATTGTTGTAATTCCTTGATGTCGGTGGGTGTTGGATAGTTCTTTATTGTATCCAGGAATGCTGTATTCACCTCTATTCCCCCTTCCCAGACAATATGCCCTACGTATAGAAGCTTGCGGAAACAGAGCTTGCATTTGCTGGGTCGTAGCTTAAGATTAGCTTCGCGTATCTTCTTCAACACAAGTTCGAGGTGTTCTACATGTTCTTCGAAGGTTTTGGAGAAGATAATGATATCATCTTATATTACAAAACATATCTTCAGATAAAGATCCCCGAGCACGTGTTGCATTAAACGCTGAAAACTTGCAGGAGCGTTCCGGAGTCCAAAAGGCAGACGATTAAACTGATAGAAGCCCAGAGGGCCTGCGATGAATGCGGTTCTCTCTTTGTGATCATCATGTAATCCCATTTGCCAATAGCCGCTACGCAAATCTAGGGCGGAAAACCATGACGCACCCTGTAACGCATCTAGTGTCTATTCTGTGCGAGGTAACGAATGGGAATCAGGAATGGTATGGCTATTCAACTTCCTGTAGTCGACACATAGTCGCAGGCTGTTGTCTTTCTTTCTTATCGGTTCCATATTACTGCACCAAGGGAATTGACTTTCCTCGATAACACCATTATCTAGCATTTTTTGGAGGTGTTTTTTTCACTTCTTGATACATTCCAGGGGGAATGCGTCGAGAGCGATCTTTGAAGGGAATGTCGCTATCCAGTTCGATGCGATGTTTGAATGCATCCGTACAACCGATATCGAATGAACCGGAAGAAAAAGCATCATTCCACTTTGTTAAAATTTTCCTAATCTGGTCGGTCTTCTCAGGCGAGAGCTCACCAACATCGATATCGTATATTAATTCTTCTGGATTGGCCTCTGCTTCTGGTATAGCTATCTCTGCTTCATGTAGTTCACACAGGATTTGACCCGACTGAAGTTGTATGGTTCGATTGGTGTCGTTTAGTACCTCAAAGTCAATGGGATTCAGGTCGTGGATATTTACAAGTCCGGGCGTTATTTCCAACCCACGCGGATTGTCTTTATGTGGCTCCACAACAGCGATGTGTGATGAAATTGCAACTGTCATCCGGGTAAACCCTTTAATTTGTCTAATCTCGCCAAGTGCAAGTTCTACATTTTTGTCGCACTTGACGGTACCATATTTCCCTTTTGATCTTCGTAAATGACGACTTTTACTAGTTAGGGCCTGAAGGGCGAATTTCACCAGTGATGCTAAATCAGTCTTCTGCAAGAAGCGATCACCATGTATCGTCTGAAGTCTGAGACAGACGTCGTCAAGGACGTTAGTGCCAATCAAAAGAGGTACATTCCTATTGTATTCGGTAACGGGAACAACAAGAATTGGGAATTTCTCATTTTCCGAACAAACACAACCCAGGTCATTTATATTCGCCTGAATGAATCTCTTATAAGGCAGTTTATGACCACCAGCACCTTGAACCTTCAACATCTCGTCAAGAGAGTGTAACGATAGGTGCGGTAACATTTCTCTCCAGAACAATTCAGATACGGACGTGACCATAGAACCAGTGCAAATCAAAGCTGGACAAGTTATACCCTCCAGTTTTACGTCTACGACATTTGCAATGCCCACCAGCTTATCCGGTAGTCTATCAGCCTTGTACTCTGTGTGATGGGACCTATCTGCCTGTACTGGCAGGATATCAGCCACGGTGGGTAAATGTCCCTCGTTATCCACCCAGTCTAGTTTCCCGGATTCTGTCTCTGCGTGACCACATGGGACTTCTGCGCTTGCGCGCGGGCAATCAACTTCTCCCGGACCAGGACAGGGTTAGGAGCTGAATTGCAAGACCTCAAAGAATGATCATCAACGTCACAGCGATAACAAAAGAAAGGTCGTCGGAAACGTCTTATATTGCGAATCTGGGATTCCTCCTTTTTCTCTGGTTTCTGCTAATCAGGTATGTCATGAATTTGATGAATCATAGCCTGAAGCTGCTGCATCTGTTCCATAATCAGTTCGTTCGTCGCTGAAATGGGCTGCAACTCGTTTCTTTGATCAGTCAATTTCTTGACTTGCTGTTGAAGATCTTTCATTTTCTTCTCTAATGTTTCCGGTTTGCTTGGGACTTGCTGCTCCTCAGGGACTTCACACAAAGTCATGTGGCTGAGTGCTTTGGTTCCAAATCTGGATTGACGCTCTTGCCTTCGTGTCTCTTCGATTTTTATCAGACGAATGAGCTCCGGAAATGAGATGGGATTGTTAAGTTCAAATCCAATTCTGCTGATCAGTTGACCATCGCGACATCCTCGCTGAAACTGACGGTTTAGACAACTATTGAACTCATTAGATGTAATTCCCCTTGATTGAAGCGTCTCAGTCAGATGGATATAAAGTTGCTGACAATAATCTGCTGCTGACTGTGATTTTCATTGAAGGATCTCATAGAATTGAACTAGCATCTCATGTCCGTCTCTCAATCTGTCATAGGTAGACTCAAGAACCTGAAAAAGAGATCTCGTGGTGATTGCCGGATTCAGGATCAAATGCTGCACCGTGTTTAGAGCTGATCCCGATAAGGATTGATGTATGGCCGCTTTTAATTCAACTTGGTTGACATCCGGATCATAAAGGTATTGTTGCAGGAAAAGCTTCCATGTCCTGAAGTCAACCTCGTTGGGCGGGGTAGGAGTCCTTCCAGAGAAATTCCTCAATTTCCTAATCTGGGTTCTCTGTGTGGGAGGTGGATCCAGACCAGATGATCTTATCGTACGAGGTTGATAACACCGTCTCTGATCCGCCACAGACAATTTGCTTAACTCTTGTTGTAAATAAGCGATGCGATTTTCCCTTGTCTCTTCACTCTCCCCAGCAGCTTCCAATTTAACTGAATCTACATCAATGTCAACTTTAACTGAATCTCCATCAGTCTGGCCGACCTTAGGGCGAACGTCCCCATCTCCTGTTAGATTCATTTCTTCCACGAGAGAAGATGTTATTAGTCAATCTAATGCTTTAACAGTGCAATGCTAAATGAGCAAGTGCAGTGGTGCAATTATCCAAACTAAACGACATTATGAACTAATCCCATCAAAATCCAAAATGACTAGCTGGAACGAATTTAATCGTATTTTAATCTATTACCTACTAATTATAACTGATAACTAAAAGAAATGTTATTCATCCCGTAATATAAATAAAGTGTTGTAGTGTTACACCTAAGTAACCCTTTAACCACTATGTTACTCTACCGATATTAATTGGTGAGAAGTCGTTCATAGATTGCAAAGTCCAATCAATGAAAACTGTATTAACTTGCATTAATATATAAACGAATTGTACTAATCAAGTAACTATCACTTAATATGGCAATCTATATTAATAATAGCTGCTAATGTAAAATCAAAATAATTAAGATCTAAATTATCTAAACAACAATTGTGCTGATTTACAACTGTACCATTAAGTCCAGGTCCAATCCTATAACCAAATTTATACTAATTACTTATCAATGGTTCTAACTATTAATAATCAACGCCAATCTGTTCATGTAAAGACTAAGTAGTCAATTATTATTTAAGGTTTTGCTTTAACTAGACCTAATGTCAAAGTATACTTTATATAAGTACAATCAAAACTTAACTCTTATTTTAACTGTACTTAATTTGTAGATTAACACTTAATGTTAAACTTTAGACTACTAATTCTACTAATTATGACATTAATCCATTGAACATGCAACTTAATTAAGCGACACTATGTAGCCGTGTCGGTTTCTGATGTTCATCCTAATTCTACTATAATTGTATAGCATGCACTGAATCTGTACGCATCTAATAAAACATGCGAATATCAGAGAGTTTCTATGTCCGATATCACATGATTTAGCAAAGAAAAAAATATGCGAGTATCCGAGACACAATTGACAAATTGACAAAATATTACATTAGATAGAGTTCTACTCTAAATTTACTCGTACAATTGATTAATCAGATGATATCAGTTACTAATTATTTGAAATTAAAACTTAATTAACTTAATCCTACTCCATCATAATTCATGTGGTACAAACTAGTTTATACCTTAAAATTATGTCTGAATTTCATGTAACATCCACACAAGAAATCTTTACATTAATATTATATGACCATCCGATTATTAATCATGAAATACGTTGCTGGTAGTGGCAACGAAGAAAGTTTGTGTCACAGCTGACTGATTTAGGTCAGCAATCTAAAGGCATGCTACTTTAATATCAACATGCCTTTCTTGATACAGAACAAACATTATACTTAACATTGAATGTCATTCAGCATCGGGTTGATCAGGCCCTTTACTGGAAGTGACGATCACAATATAAGATATAATGAGTTCTCTTACCGTCATGCACCGTACAGTGCTTCTAGTGGCTGTCAGTAGTACAACTCACTGTGTGGCCCACATTCAGCAGACCCAATGTTATGAGTTCGATTAGTGAAAGAGAACAACTGCACTCTGTCTCTGTCCTTCGTTGAAGTGCTCACAACTTAGGTCAGTTCTCAGATGAAAGGCGTAGAGGCAATGAGCTCTATTCATCCACGCGAACACGCGATGGTCTGTTCCGTCAAGGGCAGGATATGGTCTGTTCCCTCAAGGGCATCTCCGACACACATGGGGTGAACGCGCTATTCACCGATGACAGATGAAAACATGTGCAGCGAAGACATGTCGGCAGGTACCAAGGTCTCGAAGACTGCGCTTTTCGGGCTGAATCAACGTCCACGCTGGCGCGAGGTGCTCCAGGAGTTGAGTTCAGTGGAAGGGCTATGGGTTTACACTATCACTTGCCTATTTCCCTTCCCCCCTTTCATAAAGTGTCGTGAGCAATGTACGTCGGGCTCCAATTTAACAGTTTTCTCTTGTGACTTTCAAAGACACCGAAACTGTTTGTGTTAAAGGTTCATTCTGATTCGTGCTTGCTCGTAAGTACACTTATGAGGAATCCACAGGAATATTTATAGGCAAAGCAACAAGAAATAAAAACCCATAGCCAGTAGTATTTCCTACAATGAAACAATCAAAATGCTTGGTCAGCCATTATGACAATAGTATAATTCTCATTCAAAACATTCTCGCGTCACATGCAAACACATTTTAACTGGCTACAAATACTACAATTGCGTTATCTCTATATACTAACCTTATAGCCAACTGTTACCGTTAACCAAGCGGATTACACCAGAATTCTTTAGGGAATCATCCCCACGTCACACAGCCCTAAACAGAGAATGCCGGCTTTTGCAAGTCACGCGCCCCGCGCAGGTCACGTGAACAACCAGGATCCTTTGCGCTGCTAATACATTTATGGCAAGCCGTATGCGCCATAAGTACCTGTTACACCAGCACCAAATATCCAGATCTTTCACCATTGGGCAAATGTTGAAAAACTGTTTTTACTTATATCGGGAATTATTCTCAGCCCTGTGTATTGATTCAGCTCAGTATTATTCCAGGGACTCGCCTTTAAACGACGACAGTCACAAGATGCCAGCCAAAGAAGATGAAATAGTAAACTCTATGACAGGCCAAGGTACAACGAACTGTAGTTTTCAGCAGTCTATAATGGATAGCACGCTTTTTCGGTCTGCATTAGTTCTTTTCCTTTATTCCTTTCCTATGTCCCCCCAGAAGACTTGACGGGACTGGGCATGGTATCGATCCCTCCAGCCATTCTGTCGCCACACTCGTGCATTGCGAAAATTGTTCTGGTTTTCACGGTGTGTTTTGTTGTTGCCAATTGTCCTTAGTCGTAGTAGTGACGTCACTCGCGATTAGGTGAGATAATGCATTTCGCGGGTAGCGAATTCCAGTCGGATTGTCATTCAGCGTCAGCGGGTGATTGAGAGGATGTCCAGCCACAAGGGGTCAATACATCGCGCAACATGTGATGAAGATTATACTTACCAGGGTGGGATGAAAGGATAGACAGGCCAGGGCGGGACACGGATGAGATGAGAGGTTAGACAGGTCAGGAATAGTGAGAGATTAGACAGGGAGGATGAATCATAGGTTAGGCAGGTCAGGATGGGATGGTATATCAGACAGGTCAGGATAGGGTGAGAGATTAGACAGGGAGGATGAATAATAGGTTAGACAGGTCAGGATGGGATAGGACATCAGACAAGTCAGGATAGGGTGAGAGATTAGACAGGGGACATGAATCATAGGTTAGGTAGGTCAGGATGGGATGGTATATTAGACAGGTCAGGATAGGGTGAGAGATTAGACAGGGAGGATGAATCATAGGTTAGGCAGGTCAGGATGGGATGGTATATCAGACAGGTCAGGATAGGGTGACAGATTAGACAGGGAGGATGAATCATAGGTTAGGCAGGTCAGGATGGGATGGTATATCAGACAGGTCAGGATAGGAAGGGAGATTAGACGGGGAGGATGAATCATAGGTTAGGCAGGTCAGGATGGGGTGGTATATCAGACAGGTCAGGATAGGAAGGGAGATTAGACAGGGAGGATGAATCAGGGTGTGATGGGAGATCAGACAGACCAGAATAGGTTATGGACCCGGGTAGGCCTGTATCAAATGGTTGGTTGATTGTTTATTCAGGACGCTCCAACCACTTCTGGTTATATCGCGTAAAATGGAGTATCAACCAAACCGGAAGAGCCATCTAATTGGCTAGCATATTGCAATGGACCGTATTGTTCTGTGTGCACTCGCCAACGTTGCATGATAGTCCAATGGCTCAGCTTAAACAAGTAAATCACAAAACCAAACGAATGTAAACTGCATAATATAATGACATGACCCTGACACGGGTGTGGTACGGTACCCACCCCCCTCCCCCGCCTCACCCAAACGCCGCCCCCCCCCCGCTATAACCCTTAGGCTGAGACCAGGTGGGTTATATGCATCAATATGTAGACTAAACCGGCTACAGCATAGAACCTTGGGCGCTTGGTCAATCTTCTCTGTCCCCAGTACGATAATCTCTGCAGCCATAAACCCTTTGACAGTTATGACACCGCCATCACGCCTCACAGCCAAGGACAAATTAAATAGCAGCTAAGCAAACAAATCTCCATTCATCACCTTCCCCTAACCCCCTTACCTCTACCCCCTCCCGCCCCCCTCCCCCCGCCCATCCCCCCACCTGACACCCACCCCCCTCCCTCCCGCCAATCTTACGCATTGCGCAGTCGCTCGATCTCTCCCCCGACACCTTGGGAGTCTATAGAGAAGTCCTACCCCCCTGCTGACCCACCCACCCCCATCCCTCCCTCCCTAAATCTCTCCCTCCCATGCCTCATCGCTTCATCCCCCCCTCCTCCCCCCCCCCAACCCCACCCTGCCATCGATCGTCTACTCCCCACGTCATAGTATCGTTGATAGATTAGGTTCCAGTGAGCTGATCACTAGCCATCAGGGTCAGCGCTAAACCAGTCAGCGCTAACGTCGGACAATCGCCCACCCACCCACGGTCCGTCTCTAACCCCCCTATTCCCTAGCCCTACCCTAGCCGGCCTTCCCGGCCCCCGGATCTCCATTATCCGCTTATAGATCCCAGTCCCGGGGAATAATATAGAGACTTCGGGACAAATACCGCCTAAAAGTGGGACTGGGTCTGGGTCTGGGTCTGACTGACGGTGGGTCACGGGTATCGGCAGTGATTCAAACGACAACGGTCCCAGTTTGGCGCCGGAAATAAACAAAGCATCGCCCCCCCCCCCCCCCCACCTCGACCCCCCTCCCCCACCCCCACCTCACAATCATCCTACCCCGACACACCCCTCTCCATCCCCCCACCCTACCTTACTATCAACCCCTAACACCCCATACTTCACACTCCTTAACACCCCCTTCCCCCCTCCGTATCCTCACACCCTTCCTCACCCCCACTCCCTCCGCCCCCGCCGCCCCTACCCTCACCATCCCAGCCCCTTCCTCTGCTCCATCCGCTCCATCCACCAGATCAGAGCCCCACAGCAAGAAATAAACCTACGAGAGTCATCTAACGCCACCCCCTCGCAACCACCCAACCAGATCTCTCTCTCCCACACAGCGGCTATCATAGGCGCCTAATTCCTACTGGGGCCGCTAGTCGCTAGAGAATGGCCGCCGTGGCTTATTTATTCATCGGTGTCGTGATGTGCCGTCAGACTTTACTGGCCAACAATTAATTGACCAGGATGCGAGTCTCTACAGCGCGCTGGCTTCTTATCCCCGTTCACGCGTCGAGCTCTCCGTAAATCCTCCGAGCTGACTGGACGGCCAGCTGATCACCCACGTCATCAGTATATCTCACGGCCAGCGAGGTCTCCCCAATCGCTCGTTTTGTTCGCCCCGTTCTGGGCAGCGCTAGATATACATGGACAAAAAAAACCGGGGCCAGCGTCCAGCGATGACTACATTTCAGATATTATCGTGGAGAGATGGTTTTATCATGGTGAGATGGGGAAATCAAATTGATAATGTCGTCATCTGTCATCAGGGCGAGCAGCGGCGGTGGCGGTGGTGGTGGTGGCGGTGGTGGTGGTGGCGGCGGTAGCGGTGGTGGCGGTGGCGGCGGTGGCGGTGATGGCGGTGGCGGTGGTGGCGGCGGTGGTGGTGGTGGCGGTGGTGATGGTGGCGGTGGTCCCCGTTTAATACGCTCTCTTTTGATCATGATGAGTTTGTCGTTTTCATCGTAGTCTGGGCACCGGTGTTATAATATCGGAATGGAGATTCCTGCTGCCCCCATGGCGTCCTCACCATGGAGACGCCTAAGGGGTACCGGAGGCCCTGAGAGACTCATTGGGGAAGGGGAGGGGTGTGGGATGTAAAAAACATCAGGGAAGTGGATGGGGGGGGAGATACGGGAGGGAGGGGTTGCCAGAGACACTAGAGGGGCGGGGCGGGGGGGGGGTACGGGACACACTGAGGGGAGGGGGTGCTAGAGACACTGGAGGGAGGGAGTGCGAGAGATGGGGGCAGGTAGGAGCAGGGCACTGGCGAGAGGGATAGGGGGCAGAGGGAGGGGGGGAGCTCTCTCTCCGCGGGGTGAAGGACCTCACGTGACCTTTGACCTACATGTACTCACCACGTAATCACATCTCCCTGATTCACCTTTTAGTATCATTTTGGGACCTGACTGGTGAAAAAATGGAATGCGACATGGAAATAACGGGGTATGAGCATTAAGTTATGGAGGAGGTCACGGCGTCAATGCCAATGTATGATGCTCGGTATTTATATTGAATATTTTTCGTTTAAATAACTCCACAATCACTCTTGTTGTCATTTATAAAGTGTTTTCCGGTTTTTGTTTTTGTATCCATCTAAGTCATCTTGGAAACAGCACCATAAACACCATTATTACGAGTTGGTGGGCATGTTAACTAGTACAATAGCATTACATCTAAAGGCCTCTAAAATGCTGTGTTCTGACCCAAACCGCCCTGCCGCCCATGTAATCGACAATCGTTGCCATAGCGTCGCTGCATAGAACAATGAAACATGACGTCACGCACAAAATAATTGTAGTTATAGCTTTAAATGGCCCCCTTCCATGACTAGTTGCCTAGTTGCACGTGCCATATTTCTTGGCAACGATACATATGGTATAAAAAGGCGACTGGCCAACTATATGTGGAAAGGCTTACGATTTGCGGACAGTCAGCAAAGATATTAGTACACCAAGATAAGTCATACGGCAAAAGCCCATTGTAAAATGTGTAATGCGGGGAGTAGTGGCGCCGCTATGCGGCGAGCGCGTAACGTTGAGCTGCCACTGCGCTGACGATAACGCAGACTGCGTGATAAGCGGCGCCCTGTGAACTACAAATTGGATTTTAGCGCTAATATGAATAGGCATTGCCTAAGTTGCGAGCTCACTCAAATTAAAAAATAATAATAATAAGGCTTAGCTCTTAAACCTGCTGTATCAACTGCACTGCTGTCCTAATCTTATAGGTTTCTAGACAACTAGACCCAAAACCAACACGGTTATAGTTGGTTTGAGGTTGAGTTAGCTTGGGGTCGAGTTGGCTTGGGGTTGAGTAGGTGATGGGTCGGGCGTGTCGTGGGTCGAGTTGACTAAATGGTGTCTTATATCTGCTGTATTAGCTCAAGTAGTTTATATTCTTAAAGCTGCCTGTACTGAAATATCTTAATTAAGTTATAGAAATGATGTTTTTATCTATTTCTTTTAATTAAAAATAAGATGGATGACTTAGTTGTTTAACGGTAATATTTGGGCTTAAGGTCATATATGCAGAGAAATACAAAAAATAAGTAGTTGCTTCAGTCTATAATTAATCATATTAGATCTATTTTATGATAATTAATATCTTATTCATTTTTAATTTTCTGACCCTTTTTTCCTTTTGCTAAAATTATATATAGGTTGATGAGATATTTTAAAATCAAGTTTAAAGCTGGTCATAGATTTATAGCAATCTATACCTATCTATGTACCAGGTATATGTTCATAACAAAGCTACACCCTTTCGCAGAAAGTGCCCCAATATGGCCCAAAAAAATTATGACAACATGTCCATAAATGTTTCTATTTATATTAGAAGGACTTTAGTAGATCTATATCATTTCTATTAAAACTATTTTCGGAGGTAACTCCTTCATGAAAAACATATTTTCATTGCCTGTTGTGACCTATCCATGAGAACAGATACTGAACAATTGCTAAATACACCATGAGTAAGCTTCTTGAACACTCACACCATGTCAGAAGTATGTTTTATCATCATCCTTCTTCTTCTACCATTCTAGCAATCTATAATATGTTTTATATCATGCTTTATGCGGTTGTGACCTGTCTATGGGAACATATACTGAACCGTTGCTAAATACACCACGAGTAAGTTTCTTGAACACTCACCACATGTCAGAAGTACAATGTATGTTTTATCATCATCCGTCTTCTTCTATTATCCTAGATCTATACAATTTGCTACCACTGTAATACTGGTATCTCTCACAAAACATGTTTTTAGAAAGTAAAGATAAAAAAAGATAAGTAAACTGGGCATATGTTACCAAATTTCAAGTGTATAAGTCACACCCACCGATTTTGAGAAATAATTACTTGAGCCATAGATAAGTCACACCAGTGTATAAGTAAAATTAAGTAAACTGACCATAAGTTAGTTGCCTATTTACCGGTAGACACTTTTACATGCTAAACCCTGTTTATTATGTATACTTGGTATCTCTATTTGAAAGTAATACTGCTTGAGTAGCTAGGAGTAGTCCAGACAGTTTTCTGATCCTCAAAATGGTACACATTTGTGTTGCTTATCAATATGAGCTACTAAAACCGTTGTTTCAGTAATTGTTGCCTTTTTTTATTAAACTTTTAATTCAATAATTGTTGCTTTTTTCTATTAAACTTTAAATCCAATAATTGTTGCCTTTTTTATTAAACTTTTAATTCAATAATTGTTGCCTATTTTATTAAACTTTTTATTGAATAATTGTTGCCGTTTTGATTAATATTTTAATTATTTGTCAGCAAGACGATGTTGACAATACAAAGTACAACCATTTTTGTGTGAATATACTCAAAGCTTGACATTTTAAGAGGGGTTGTTTAGTTTCGGGAAAAGGGATTTCATTCAGTAGTTGTTAAACTGTTGATATCCTAGCTATTTTTGTCATAAAATAGTGATATGTTCAATTTTCATGCCCAAATAGACTGGATATGAAAATATTTGTATGTCCTATATTGTTTTGTGATGGTAATCTAGATCTATATTTGTCTGGCAGGGAAACCAATTTTTGACATTTGACGTTGGAAATTATTGTATTGGGACAATTTTAAACTTAAAATGTTGCTTTAAGAGGAACAAAATATATACATTCTGCATTTGATTAAAAATTGTATTAATGGCATTAATTTAAATAAGTTATATAGATTAAAATCATTTGAATATTAACAAAAATAGCACTGAAAAACAGCTTTTTTTTCAAATCATAGATGAGTGATATGGTTGTGAATAAATCTGAATTATCCTGGGGTGTCAAAAGTAGGCAAAATGTGTCAAAAATAGGAAATAGTAAGTCATGTGAACAATATAAAATAAAATATTCTTAAAATATTTACAGTTTTGGTTTAAACTCCTGTTTAATTTTTCTCAATTAAACTCTTCAAATTATATATATCAGGGGTGGAGGCATTTGAAATATAGGTTTGAGATCTAGAAACCAGAATTAAATTGTTATATTTAAAAAGGCAAAAACTGCAGCTGAAACTTGATGTCATATGGAAAATTTAGTGTTTACCCTACCTACTTTTTAGTTTTACAGTGACAGACAGTGGTTTAAAGCCAAAGGCCCTAATTGGTCCAAAATAACTCGGTCTAAACATGATTCCAAATCATCAAAGTAAAACCTGCATTCCAAATAGCACTGGCTGTCACTGGTGTTGACCACAGCTATGCTTGTTCTTTCAGCCAGTCCAGATTGATTTCATTCCCTGACCATTCTCCCTGACCATATCCATATGATATCTATGGCTAGCCTGAATGTTCAGACGTTACAGTTTGACAGTCTGATGCTTACTGTTACAGTCACAAGAACAAGTGTCAAGACTGTACCGTCTGAACATTCAGGCTAATCGATGGCTAAAACAGGTAAACATGCAGACTTTATCTGACTTGTTTTAGCTTGGACTAAAACTTTATTTCAAGATCAAAATTAGCCAAAGCTGTCAAGTTAGATGGTTTTATATCAAAATACCAACCTTCAATCTCAACAAAACGTACTGACAAGTAGACGTCAACAAATCAATGACTAAGTCAGTTATTTGTCTAAAATACCAGGGTTGACAGTTTGACAGACGCGAAGACGACACTCGACTTGGTCACTTGTCTGACTTAAAAAATTGACAACCAGGGGCTGAAATATTCATGAAAACTGTCATAGCAATCAGTTGAAATAAACAGATGACTTTCAAAAATAATACACACCTTGTCTAAACTTCTTATGACTTAGATCTATGTCAAACAGCAAAAAAAAAGTTGAGATTCGAACGCGTTTGCCAGATTCGCATTTTCCGGATGTTAGCATCAGACGGCGTTCCGCCAGTAGCCGGGAGAAATTGTGAATAAAAATGTAATCAATGCTTTATAGTTTTCATAATCATTATTCTACCTTATTCGGACAAATAAAGCAATAAAATAATAATTGTAGGCGTATATTCTGTTATATACTCTGGAACTTTCTAAAATGGCTCCTATTATCGCCTTCACTCGCCGCCATGACGCGCGGTTGACCTTTTTGTTAATCGTATAGTATGGCAATTTATGGCAAGCCAAACGTATCATTTTTGATATTTTACTCTTTTTTTTTTACTTTTACCGCTAGAGCTCGCTATTAATTCGGGTGATATAAAGCCTGGTGGTGTTCTTTCATGCTTTCAGGTATATTTTACATTAAATATGTATCATTTTGTATTTTTTATGCGGCAATATATAGTTGTTAGTGTCATCAAGGCGTCATATTTCGAGAACGTCATTGACTGGCAGTCAACAGTTTGGCTTCCCCAATTTGCTGATAACTTTGCTGGTTGAAAACTATGATGTACCCTTGACTGATGGGTTATAAAACACAACAACTTTATAATTATTTAGCATTTAGCGGTCTTCTGTCTTTGTTTGATTGACACATTTCGTTGGACAATAGACTCGTCAACCCTTCAACGCCACTGCAAACAGTTTCCCAACAAGTGTACAACAAACACAACGACGCCCGAAGTTCAGTCCCAGGCTTTCCGACGAAATACACTTGAAAGAGACATTTTGTAGATGAAACCCAGAGGCGGATCCAATTAGAGAGGGGTTATTTGGGGATGCATGTTAAAGTCGAAATTTTGTCCACCCCTCCCACTAGTTGTAAAAATTTCCCCCTTCCGCTTCCAAATTCCTAGATCCGCCCAGAGATATATTCTGAGCCTAAATATGAATGAAAACAACAAAGCCATGCTCAACCAATTGATATTTTTTAATACAAAAATACGAACATCAACAAGATTGTTCATTTTATAAACTACGTCAGTTGATAGGGATAGGCCTTCAGGGGCGGATATAAATATGCTGGATGGGGGGGGGGCGGTTTTGGTTTTTATATGTTAAAAGGTATACATTTCGGTGCTAAAAGTGGGGCCCGGGCCGGGTCCCCCCCCCCCCCCCCCACTGGATCCGCCCCTGGCCTACTGGATTTATTGAACAAGTCTTTCCTGCTTGCATTGACCACCCATCTCATGCATCTGAAAGATAATAATAAAAAAAAAAATTAATTATACATGCAAATGCATTAAAAAAAAGTTACTCGACAAGCGTTCAGTAGAAATGCAGACAAAGACTTTGCTTTTCCTCCGGTCTGGCTAGCTCTGTCAAATGTAACCAGAGCCCGAGAGCCGAACACCCAGGCCAAGGCAGTAGGTCCATGATCATACTATAGGAGTTCACCCAATTTTTATTCAAACCCCAGGACATCGATTAGGACAACTCATTACACATTCGTTAGGCATTAGCCGGCACTTAGAGCCTGTTGTCTTCTGGTAATTGTTGAGTAATAGATAGTGGCAACGATAGATCTTTGACTTGGTTTGCTCACATGAGCCGCCCGCATTGATGTGGGCGATAATAGAGAATTATCAGAAACTGTGGTGGTGATAAACGATGCATGATATCAATGACTGATAAATTAACGCACGAAGCCGGTCTTACATTTCCTTTTCTTTGGGGAATCTCAAAAATGCCTGTCATGGATATTTCTTTCGTGAATTCGCGCAATTTATAGCAGAACAAACTTGAAGTTGATGCCTGTCGACGGCTTTTCTGTGCAACACTACGCGCTCACCGCTTGGCGGCGACACCGGATAACGATTACAAGGAAATCGCCGTATGACCTATATTGGTGTACTAATATCTTTGCAGTCAGTCCCAAAATGCTTTACTTTGGTCGTTGCATGCGGAAATAAACCAAAGAAGCAGTGACAAGTCAACGCCTTAAATTTAAATTCAACTCGTAATAATAGTAATAGCGCGAGTTTTGCATGGCGTTAGGCATTTTATTGGCCCTTCATCAAGCTGTAGCAGCCCTTCATTTTCATTATCCGCTCTCGGCCTTGCGGCCTCGGGCCGATAATAAAAATTGGCGGGCTGCTACAGCTTGATGTCGGGCCAATAAAATTGCCTAACGCCCCGCAAACTCGCGCTATTGTCATATTAGTATCACATTGTGACGTCACAAGAGAGAAAGGAAATGAACTATTTGCCTGTTAGGCCACTTTTGCGCACATGAAGGCGTAATACAATCGAGGTAATCGAGCTAGGATGTTAATATGCAACCATGCATGTAAGACATTGTAACTGTCTCTGTTTGTTCCCACTGAACGCCACGAGTAAGACGTGAGCTATAATGGAACAATGGTAGGGTGGGGTATGGCTTGGCGGCCATCTGTCGGCAAACAAATGAGGCTTTCAGGTCACGAATGGCAAGGTGTGGGGAGGGGGGGGATGATAGGGGAGGGCGGGAGGGAGGGGAGAAAAGGGAGGGAAGGGAGGGAAGGGAGGGAAGGGAGTGAAGGAAGGGAGGGGAAGGGATGGAGGGGAAGGGAGGGAGGGGAAGGCAAGGAGGGGACTGAGGGGAGGGTGGGGCTGGGTTGGGGCCGATACCCACCCCTCCATTTAGATTAGGATGCATTTATGCTTGCCCCTCACCCCGGCAGGATTTTTTTCAATTCGTCGATTTGCCATTAGGATTTTATAAGGGTAGTCGGGGTGGGGGGCTCATTAGGGGGGAACTTGCATTGTCTCCGCCCCCATCCCATGCCCTCCCCTGCTCTCCTCACCTCCACCCTGGCTCTGTCGCTGCCCTCGGACAATTCCTCTTGCCTTGCTCCTGTCTGTCTGTCCTTGGGTCCTCTCTCGTCCCGGTCCCCAGTGAGTTCCGCTCCAGCGAGCGCCGTGTGATGACCGGAATCAGGTGTCCAGTGTCCCCACTCCGGCCAGCTATCGCACAGCTATCGCCCCGACCGGGACCCCTAGTTAAGACCCAACATAGCCATCGTCTCATCGCCTTCCTAAATAATTTAGTACCCTGTAGTCTCAGTATACATGACTGGACAAACAGGTTTTGCTTCATGTCAACCGCATTTTTTTGGTTTTGTTTATTTGACCGATTTACCATTTTGACCGGGTTGAAATGGGACGGAATTGACCGCAGATTACGGTTTTACGTAGATAAATACATATCCAGGTTGACGGCATAGGAACAGCTTGTTTAAATTACACCCAGAACATTCTCCATTACATAAATAAAGATGTACATTTTATTGTCTGTAGATTTTTTTTTCATACCATGACGCCGTCTTGACATTTCCCAAAGATCAAAATAATCCGTACATAGCGCAGACCACTGTTAATACAGTTATTCCACTCCACGAGACTCCGGGATCAGACCGTCACACATGGTTAGCTTTAGACCATAGTCAACATTTGGCATTGTACCATCACGAAGTTGTTATTTTATACCATCGTCAACATCTCGGAGGCGCAGTGAAGAAATGCTATGCTGCCCCGACCGTCTCATCTAGAATTTATTTGATGCCACATTCTGCCTCTCGTCTCACTGTCCGCAAAGCAATACTGGTCTTCGTATCTGTGAACATATTCCTTTGATTTCTCTAAACGTTCTTTGCCAACGATTGTTTCCTCTTCCATAAACACCATTAGTATCACATTGTGACGTCACAAGAGAGAAAGGAAATGAACTATTTGCCTGTTAGGCCACTTTTGCGCACATGAAGGCGTAATACAATCGAGGTAATCGAGCTAGGATGTTAATATGCAACCATGCATGTAAGACATTGTAACTGTCTCTGTTTGTTCCCACTGAACGCCACGAGTAAGACGTGAGCTATAATGGAACAATGGAAGGGTGGGGCATGGCTTGGCGGCCATCTGTCGGCAAACAAATGAGGCTTTCAGGTCACGAATGGCAAGGTGTGGGGAGGGGGGGGATGATAGGGGAGGGCGGGAGGGAGGGAGGGTGGGAAGAGAGGGAAGAGAGGGAAGGGAGGGAAGGGAGTGAAAGGAGGGTAGGGGAGGGAGGGAGGGGAAGGGAGGTAAGGGAAGAGAGGGAGGAGAAGGAGGGGAGGGGACTGAGGGGAGGGAGGGGATGGAAGGGAGGGAGGGGCTGGGCTGGGGCCGATACCCACCCCTCCATTTAGATTAGGGTGCATTTATGCTTGCCCCTCACCCCGGCAGGATTTTTCAATTCGTCGATTTGCCATTAGGATTTTATAAAGGTAGTAGGGGGGGGGGGGCTTATTAGGGGGGAACTTGCATCGTCTCCGCCCCCATCCCATCCCCTCCCATGCTCTCCTCACCTCCACCCTGGCTCTGTCGCTGCCCTTGGACAATTCCTCTTGCCTTGCTCCTGTCTGTCTGTCCTTGGGTCCTCTCTCGTCCGGGTCCCCAGCGAGTTCCGCTCCAGCGAGCGCCGTGTGATGACCAGAATCAGGTGTCCAGTGTCCCCACTCCGGCCAGCTATCGCACAGCGCCCCGATCGGGACCCCTAGTTAAGACCCAACATAGCCATCGTCTCATCGCCTTCCTAAATAATTTAGTACCCTGTAGTCTCACTACATGCCTGGTCAAACAGGTTTTGCTTTATGTCAACAGCATTTTTTTGGTTTTGTTTATTTGACCGATTTACCATTTTGACCGGGTTGAAATGGGACGGAACTGACCGCAGATTATGGCAGATATTTGTGCTAAGGAAGCCGATGTAACCTCTGTAGGTAATATCGGGACAATATGGGAATAGGGGAGCTCCTTGCGACTCTCTGCGAAGATAAACATGAGATCTTTTTATCCTTCACAAACATTTTGCACAGTCGGGGCTCGAACGACGCCCTGGCCGCTTGGGTTAGCCTAGCAGGGCGCCATCGACAATAGCCGAACGCACTACCCACCGGCCGCTCGGGTTAGCCTAGCAGGGCGCCATCGACAATAGCCGAACGCACTACCCACCGGCCGCTCGGGTTAGCCTAGCAGGGCGCCATCGACAATAGCCTTGCGCACTACCCACCGGCCGCTCGGGTTAACCTAGCAGCGCGCCATCGACAATAGCTTAACGCACTACCCACTGGCCGATCGGGTTAACCTAGCAGCGCGCCATCGACAATAGCCGAACGCACTACCCACTGGCCGCTCGGGTTAGCTTAGCAGCGCGCCATCGACAATAGCCAAACGCACTACCCACTGGCCGCTCGGGTTAGCCTAGCAGCGCGCCATCGACAATAGCCGAACGCACTACCCACTAGCCGCGCGGGTTAGCCAGGCAGCGCGCCATCGACAATAGCCGAACGCACTACCCACTGGCCGCTCGGGTTAGCCTAGCAGCGCGCCATCGACAATAGCCGAACGCACTACCCACCGGACCACGCGGCGACGAGGCCTCATAATGAAATGAGGCATATTGCGGCATAATGTGTGTGTGGTAGGGGTGTGGGGGGGAGTGGGGGGTAAGGGGCTCGATTGGACAAAACTTAACGCCATAAGGCCCCCCGTTACGCTCATACATGTTAAAGACAGACTATGTACGTGGCGGCAGTGGTCGGTACATACCGGATACTGGTAAGGGCCGGGGGTGAAGACGGTGTGGGGCTGGATGGGGGTGGGGTGGGTGCGGTGTTGGGGGAAGGGGGGTGTTTTACACGTGACTAGGCATAGCTCCGGAGGTCTTAAGGAGATGGCGGGACACAAACGTCAATCAGAGACCTGCCTCCAATCCATACGCCAATCATGTCAATTGTCAATCAGCCGCCTGTCGCATGCATGTGTGACCATTGCGCAGTCAGTGTCCAGCTACCACGCACCCCCCCCCCCCCTCCTCATTCTTCTCCCCCTCTCCCCACTGTTCAATGAGTGGTGACTTCCCAACTCCCTGCCTCCTGACTACCACGGCCCGATTCATTCTCCCCCCGGCCGTGACTGCCACGGACAGCCGCGTGAGGGCGCCACTGTCTCTTAGCTATGGCGGGCCATCCTAACATTTATAACATATCAAGAATTCGCATGAGTGCACACGGCCTTGATGAAAAAACGAAGATTCCCTTGTATGGCGGGCCATACTATGAGGCGCCGTAGCGGTCAAAAGGTATGTGGAACAAAAAAAACAGCTTGGAACTGCGCGAGTGTGTTGAAATTGCGCGAGTGTGTTGAAATTGCGCGAGTGTGTTGAAACGGCGCGAGTGTGTTGAAACGGCGTGAGTGTGTTGAAATTGCGCGAGTGTGCTGAAATGGATCAGAGCGACGCCTGGAGAGCAGTTTGGAATGTGTTAAGTAGATGACAGCGACATCTGTTTAACTTCTGTCGCAATTAGTGCCGGGTTGGGGGGAGGGGCGGGGGGCATTACAGTACTACAACCACCTTACTACAGTAATCGTTCTAAACAAGGCGTCCTAATTCAGCGGGCCCGGGGAAGAAAAGAAAATGCGAGGAAAGCAGGGCAGCACATACAGCCTAACTGTATGTAGTGTCCCCATCCCCATGCAACTAGTATGCCGGCTTGGGCACCTAATCTGGGGCATGTTCTATCGATTCATATTACGAACTTGAGGTTCTGTTGTACAGTTTAGCCCCGATTTGCACAAACGAGTGGCTTAGAGCACCAAATCTGACCTTCCTTTGACACATACATACATACAGATACGCCATACCAGGCACATATGCCATCACGAAACGGAATTTACGCGCACATATTAATGTTCATTATAAAACACTGCTTTCCTCTACAGTTATATCGAGCTTGAACTTTTCGGGATAAGTAGTGACAATATATACCTTGGCATAAACTGGGCCGTTTATTCGAACGTAATGACATAGCATCACATATGCGCAATTCAATTACACAATGTTACACAATTGCACAATTACGCAACACAAATAACACTATAAAGTTACGACCTCAGTGAAACCTTAAAGTAACTATTTCAAAACAAAGGAAACATTGGAAGAGCAGGGCCTTACAAATATGGCGAGAACGGTTTCATGAGTTTAGAAGCAGGCGATTCAAATACCAGCAGTCTGTATGAAGTCTGGGCAACTTAGTCGGGAGAATGGATTTCTGATCGTATGGTTGTGCGTTCAATGGGGCAAAGTTGTATTGCATGTAATAATGGTTGCACTATTTAGATTGAAAACTCTTCGATATTTTATAATCACGTTGGTAACTTCAATATGAAAGACAATATGAAAGACACAACATTTCTAATACAAATACGCTGTATTTATTGTAATCTTTCTACCAGAGAGGGAGGTGTGGTGGGTAAGCGACACTTATGTCCTCTTTGTGCAATGGCAGATAAAAAGGGAAGCTACAATACTATATGACACGGGGTTATCCATACCAAAGGTTGGCGCACCCCACTGCTGAATCCAGTCGAGTTCGTTTTATAACAACACCTCTTCCAATTAATCTTGTTCAATAACACAAGCATCTACAACAATCGCACCACAGCTTCTACATACAGGTTGCTCTGGTTTATTGCTACCTATCAAATTCAAACAAGATAATTATGGGATTAAAAGATGGCACGCAACTGACTACCCAGCCGGCTTAATTTGCTATGTCTCAGGGTGGGGCACGAAGGACCGGAAGTGTAGGTTGGGTGGTTGACAGGGAGGTTCTCTACAATAAGACTGCAGTGTCGAGTTTTCGTATATGTTACTGGCGGCATAGGAAGGAGACTTTACAGCCAGAGCACAGGCACTTGATCAGTGCAGGGGCGGGGGGGGGGGGTGGAGGGAGAGGGGTAGGGGACACCGAGTGAGCATTGCAAAGTAATCAGGATTACCATGATTATGATTACTACACGCCGGCTACACAATAAATATTACATTACCTCGTAATTACCGTACTTCCATATACTAACTAAACTATCTAAACAAAAAGAAAACTATTGTAAGCGAATTAAAGACCAACGATCAAAAACGCTGCCTGTGAAACAAGGGGCAGGTGAGTGAGGGGGAGAGGCGTCGCTGCTACCGGCAAAAGGCTGAGTGGTCATCCTGTATTCAGAAGGAGGGTCCGGGAAATAGGTGACTGAACCCGTGGATCCTGATTAGTATGCTGCGGACTATGCCATCCTTGTCCAGCCTGGGCACAGAGCTGGCAGACAATGGGGGTTCTGTATATGATATGAAGCTTAATGGATGAAAGGCACTATATGGCTTTGAAGTCTTGGCACCCCGCTGTGGCCACATGTCTGTCCATCCAGCGCTATCCGGACGGGGAGGGTTACACGTGAGCCGTTTGACCTGGGACCAGTTTTATATATATATCTACAGCATGTGCCGATCCCCTAGTACTTTCAACCTCCACTCGCGCAGTTCCAACACACTCGCGCAGTTTTAACACACTCGCGCAGTTCCAACACACTCGCGCAGTTTCAACATACTTGCGCGCCGTTTCACCCTACACTCGCGCAGTTTCAACACACACGCGCGCGGTTTCCACCTACACCCGCGCAGTTTCAACCTGCATTAGCGCAGTTTCAAGCTGCTTTTTCTGTTTCACATACCTTTTGACCGCTACGGCGCCTCATACGAAGGGACCGTTCATTATTCGAGCATGCCCAGTCAAGCGAATTATGAATATCAAGAATTCGGTCCAGTGTGTTCGAATTCTTGATATCAAGAATTGAATTGTTGATATCAAGAATAAGGGAATAAATGTTAGGATGGCCCGCCATACTTAGCCACACCCGGCGGACCGGCTTCACCGCCCCGATAAGACGGCGCGGACCGCTCTCCTCCAAATTGGCCAGCGGGCCTTGATACTATTAGCCCTGAAGACCGGGACAAGATCAGAGACTGCGGTGAGAAGCCGAGGGTCACCAGAGGGGTGAGGGATGTAACGGGGGGGGGGGGGTGAGAGGAAGAGGTGGGGGGGGGGGAGGGGAAGGGGACAGGTGGTGGTGATGGCCGGGTGACGGAGGTATTGAAAGGGGGCGAAGAGTCGATATCGTTGATGCCATGTTAAAAATAGAGTGAACTGGTGCACAAGAGGGGGGGGGGGCAGGGCGGAGTAGAGGGGTAGGGAAGGATGGAGGTTGTGGGAGAGGGAGCGCAGTAGGGGTTTGAGGTAGGGCAGTAGGTGTTTGAGGAAGGGGAGGATGGAAGTTGTGGAAGAGGGAGGGCAGTAGGGGTTTGAGGTAGGGCAGTAGGTGTTTGAGGAAGGGGAGGATGGAGGTTGTGGGAGAGGGAGGGCAGTAGGGGTTTGAGGTAGGGCAGTAGGGGTTTGACGAAGGGAAGGATGGAAGTTGTGGAAGAGGGAGGGCAGTAGGGGTTTGAGGTAGGGCAGTAGAGGTTTGAGGAAGGGGAGGATGGAGGTTGTGGGAGAGGGAGGACAGTAGGGGTTTGAGGTAGGGCAGTAGGGGTTTGAGAAAGGGAAGGATGGAGGTTGTGGGAGAGGGAGGGCAGTAGGGGTTTGAGGTAGGGCAGTAGGAGTTTGAGGAAGGGGAGAGTGGAGGTTGTGGGAGAGGGAGGGCAGTAGGAGTTTGAGGTAGGGCAGTAGGTGTTTGAGGAAGGGGAGGATGGAGGTTGCGGGAGAGGGAGGGCAGTAGGGGTTTGAGGTAGGGCAGTAGGGGTTTGAGGAAGGGGAGGATGGAGGTTGTGGGAGAGGGAGGGCAGTAGGGGTTTGAGGTAGGGCAGTAGGAGTTTGAGGAAGGGGAGGATGGAGGTTGTGGGAGAGGGAGGGCAGTAGGAGTTTGAGGTAGGGCAGTAGGTGTTTGAGGAAGGGGAGGATGGAGGTTGTGGGAGAGGGAGGGCAGTAGGGGTTTGAGGTAGGGCAGTAGGGGTTTGAGAAAGGGAAGGATATAGGTTGTGGGAGAGGGAGGGCAGTAGGGGTTTGAGGTAGGGCAGTAGGAGTTTGAGGAAGGGGAGGATGGAGATTGTGGGAGAGGGAGGGCAGTAGGGGTTTGAGGTAGGGCAGTAGGAGTTTGACGAAGGGAAGGATGGAAGTTGTGGAAGAGGGAGGGCAGTAGGGGTTTGAGGTAGGGCAGTAGAGGTTTGAGGAAGGGGAGGATGGAGGTTGTGGGAGAGGGAGGACAGTAGGGGTTTGAGGTAGGACAGTAGGGGTTTGAGGAAGGGGAGGATGGAGGTTGTGGGAGTGGGAGGACAGTAGGGGTTTGAGGTAGGGCAGTAGGGGTTTGAGGAAGGGAAGGATGGAGGTTGTGGGAGAGGGAGGGCAGTAGGGGTTTGAGGTAGGGCAGTAGGGGTTTGAGGAAGGGGAGGATGGAGGTTGCGGGAGAAGGAGGGCAGTAGGGGTTTGAGGTAGGGCAGCAAGGGTATGACGAAGGGAAGGATGGAAGTTGTGGAAGAGGGAGGGCAGTAGGGGTTTGAGGTAGGGCAGTAGAGGTTTGAGGAAGGGGAGGATGGAGGTTGTGGGAGAGGGAGGACAGTAGGGGTTTGAGGTAGGGCAGTAGGGGTTTGAGGAAGGGAAGGATGGAGGTTGTGGGAGAGGGAGGGCAGTAGGGGTTTGAGGTAGGGCAGTAGGGGTTTGAGGAAGGGCAGTAGGGGTTTGAGGAAGGGAAGGATGGAGGTTGTGGGAGAGGGAGGGCAGTAGGGGTTTGAGGTAGGGCTGTAGGGGTTTGAGGAAGGGAAGGATGGAGGTTGTGGGAGAGGGAGGGCAGTAGGGGTTTGAGGAAGGGAAGGATGGAGGTTGTGGGAGAGAGAGGGCAGTAGAGGTTTGAGGTAGGGCAGTAGGGGTTTGAAGAAGGAAAGGATGGAGGTTGTGGGAGAGGGAGGGCAGTAGGGGTTTGAGAAAGGGGAGGATGGAGGTTGCGGGAGAGGGAGGGCAGTAGGGGTTTGAGGTAGGGCAGTAGGGGTTTGAGGAAGGGAAGGATGGAGGTTGTGGGAGAGGGAGGGCAGTAGGGGTTTGAGGTAGGGCTGTAGGGGTTTGAGGAAGGGAAGGATGGAGGTTGTGGGAGAGGGAGGGCAGTAGGGGTTTGAGGAAGGGAACGATGGAGGTTGTGGGAGAGGGAGGGCAGTAGAGGTTTGAGGTAGGGCAGTAGGGGTTTGAGGAAGGGAAGGATGGAGGTTGTGGGAGAGGGAGGGCAGTAGGGGTTTGAGGTAGGGCAGTAGGGGTTTGAGGAAGGGAGGATGGAGGTTGTGGGAGATGGAGGGCAGTAGGGGTTTGAGGTAGGGCGGTAGGGGTTTGAGGTAGGGCGGTAGGGGTTTGAGGAAGGGAAGGATGGAGGTTGTGGGAGAGGGAGGGCAGTAGGGGTTTGAGGTAGGGCAGTAGGTGTTTGAGGAAGGGAAGGATGGAGGTTGTGGGAGAGGGAGGGCAGTAGGGGTTTGAGGTAGGGCAGTAGGGGTTTGAGGAAGGGGAGGATGGAGGTTGTGGGAGAGGGAGGGCAGTAGGGGTTTGAGGTAGGGCAGTAGGGGTTTGAGGAAGGGAAGGATGGAGGTTGTGGGAGGGGGAAGGCAGTAGGGGTTTGAGGCAAGCAAGTAGAGTATGTGGGGGGGGGCAGTAGGGGTTTGAGGTATGCAAGGAGAGAGTCGAACGTGGTGGAAGGAAGGCTGTAGAGGTTTAAGACAGCAAAAGAACAATGTTGCTGGCAGTGTGGGAGACGGCCGTAGGTAGACGGAAGTCAAACAGAGGGACGTGCTGGGAGAGGAGGAAGATCCAACGCGAGCGAACCAGGTGGGTGATAGCTGTAGGGAAGGTATATTTATTTAGCAAACGCGGGGGGAGGGGGAGGGGGGGGGGCGAGGGTGCTGGCGTTGAATTGCGGCAAGGACGGCGGATGACGGTTGTAGTAGGGGGTACCGGAGGCACGGCCGGGTGGGGGGGGCGGGGTGCTCACGTGAGGGACTGAGCTGTCCTCGTTGGACGCAGACGGAACCGCGTGACACTTTACCGGAGACGTTTTGCGGCAGGGACAGACATTTTTCGAGGTGGAATGGGATGTAGAGGTTCGTGGCGGTGGTTTGCCGGGAGGCAAGATGGTCGGAGAGACGCGCAAGGGAGGAGACGAGACGAGAAAACGGTGGGGTGGAGGGACTGGCTGGGAGAGGCAGGATGGTGGTGGGGGTGGAGGATGGAGTGTGGTCGGTACAGTGTGGGGGAGTGAGGGGGAGGAGGACGATGGAGTGTAGGGACCGGCTGGGAGAGGCAGGAGGAGGGAGGGATATGATGTAGCGACGATCTGGAAGGTGGGGTACGATAAGAATGAGAAAGAAGGGAGGAGAGGGAGATGAGGGAGCGGTATGACAAGGCAGGAGGAGAGGGAGATGAGGGAGCGGTATGACAAGGCAGGAGGAGAGGGAGATGAGGGAGCGGTATGACAAGGCAGGAGGAGAGGGAGATGAGGGAGCGGTATGACAAGGCAGGAGGAGAGGGAGATGAGGGAGCGGTATGACAAGGCAGGAGGAGAGGGAGATGAGGGAGCGGTATGACAAGGCAGAAGGAGAGAGAGATGAGGGGGCGGTATGACAAGGCAGGAGGAGAGAGAGATGAGGGGGCGGTATGACAAGGCAGGAAGAGAGAGAGATGAGGGAGCGGTATGACAAGGCAGAAGGAGGGAGAGATGAGGGAGGGGTATGACAAGGCAGGAGGAGGGAGAGATGAGGGAGCGGTATGACAAGGCAGAAGGAGGGAGAGATGAGGGAGCGGTATGACAAGGCAGGAGGAGAGAGAGATGAGGGGGCGGTATGACAAGGCAGGAGGAGAGGGAGATGATGGGGCGGTATGACAAGGCAGGAGGAGAGGGAGATGAGGGGGCGGTATGACAAGGCAGGAGGAGATAGAGATGAGGGAGCGGTATGACAAGGCAGGAGGAGAGGGAGATGAGGGAGCGGTATGACAAGGCAGAAGGAGGGAGAGATGAGGGAGCGGTATGACAAGGCAGGAGGAGAGAGAGATGAGGGGGCGGTATGACAAGGCAGGAGGAGAGGGAGATGATGGGGCGGTATGACAAGGCAGGAGGAGAGAGAGATGAGGGAGCGGTATGACAAGGCAGGAGGAGAGGGAGATGAAGGGGCGGTATGACAAGGCAGGAGGAGAGAGAGATGAGGGAGCGGTATGACAAGGCAGGAGGAGAGGGAGATGAGGGAGCGGTATGACAAGGCAGGAGGAGAGAGAGATGAGGGAGCGGTATGACAAGGCAGGAGGAGAGAGAGATGAGGGAGCGGTATGACAAGGCAGGAGGAGAGAGAGATGAGGGAGCGGTATGACAAGGCAGAAGGAGGGAGAGATGAGGGAGCGGTATGACAAGGCAGGAGGAAAGAGAGATGAGGGGGCGGTATGACAAGGCAGGAGGAGAGAGAGATGAGGGAGCGGTATGACAAGGCAGGAGGAGAGAGAGATGAGGGAGCGGTATGACAAGGCAGGAGGAGAGAGAGATGAGGGAGCGGTATGACAAGGCAGGAGGAGAGAGAGATGAGGGAGCGGTATGACAAGGCAGGAGGAGAGGGAGATGAAGGGGCGGTATGACAAGGCAGGAGGAGAGAGAGATGAGGGAGCGGTATGACAAGGCAGGAGGAGAGGGAGATGAGGGAGCGGTATGACAAGGCAGGAGGAGAGAGAGATGAGGGAGCGGTATGACAAGGCAGGAGGAGAGAGAGATGAGGGAGCGGTATGACAAGGCAGGAGGAGAGAGAGATGAGGGAGCGGTATGACAAGGCAGAAGGAGGGAGAGATGAGGGAGCGGTATGACAAGGCAGGAGGAAAGAGAGATGAGGGGGCGGTATGACAAGGCAGGAGGAGAGAGAGATGAGGGAGCGGTATGACAAGGCAGGAGGAGAGAGAGATGAGGGAGCGGTATGACAAGGCAGGAGGAGAGAGAGATGAGGGAGCGGTATGACAAGGCAGGAGGAGAGAGAGATGAGGGAGCGGTATGACAAGGCAGAAGGAGGGAGAGATGAGGGAGCGGTATGACAAGGCAGGAGGAGAGAGAGATGAGGGAGCGGTATGACAAGGCAGGAGGAGAGAGAGATGAGGGGGCGGTATGACAAGGCAGGAGGAGAGGGAGATGAGGGAGCGGTATGACAAGGCAGAAGGAGGGAGAGATGAGGGAGCGGTATGACAAGGCAGAGAGAGGGAGAGATGAGGGGGCGGTATGACAAGGCAGGAGGAGAGAGAGATGAGGGGGCGGTATGACAAGGCAGGAGGAGAGAGAGATGAGGGGGCGGTATGACAAGGCAGAAGGAGAGGGAGATTAGGGGGCGGTATAACAAGGCAGAAGGAGAGAGAGATGAGGGAGCGGTATGACAAGGCAGGAGGAGAGGGAGATGAGGGAGCGGTATGACAAGGCAGGAGGAGAGAGAGATGAGGGAGCGGTATGACAAGGCAGGAGGAGAGAGAGATGAGGGAGCGGTATGACAAGGCAGGAGGAGAGAGAGATGAGGGAGCGGTATGACAAGGCAGGAGGAGAGAGAGAGAGATGAGGGGGCGGTATGACAAGGCCGGAGGAGAGGAGGTCAGGGGGTAGGGTTGGTGTATGTGCGAACCCTGAGTAGAATAAGGAAGAGGTGTTCACCTGCGCTTCAGCGCGTCTCCTCTGACGTCACTAGCCCATTTTGCCCCTGTCTCCCTGTCTCTCTCTCTCTGCAGGCGACGAGGGACGCGACGTACGCTGGCGGAGGGCAGGTGAAGGACGGGGTCGGGCTTGGGGGGGTAGTTTCAGAATGAGCCCCATGTCCCCTCACTCCCCCACCCCTGGCCGTCTCCTGCACGCCACGACCGCGTCTAACACACACAGCCCGATGTGCATTTGTGTTCGGTGAGGTCCAAACGAGGTCGCCAATGCCACCAGATGGCGACACCGGCGGCAGTTAACTCTGACTTGGCTCTTGCCCTGGCACCCCGGGATCTGGCCCAGGGAAGGCGTAGCTCCTCACCTTGCCCAATGGTGCGGGATCATATGGCACCAGCAAAGGGGCTCTGTTAAAGCGAACGCCGAGCGGACTCTCATTGGGGAGAAAGGGGATTGGGGGAGTGGACAAATATGTTTAGGTGGGGACGGCGGGGTGGGGGGGGGGGGGAGGGGTAGGGAGCAGAAAGGTATATTTACGGATATAGATGAATATATATGTATGCATATACTTACCCATATAGATGTATATATATAATCATACCTATATAGATGTATATATATATACATACATATATAGATGTATATATAGATACATACCTATATAGATGTATATATAGATACATACCTATATAGATGTATATATAGATACATACTTATATATATGAATATATAACATTACAGAATTATGGCCATGCTTTATTTATACATATTCGGTAAGGAACCAGCATTATATAGATAGTTATATAGAGGAATATTTCAACATATGTATTAAAATATCGATTGGTAGACGAGATGAAAAGAGGCCACCAATATAATGAGTAATTCTTGACACACATGGGATGGGTAGGGTCTATAAATCGAGAGCGAGCAAGAGGTGCTAGAGAGCGAAAAGCTAGCGATGAGAAATGATAAGCGTGCAGCAGAAGCAGGAGACAATTAGGCGACGTGTGTCGACTGTAATGGATATGATACATGTGGTATGGGAGGCCAGGTTGCGCGACGGATGTGGTACTCGTGATGGCGTCAAATGGTATCATTCACATCATACAAAAGTACTGTAGCTGGTGTGTGGTTAGCGATCCCACCAGAGCTAGTCACTACGTTAACCCTCCCCTCCCCTCCCGTCCCGTCCCCTCCCCCCCTCCCCTTCCCATCCCGTCCCCTCCCCCTCTCCCCTTCCCTCCCATCCCCTCCCCCCTCCTGCCCCCTCCCTCCCCCTCCTCTTCCAATCCCGTCCCCTCTCCATCTCCCCTTCCCTCCCATCCCCTCCCCCTACCCTCCCCCTCCCCTCCCCCCTCCCGCCCCCCTCCCCTTCCCTCCCCTCCGCTTCATCGCTGCCTCACCACCATCCCCAGCTTCTACGCACCCCACCGACCCACTCCCCAAACCATCCTCCAGACACTTCAGAGCGGATGATATATCGCGACAAAAGGTTAAAGGTCACACCACTGGTCACTGGCGCCGAGTAGATAGAGGCTGCGTGCTATTACACTAATCAACCACACTCGGGGTGTGTGCACAGATACCAGATCAGTTCAGGTTTGCGTTGTCGATTTCACAGCAGGCACCGACGCACCACCACAACCCTGTCGGTCCGTACCCTCCCACCCACCGACCCCGTCGGTCCGTACCCTCCCACCCACTCACCCCGTCGGTCCGTACCCTTCCACCTACCCACCCCGTCGGTCCGTACCCTCCCACCCATCCATCCCGTCGGTCCGCACCCTCCCACCCACCCACCCAGTCGGTCCGTACCCTCCAACCCCCCACCCGGTCGGTCCGTACCCTCCCACCCACCCATCCCGTCGATCCGTACCCTCCGACCCACCCACCCACGCCTTCCCTCCTCCTTTACCCCGGTCCTACCCAGGGCGATCCCCTCGTGAGTTTTCGAGGTGGCTATCCTAAAAAAGCGAAGAGGGAAGATCCACAAAGCCAGACGTTCCAAGGACAAGAGCATCATCCCAAGGGCACGGCCTGAACCCCCCCGCACCGGGCCCCTCCCGACCGGCACAGCGGGCCGTAAACGGACTGGGAGTGGCCGGCCCACGTGCTTTCAATATCCAGGTGCCTGAGGCAGCCGCGATAGATAGCCGGAGGGGTGGGGGGGTGGGGGGAGAGGCCATAGGAGTGCTGCCGCTCATTAGCCGGCCAAAGCCGCAGTTGACCTGACCATTGGCGGAGCCTGTGACCCCTGGGTGAAGCTCAGTGAGTGCGAGGGTATGTTCTGGCTTCCCTCTCCCCGACCCCCCTCTCTCGCGCCCTTTCTCTCTCTCTATCCCTCTCTTTCCCTCTCTAGCGCCCTTTCTCCCTATCTCTCCCTCTCCCTCTCCCCCCCTCCCTCCCCCTCTACCTCCCTCACTCCCTCCCTCTCCCTATCCCCCTCTCTCTCAATCAGTGAGCTGCAAGACCCCCCTCCCCCACCCTCCCGCGCTACCGCGGGCTTAAGATGGCTAGTGGACGGTGGTTTGTTGCTGTTGGTTAATAGCCTCAGATGGTGCGTCCATTATATACCACGCTGCGAGTGGTTAGCTGGTGAGGGTCACTGAGTGCCGATTGATTTTTGTTTGGTGGCCAATAGATAAGCTTACGTATTTAGGCGGCTTAATTCGTTTATCAGGTAATCTTAGTAAATTGGTATGCGGATTGTTGACATACGAATGCTCTGTTGTGCTACTTCCTCTGAGATGTTGGTTATTGTCCTTTTGGTGTATAATTAAAACTGGTGGTTACCGAAATATCTATAGCCTTTTTTTCGTTTTAAGCTGTTTGTCTTGGTGCCAGTATGACCTACTGATGTCAGAATGTCTATTGCTTCCTGCTGGTGTCAGAATGTCTATTGCTTCCTGCTGATGCCAGAATGTCTGTTGCTTCCTGCTGGTGTCAGAATGTCTATTGCTTCCTGCTGATGCCAGAATGTCGATTGCTTCCTGCTGGTGTCAGAATATCTATTGCTTCCTGCTGGTATCAGAATGTCGATTGCTTCCTGCTGGTGTCAGAATGTCTATAGCTTCCTGCTGATGCCAGAATGTCTATTGCTTCCTGCTGACGTCAGAATGTCTATTGCTTCCTGCTGATGCCAAAATGTCTATTGCTTCCTGCTGATGTCAGAATGTCTATGGCTTTAATCAGATGGCTATTAGCTTGACGCTACAATCGGTTGACTATTTTGCTTTATGCTACAATTGGGTGGCTTTTAGCTTCAGTCTGTTGACTTGGCAGCTTCATGCTACAGTCGGTTGGCTCTTGGCGGTTTCATGCTACAGTCGGTTGGCTCTTGGCGGCTTCATGCTAAAGTCGGTTGGCTCTTGGCGGCTTCATGCTACAGTCGGTTGGCTCTTGGCGGCTTCATGCTACAGTCGGTTGGCTCTTGGCAGCTTCATGCTACAGTCGGTTGGCTCTTGGCGGCTTCATGCTACAGTCGGTTGGCTCTTGGCAGCTTCATGCTACAGTCGGTTGGCTCTTGGCGGCTTCATGCTACAGTCGGTTGGCTCTTGGCGGCTTCATGCTAAAGTCGGTTGGCTCTTGGCGGCTTCATGCTACAGTCGGTTGGCTCTTGGCGGCTTCATGCTACAGTCGGTTGGCTCCTGGCGGCTTCATGCTACAGTCGGTTGGCTCTTGGCGGCTTCATGCTAAAGTCGGTTGGCTCTTGGCGGCTTCATGCTACAGTCGGTTGGCTCTTGGCGGCTTCATGCTACAGTCGGTTGGCTCTTGGCGGCTTCATGCTAAAGTCGGTTGGCTCTTGGCGGCTTCATGCTACAGTCGGTTGGCTCTTGGCGGCTTCATGCTACAGTCGGTTGGCTCTTGGCGGCTTCATGCTACAGTCGGTTGGCTCTTGGCGGCTTCATGCTAAAGTCGGTTGGCTCTTGGCGGCTTCATGCTACAGTCGGTTGGCTCTTGGCGGCTTCATGCTAAAGTCGGTTGGCTCTTGGCGGCTTCATGCTACAGTCGGTTGGCTCTTGGCGGCTTCATGCTACAGTCGGTTGGCTCTTGGCGGCTTCATGCTACAGTCGGTTGGCTCCTGGCGGCTTCATGCTACAGTCGGTTGGCTCTTGGCGGCTTCATGCTAAAGTCGGTTGGCTCTTGGCGGCTTCATGCTGCAGTCCTTTGGCTCTTGGCGGCTTCATGCTAATATCGGTTGGCTCTTGGCGGCTTCATGCTACAGTCGGTTGGCTCTTGGCGGCTTCATGCTACAGTCGGTTGGCTCTTGGCGGCTTCATGCTACAGTCGGTTGGCTCTTGGCGGCTTCATGCTACAGTCGGTTGGCTCTTGGCGGCTTCATGCTACAGTCGGTTGGCTCTTGGCGGCTTCATGCAGCAGTCCTTTGGCTCTTGGCGGCTTCATGCTAAAGTCGGTTGGCTCTTGGTGGCTTCATGCTACAGTCGGTGGTCGCCGCTTGGGGCCTCGCCTGTTTCTTCGCTCACGGCGTCTTCCATGTAGATGGCAGGTGGTGGTTTGTTGTTATTTTAATGACGGTCTATTTCGTCTGGAGATTGCTATTTTCTCTTTTGCTATCATTTCCCTTTGCAGTATATCAAAGACGGCCACTGCCTTATTTCACACTGAAAATCTGCGTCCTGAATCGTATTTTTTCCCCAAGCTATCCCTGCTGGACCAAGATCGATGTTAAGCACTTTGGCCTTTTGGTGACTGCGGGGAGCAGGAGAACCGGGGGGGGGGGAGTGAGGGGAGGCAACGGAAATACCACCCCCGGTAGACTCTCATGTCAGCGTCCCCACCACCACCACCTCCTACCAACCACACTCCCCAGTCTAGGGACCCTGCCTTGTCTGCACTACCCTGGACAGCACTGGGCCCTCACACTTTAACACAGACCGAACCCGCACCCGACCCCCCCCCCCTCCCCCTCCCCCTCTCACATATATCGCCCTCCTCTTTTCACGCACCCCCCTCCCCCCTATCCCACGTCCTCTTCACACACGCCTCTCACCCCACCTCGTCCTTCTCCCTCGCTGTACTCACGTGAGACACGCTGTCGACGTCACTTTACTGCCCGGGCAATACAGAGACTAGATGACAACGGCGGCCGTTGGGGGTGGAGCGGGTTGGGGAGGCCGAGGGGAGGGGGGGGGGGGGTAGGGCGGACCGACATAGTGACTGGCCTCGAGGTAGGCCCGTAACCTGGTCGGGCTGCGTCTAAATAGGGGTCGGCGGGGGCACCGACCACCCGACAGGGAGGGGGCGGGGAAGGGACGGCAAGAGGTGGGGAGGGGTGGGGAGGGGGTGGGGAGGGGAAGGGGAGGGACGGGTGAGGGAAATGGTAGGGGAAGAGAGGGACCATAAGGGGAAGGAACAGGGGACGGGGTGGAGACGTGGAAGGGCAATGAAAAGAGATGAGAAGGATGTATTGCGGGGGGGAGAGAGGTGGGAGGAGTGGGGAAGAGGGGATGGGCAGGGCGCGGAGGGAATAAGGTGACGGGAAAGAGAGCGCCGGAGACGGAGAGGGAGGGAGAGGGACGGAGAGGGACGGGCAGGGACATGACGGAAAGGAGAGCGACCTGGTTGGCCGGCCAGCGGACGGGGAGGGGACAAGGAAGGGGACGATGCAGGGGAAGTGGGAGTGGGAAGGTTGGGAAAGGTTGCCTGGAGGCGTGGGGGTCGGGTGTGGGGGTCGGGTGTGGGGGGTCGGAGGACCCCTTAAGTTCCGCCAGTTCACACGCGACACATTTCAGTGGCTACGGCAGTCTCCAGCTTCCCACGCCAATTGATAACCATGTAACACGTGTCGTCACCATTAGTTTCTCCTGTACGCCATGGGCGTCAATATTAAAAGACACGTGTCGTCACCACTAGCTCTTCCTGTACGCTATGGGCGTCAATATCAAAAGACACGTGTCGTCACCATTAACTCTTCCTGTACGCCATGGGCATCAATATTAAAAGACACGTGTCGTCACCATTACCTCTTCCTGTACGCCATGTGCGCCAATATTAAAAGACACGTGTCGTCACCATTAACTCTTCCTGTACGCCATGGGCGTCAATATTAAAAGACACGTGTCATCACCGT
Organism: Arenicola marina; assembly: GCA_964019135.1. Classification (NCBI taxonomy): domain Eukaryota; kingdom Metazoa; phylum Annelida; class Polychaeta; family Arenicolidae; genus Arenicola; species Arenicola marina. The sequence continues at coordinate 30,382,881 of OZ025248.1, forward strand.
TAACTGTTCCTGTACGCTATGGGCGTCAATATCAAAAGACACGTGTCGTCACCATTAACTCTTCCTGTACGCTATGGGCGTCAATATCAAAAGACACGTGTCGTCACCATTAACTCTTCCTGTACGCCATGGGCGTCAATATTAAAAGACACGTGTCGTCACCATTAACTCTTCCTGTACGCCATGGGCGTCAATATTAAAAGACACGTGTCGTCACCATTAACTCTTCCTGTACGCCATGGGCGTCAATATTAAAAGACACGTGTCATCACCATTAGCTCTTCCTGTACGCTATGGGCGTCAATATCAAAAGACACGTGTCGTCACCATTAACACTTCCTGTACGCTATGAGCGTCAATATTAAAAGACACGTGTCGTCACTATTAACTCTTCCTGTACGCCATGGGCGTCAATATTAAAAGACACGTGTCGTCACCATTAACTCTTCCTGTATGCTATGGACGTCACCATCAAAAGACACGTGTCGTCACCATTAACTCTTCCTGATGTACAGCTCTTCCTGTACGCTATGGACGTCACCATCAAAAGACACGTGTCGTCACCATTAACTCTTCCTGGACGCTATGGACGTCACCATCAAAAGACATGTGTCGTCACCATTAACTCTCCCTGTACGCTATAGACGTCACCATCAAAAGACACGTGTCGTCACCATTAACTCTTCCTGTATGCTATGGACGTCACCATCAAAAGACACGTGTCATCACCATTAGCTCTTCCTGGACGCTATGGACATCACCATCAAAAGACATGTGTCGTCACCATTAACTCTTTCTGTGCGCTATGGACGTCACCATAAAAAGACATGTGTCGTCACCATTAGCTCTTCCTGTACGCTATGGGCGTCAATATCAAAAGACACGTGTCGTCACCATTAACTCTTCCTGTACGCCATGGGCGTCAATATTAAAAGACACGTGTCGTCACCATTAACTCTTCCTGTACGCTATGGACGTCACCATCAAAAGACACGTGTCGTCACCATTAACTCTTCCTGGACGCTATGGACATCACCATCAAAAGACATGTGTCGTCACCATTAACTCTCCCTGTACGCTATAGACGTCACCATCAAAAGACACGTGTCGTCACCATTAACTCTTCCTGTATGCTATGGACGTCACCATCAAAAGACACATGTCATCACCATTAGCTCTTCCTGGACGCTATGGTCATCACCATCAAAAGACATGTGTCGTCACCATTAACTCTACTGTGCGCTATGGACGTCACCATCAAAAGACACGTGTCATCACCATTAGCTCTTCCTGGATGCTATGGACATCACCATCAAAAGACATGTGTCGTCACCATTAACTCTTTCTGTGTGCTATGGACGTCACCATCAAAAGACACGTGGCATCACCATTAGCTCTTCCTGGACGCTATGGACATCACCATCAAAAGACATGTGTCGTCACCATTAACTCTTCCTGTGCGCTATGGACGTCAATATCAAAAGACACGTGTCATCATCAGTGTCTGGTGTCCATGTCTGACGACTCGTCACCATTAACTCTTCCTGTCCGCTATGGGCGTCAACATCAACATCTTATTATTTTACAGCAAAATGTGACTTAGAGCGTCAAATCAGTCAGCACATGTAGATTTCATCTGGCAACATGTATCCAGAGTAGGTTAAGAGGAGCATAACTAAATACATTGCGTCCCAAGGGTGTTCCCAGGGGGTATGGGGGTTACGCTACTCTGCAAAAGTCGAGGTCCTCCGTTGGCTATATGATTTACTGTTTAGGTCCTGGAAATTAAACTAATTGCGGTCTGTAAGGGCGAGTCTAGTGTTCAGTGTCGATTTTTCAAAATTCTCAGTGTCTAATGTCGATTTTTCACGGCGTTCCGTGCCGCTTTTTGGCTAGTGTCGTTTTTTTTTGTAAAATCTGTGTCGATGTCAATTTTTCAGATCCTCAGTGTCGGAATTCGGGGTCAATGTCGAATGTCGATTTTCAAATATGCCTGTGCCGCGTGTCGCCATTTACCCCTTCCTGACCCCTATTAATTCGTTTATCGTAATATATGACATAATACATTCGCTGTTTTTCCGGTGGCCCCATATGATATCTGTACACACAATGTGCTTACCGGAAGAAAGGTGGGCGATGGCCAGTGTAAGCAGCAAAGCCATATCGCGCCAATGGCAAGGCTCAGGGGAAGCGAAGCCAAGAAAACGTCATATTTTCTTCCAAGAAAGACGTAAGACCGTTATCCGGTACAACGATAAACGCGGTGGAACGAACGGCCCCGGGCTCCGGTCTGCGCAATGACTGATCTGGCATCGGCTCAATGTTGAGCAAACAGCGTTAAGTAAATTGCTGAAAAACTTAAAAACAGTGATTTATTAGATGTGATTCGATGTGCAAAATAAAGTGGAATTTGGATGGGTTTTGTGCACACATTGGCTAAACTGGGTTAACGCGCCATTGGGGCAGAGAGTTGAAGGGATGGCACACAGCCTATGCCCATGGGCTGTGTTCATATGACGTGTACGTTATAATTATTTATTCGGCAATTTCACGCCGATTACAAGCAAATTGGCATAATGCGCTGCAAGGAATGATTCATCTACATTTAGCAAAAGTGTGTCATTGGCTTCAAATGAAATGATAAATATGAGAGAATATGTCTCCTTGCCCGCAGCCTATCGTGAGATGGAAGTCACGTGTACTACGTCACAGATTTATGCGTAGTCCACTGTCTCATTGTACAGTTTTAAAGACGCTGTGCAGGCAGTGAGCAACGAATTTTAGCAACAATGATATATAGTCTGACAATGTCTGTTGCAACTCGTCATCCATGTTCTGACAAAGCATGATGTAGCAAGTCATAGATGGTCTGACAAAGCCTGGTGTAGCAGGTCATCGATGTTCTGACAAATCCTGGTGTAGCATATGCCGTCGATGGCCTGACAAAGCCTGGTGTAGCAGGTCATAGATGGTCTGACAAAGCCTGGTGTAGCATATGCCGTCGATGGCCTGACAAAGCCTGGTGTAGCAGGTCATCGATGGTCTGACAAAGCCTGGTGTAGCATATGCCGTCGATGGCCTGACAAAGCCTGGTGTATCAGGTTATCGATGTCCTGACAAAGCCTGGTGTAGCAGGTCATCGATGGTCTGACAAAGCCTGGTGTAGCATAAGCCGTCGATGGTCTGAAAAAGCCTGCTGTAGCAGATCGTCGATGGTCAGACAAAGCCTGGTCTAACTAGTCTGGCCAGGATTACAATGATCGTGTTGCACATAGTTTAGCTCTGCACTAGTGTCTCAAAAAGCCTTACAGCTCAGCATTATGCTACATCATTCTGGCTCCACTTTCCGGGTCTAGAAAGTCTATTTAAAAAAGATAGACTTGCGGACCCTTTGCGTGCAACCAGCAAATTTGTCATTTGTTTTTTTAATCATATAAGTGAAATTAACATGTTAAAGGTAAGGCTACTAGCCATTCTTTAGGGGTCTGGTCGCAGGGTGTGATGGTTATGACAATCTCGTACATCTTCAGAAAGTCAAGGTTCGTTCCATGCTGTATTAACCAACAATCTTGCCAGGAACGGAACGGATAGGTATATTGCCTTGGATAGGTATATTGCCTTGGATAGGTATATTGCCCTGGATAGGTATCCTCAGCTTCCCACGCCAATTGATAACCATGTAACACGTGTCGTCACGCCAGGAACGGGACGGATAGGTATATTGCCTTGGATAGGTATATTGCCTTGGATAGGTATATTGCCTTGGATAGGTATATTGCCTTGGATAGGTTTATTGCCTTGGATAGGTCTTTGATAGACAAAAGCTGAAAAACACAGGTATATATGTTAACTCACTTCTACCCTTATCCTGATGAACATTGCCTTTATCAGAATGCATTATTACACTTTATTTCGTATATCCTACCACAATGCGATATCACGTGATCCGGTGGAGTCGGGGCCGATTGGGTGAGCTGTGAATTCAGATACACGCATGGGCGTTGACACCGTCACCATATAGCCACATCCCCACCCGACCCAGCCCGCCCCGCCCTGGGCAGTGTAGAGTAACACCCGGCAGTGTATCCCATCGCCCCACAACAATGGAATACACAGACCCTCAGGGCACAAAGGGGACTCCCGTCATCGGCGGGGCGAACCCTCACCGATCTGCCGCCAACCGACGGCTGACAGCGACATTTACAGCGACGACTGACAGCGACACTGACAGCGACGACTGACAGCGACACTGACGACGACGGCTGACAGCGACACTGACAGTGACGACTGACAGCGACACTGACGACGACGGCTGACAGCAACACTGACAGCGACAACTGACAGCGACACTGACGGCGACGGTTAACATCGACGGTTGGCAGCGACACAGACGGTGACGACTAACATCTACACTGAGAGCGATGACGATGCCCCCACCCCCCCCCCCCCCCCCCCCCGTCGGGCCCCCGGAGCGTGGCTGTCCCTCGGCTCTCACGGCTTACGTACCTCAGGCGCGACACCTGGGCCAGACCCCAGCGCCTACTGACACATGTATCACACACGGATGTGACGTAATGTGTGACGTCATAGATGCGGGAGTGATAGGGGAGGGCGGGGGTATATAGCGCGAGGCGCGTCACGAAGCCACCCCCCCCCCACCACCACCCTGTCTGTCGAGAGGCCGGTACACATTGAGTGAGATCTGTATTTGTTATACCGATATTTTATCAGGGACCTTTTTAGCACGCCGTATTCACACCAGATCACTGACACTGTTGGTCCACTTCACAACATATTTTACTACAGGCACACCCAGTGCACTTTACGGCAAGACCCCCCCCCCTCCCCTCCAGATTCCTCCAATCACTGTCACTTCCCCCTGGGTGGTGATGGTGGTGGTGCACTCAAGGCGAGCGCTCTAGCCCACTGAGCTATCGAGGCGGCCCCCACTTCCCCACTCCGGACCCCCGCCCCTCGCCGCCTCGCCCCCCCGCCCCCCCTCCCTTACACCGTGAGTCGAGATATGTGAAGTCACGGTCGATGTCGGGGCCCACGGTAAACACGATAAAGTAGTACGTGAGCTATGTAATAAAGCTGCAATGGCTGGACAACCCTATCACAGCATGATTTATTGTGTTCAAAGTCGGTAATTGGACTGGGATCAGTATGGCTGGCGCGGTGTATAACATCCAGCTGTAGACTGGGCGGCGTTGGCAATTGTTATGGCGGAATTTCTCTTAGCTCCAACTGTCACAGCTGATGTGATGTATCAGACACATCAACACGAGAGATGTAGTCGGCGTTTCCCTCGGACCAAGGGCATCTGTTTGGCTTATATACCCTCTGTGCCCTTATGGCCGACCGAAATAAAATTCAATTCAGTCCAATTAATTAAAAGCGGCACCCCTTATGATTGCCTCGTTAGATGAAGGTAAGCGGCAGACCAGCCGGTCGTGGGTTCGCGCCGTGACACTTGTATCTGGGGAATGGTTCATCGGATTACACTCAGCGGGTATCGTGGCTTCGTGCAGCTCCCATATGTGCATGAAAGAGGTCGACACCATCAGCAGAGCATGGTTTATGTCCGGATAACAGAAACTGCATACAATGCATACAAAAAGGGAATGAAGTTTACCCCGTTGCGTCTTCCTTTTTTTTCCTTTTTTTTTGACTGTCTGGTATAGCGGGTCTCAAAATACCCGTTAAGTTTATTGGAAATATTTGCCAATTTGCCACATGATGAGTGAAAAACACATAAAGTACTAGTCACAGTGGACGTATAGTATAAATTCAACACTTCAAACATGTACTGGTTACCTCCTTTCTGACAAATGCCAATTCATCTAAACATTTAAATAAACCCTTTACCTACCCTTATTTATTTATTTTTTTAAATAAAATTCTTTATTTCCTCAAGGCACAGAACAGACAGTATACAGTACACGATAAACGAGCATCTTCCTGCGCCTGCGTCATCTTGCGTCTTCCAATCCGACGTAACAATGCGTTGTAACGGCTGTAAGTACAACAGTTCTATTCCTCGACAAGTCAATGCCAGTTAAAATAATTCAGGAGCAAACGAAGGGTTGGAAATTTGTTCCTCACCCCCCCCCCCCCCCCCGTCCAACCCCGCCAGTCATCGCCACCCCGTCTCTATCACAGCGAACATATAGCAACATTTCTTTTTCATGTGACATCCCGGGGTGTTGGGGGTGGGGTGGGGGGGGGGGGGGTCTTCCCACCTGCTCCGCCGCCCATGGCGCCTTGTTAAGGACTTAGCACTCTGCGTGAGACAGAGACAGAGAGAGCAAAGGGCAGTTTTTCAACCCCCCTTCTATGTGTGTCTCTCTGTGCTGGGGCAGCGTCTCACGCCCAGATGTCACCCGCCCCCCCCCCCCCTCGCCCCCAGCAAGACCCCTGGAGACAATCAGCCACTGGTCCTAAGGGATTCCAATCAATTGCAATCACTTTGGGGGTGGGGGGGTCCGTTGAGGCCAGGTGACAGCGCACCGTAAACCGACTGCCGCCCGACTACCACCGACTACCGCCGACCGTTAGCGGCTATTAGGCCGAATTGCCATACCCCCCGCCCCACGCCCCTCCTCCTCCGTCCCCGGTCCCCTCAATCCCCCCCCCCCTCTCCTCCCCCCAAAGTCAGACCGCCCCGCCCCACTGCACAGTAGGCAGGGAGGCTGGGCTAATTTGGTCGACTGGCTTTGATAGGGCGACGGAAGGCAGGAGGGAAGTAGGAAAGGGTGGGGCCAAGGATGGGAGTGACGGGTGGACGGCCACACTCAGCCCCACGTTGGTAGCGGCAGATGAGGGTTGATCTGCCGCGCTGTGCTGGCGGCCGTTGTTTTGCCTTGACTGCTGACGGTAGCTGTTTTGTGGCGGTCGGCGACGGCCAGAGAGCGCTGCGTGATTCCAAGCCTAGGTCCGGTAAGTCCTCCGCCCGCCAGCCCGCCCGTCATTCCGCCCATCAGCGGCTAGAGAGTAGAGGACGGCGGTCCCCGTCTCACGGCTGACGGTTCTTCCAGCTCCGGGAGTGTTCCGTCGGCGCGGTCGAGGTCTGCCTGTCGTCCGTACGTCCAATAGCGCTGTGGGTCTGTGGCAGTAGCGGACACCCCCGCCGTGAACTGATCATCAGCGGCTCCCGTGGCTTGGTATTCCCACGACGTCGGCGCCAGCGGCAGCAGCAGCAGCAGCAGCACTAGCACGGAATAACGTCCCGCCGATCGAGAGCGGAGAGCGCAGAGTATAGAGCAGCCCAAGCCAGGCCAAGGCAAGCCAAGCCAAGCCGACTCTACCCTGCCACCCCGGCCCGGCCTGGGGTCTGCCGTCGTCAGCAGAGCATCCTCGACGCCTTGCCTCCCCGACGCCGCCTCGCCTGGCCTTGCACACAGATGGTCGGGGACAGACCGGCAGACAGACAGACACACTGGCGGTCTGCTTGAGGGTCAAACAGGCAGGCAGGCAGGCAGGCAGACAAACAGGCCTCTGCCGCTATACTCGCTGCCGGATACAACGAACCCGCTGC